>CAUJRU010000677.1:0-382106 GCA_963277665.1 Viscum album | reverse complement strand
ATCATAAAATGAAAAATTTAATAACATAAATTTAAAGAGATTAATATTATGATATTAAAAATGGAATTATATAGACACAAGATGTATATAATAAGTGATTAATAAGGAATACCTCAATATAATAAATGTGTGATGAAAAAACCCTTACCTTCTGAAAGTGTTCTACACTTATACTTAAAAACATGGATAATAAAATTAGATTCATTAATCACTTGAATTAAAACCTCATAAACATATATTATATTATTTATAATTTTATTAAGTTCATTTATGGCCATTATTATTAGTTATAATGTATAATTTCATTGTTCTGAGAGCATTTCCTTCATGGTTTTATGGTTGGTTTCCTTAAGTATAAAAATGGGATCTTTTTGTAAAATGAGAATAAAGTCATCCTAAGTGAAAATATTTATAATTAATGACCTTTAAAGAGTTTAAATTCTATCATATATCACTTTTTTATAAAATATTTTCATGATTTGTTAGATAAAATGTTAATGATGAACATTAGTCCATTTTGGATGTTTTTTAATCGTCACGAACAAGTTTTGTTTTATTATTTAATAAAATGTATACATATTAGTCCTAGAACTGAAAAGATGTTTTAAAACAAATATTATTTTTTTAACAGTAATAATGGTTTTATGACCTGCCTTGAAGGTGGTAAGGGAAAATGAAAATCGATCATCCACGATGGTGGTAAATCAACACATCACAGATGATGTTTCCATTTTCTGAATAAAATGAAGAAAAAAAGAGGATTGATGAGAGATATTACATTATCAAAATAAAATTACACTATATTTATGGTATTGTATTTATTATTACATTTGGACAAGGGAAGGTGAAGATAGGACAAAAAATGACATGAAACTGAAAGAGAAAGAGGGGGGGTTATACATCTTGATTGTAATCTCCTTGAGAACCACATTAAGGGACTTGGAAATGGTATTTTGGTGAGTATTGGAAGAACGAAACATGTAGAATAGGTTTGGGAGATGAAATGGGATGAATATAAACAAGATCCATGTATTATTAGGTGTGAGGATAATGGGTGGTGAGGTTTGGTACATATAGTGGAGGAGAGGGATGTTTTTTGATTATTTTATTCATTAGTTAATTATTTTGGGTCAAGACTATCAATAATGATGATTATTTTTGTAATTCCCCGACCCCAGTTACCCAGAGTCGGTGCATTATTACATAACATTGGTATGATCACAAGAAAGATCAAATCTCGAAAGACCGATTGGTTTAGTAGTATTGGAAACACTAGATATATTCATAAGTCTTACATTACATCATAAAATGAAAAACTACTACAAAAACATATTGTCTCCATAATCCACACTCATATCCCCACATAATATCCCTGCAGGTCATTCATAATTTACTTCTTCACTTCCTGGGAAAAATAAAACATAGAAAAGGGGTGAGCTCAAATTCCCAGTAAGGATAACAATATAGCGGAAACTTTCATAAATAATAATAAACATTTAAGGCAATGTATAACTAAAACAAAAGCCTTTTAAACTTGAACTTTTAACATAGTATGGCATAAATAAAATGAGATAATGCCATTTACTTATTCACATGGTAATTCTAATAATCGAATAATCACATGCAAAATCAATAACCACTTTCATAATGATGGAATGCATAATGCTAAACTTTAATTTCTTTTCAAGGCCTCGTCCCAAGACCTTGGGGATAACTGTAACCGGAACCCAACCCGGAGTGCCTCTAATAACCGGACACCAACCCGGAGTGCCTCTAATAACCGGACACCAACCCAGAGTGCCTCTAATAACCGGAGACCAAACCGGAGTGCCTCTAATAACCGGAGACCAAACCGGAGGGCTTACTTTTACCAGTCCCTAACCTGGAGGGCTTACTTTTACCAGTCCCCAACCTGGAGGGCTTACTTTAAATAGTCCCCAACCTGGAACATACTTGTCCAACACATTCATATGAAGTAAAGGTTGAAATATAACATAAACATTCTTATTGGAACTAGCATACGAAATGTCAATAGTTTAGTCATAAACCATGAATGCTATATAAATGACACATCTACAGTCAAACATATCACAAAACTTCATTACAATATGGAAGTTTTATATCATAATAAATCAACTTCAAATAATCTTAAAATACATCAAAGGATGTTGACATAGATGAAAATGTTTTTTAAAAATTATTGAGAGAAATATACCTTTTTCATGAAAACATTTTAATGTTACACAATTTATAAATTAAGGCATTTAAATACATTTTTGAATCAAAGTTTCCCATACCACTTTGAAACTTTTGAATGGAATTAACACTTTTAAAACATTCATTTTCATATAAATAAATCCTTACAAAACATTTTGAAAACATGGACATAAATGAGAATGATTTAGAAGAATAAATATTTAAAACATTTAAAATGATGTTTTAGTAAAAGTTCCCTTAGAAAGAATCCCTTTGAAAACTCTTTTATGAAATATGGACATGGATAGTAAATATGTCCCTGTAGATACTTACGTAAAAACAACCTCGGATATTAAAGAGATTGTGAAGTAACCCTTATCAATTTGGTAACTTATGAAACATACAACCCATGAAAGAGGTATCATACAGTGAAAATGTAAATACACATAAGGTAAAGTGTATTACACAAAGAATACAATTATGGGCAGTACATACACCACACAAACGATAATAGTGGAAATATGGCATGAATCTCAAGGAAATAAAGAGTGAGATAAAAACCCCTTACCACGTTAATCAACTGAGTCGTATGGACAAAAGTTAATAACCACCAAATTATTTACAGAATAACATGAATATAAATATAATCATGATAATATATATCAAATTCCAGTACACAATACACCACTTTCAATAATTTAGTGGTGAATAATGGAAATCTCATGGAATTGAATGTGAGATAAGAAAATCCCTTACCTTGTACTTTTACTTGGTTGGGGTAGGTTAACCTCCTGTACAATGGTGAAATAATTGTTATTAAATTATACAAGAATCATATATATTAATATGATATCATATATGATCTTTTAACATTGATTTGTTAATAATATCTTAGAATTATCTTCGTTTCGGGTGTTAACTTACTCATTTTCTTTTATATGTTTTCTTACAAAAGCCATGTTTGTTGTATCTTATTCATATCCATAATGATATCAAGTCCTTAAACATCATTTTTAAATCATCAAATGATAATTATACTTGAATGGATATGATGGAGAATGAATCTCATCGCGTTCGTGGAGACGGTAGTCCGTACGTACGCACGAGCGACAATATCATTCTTTTGATATTAAAATAATATATAAATGGATGGTATATCATATATACAGAATCATTAACATGTTATATTTATTATTTACATGAGTTACACATCATTATTATACCCATCCAAATAATAATATATTGAATAACAATTACACCACGACGTGGAGACGGTAAGCTGTACGTACGCACGTATGGTGACATGTTATTCAAAGGGTGGATAGAATACCGAATATGGTTGTACCATATTTATAATAACATCACAGTATATTTAAGATACTGGAGTTATTATTTTAGAATGGTAAGAACAAAGAAAGAAGAAGTGGAAGAAGAAAGGAACTTGAAAAGGGGTGGTGAAAACATTACCTCTTCTTCGGGTTCTTCCTTTTGATTTGATCAAAAGGGCTCCTTAGGTTGGCTTTCTGATCAAACTAAGGCCTCTAGGTTGTATTGAGGGATGTTGGGAGAGTATTTGGGCAGAGTTTGGCCGAACCAAAAGGCTTTGAAGGTGTGAATAAATGAGAAGGAGGAGTGCCCTTTTATAAGAGGGGTGAGGGGCACCTTTGGAAAAGCTAGAAATATTAATTTATAATAAATTCATATTCGGTTTCTAATGGCTCCAAAGTTTATTATTCAAATGTTAAGGTGGGGATAGGTAGAAAACCACTCAACCAATAGAATTTAGACAGGTTTGGGTACTTATATTAACCTTATCTTTAAGTATTAACTCTAAGTTCATTAGTTTCACTTTTACAATGTCTCTTTGTATTTTTATATAATATGGTTAATAAACTTACTATATACATCCAATCTACCCCAAAGTGGTCCATTAATGATGAACCTATCATGATATAAGTCTCTTGGCCGAACCTTAGATTTTTAGGAATTTAATATCAATTAATAATATAATATTTGTTTTAAGAACTCTTTTATGTCAGTTTTTACACTATTCAATAGTTTATTTTTTTGAAACTCATAATAGATTGATTACTTCGAAAAAAGTCAATTAAATCAATAATAATATATCATATTATCCTAGAAAATTATTTTAATTCATTAAAAGTTTCATATTATATTTATTTGGGTATTTATAATATCAATTATTTTAATTTTTCACTATTATAGTAATTACTACATCATCATTGTGTCATAAATAAAATAAAATATTTAATGTCTAAAAATTATAAATAAAATATCATTATGTAGGAAATCGTTTTATCTTTCTAATTAATATTTATAATCTAAAATCGAACATATATAACCCTATGTAACAATTGTTTTTCTAAAAGATATATGCTTGTGTCATTTTTGTATTCATTTTAACTTAATTAAAATAAAGTGTCATTATCACTTAAAAGTGGATCCATGGGGTCCCAAAATCGACCCAAAGATTCCCATGGTCTACCATGTATCAACCAATAGGGTTAAGACACGTTTTAGGGTAATTTAGTATTATTATAATATTATTTTTTAACCCTTATTTACCGGATTTACCCTTAACCATGGTAAATAAAATATTTACCGCAGTAATTATTCAAAATGTCTAAAAATAAAAGTTACCTATTTACACAATTTTAACATCCTGATTCCAAATATGGAATACATTTTCCTAAATTCAAAACACAGAAGTGGCAGAAATTAATTTAAAATTAATTCCCGCTGTCAAAACAAAAAGCGTGTTTTTAAGAGATAATAACTATCAAAAGATTGACAATTGTTTATGTTCGGTTTAATTGTAAAATTATGTCCAATGACCAACATTATATTAAATGGTAAAAATATATTCTAAATATACTTTAAAACTACTGAAATTCATAATTTATCACTATTAATTATTTTGATTAAAAAAGTTGTTTTTAATTAAAATTTAGTAATTTTCACTATTCATCAAAATATGAAAGTTATCCGAAAAGTACCAAAATTTCACCTTAGGCTAAATTAGATATTCCGAATCCAAAAATGAAGTCCATTTTGAAATATAAAATACATATAATTTTAAAAATTAGGTATTACTATTCATAACGGCTAGTTTGATTGGTTGTGGTGTGTGTTAAAACTCAAGGTTGCGTACAACACACGCTACTGTATTATTCAAAGAAAGCGTACTGTGGAAGTTTGGGATGTTTCATTTTAAATTTTTGATGTCCCCATTTAGTCAAAAAGTTTAAAATATTGTATTTAAAAAGGGTTCACTATTAAAAGTTGATAAAAGTGCAATACTGAAAATGAATTTGTTCTTGCATTATATCTAAGAAACTCATAATATGGATTCTAAAATTATAAGGATTATATAATGTTTAAAATTTAGATAATACTATTCATAACCTCTTTTGAATGGCTTTTTTTTTGTAAGTCATGGTGTGATTGAACTCGGTGTTGCGTGTAGTGCAAGTTATTGAATTATTTTGAAGAAATAACACACTATGAAATCTTGGGGTGTTACATTCTCCCCTCCTTCAATAAATTGCGTCCTCGCAATTTGAAATTGTTCTTCGAAAATAAAAGGTTGAAAATAGAAAATATATTTGTGGGGAAAACCCACATCGGAAATTGGGTCACTAAAATTTAGTCTTAATATGAGGAAAAGAGAAATGAAAGGGTCACCACCAAATTATGATCTCGATTAGGAGAACATTGGTGGAAATTAGAGACATATAATTGGAGGAAAAACGTAAATATTTATAGGTAGTGATTGAGGTCATCAATCACAAACAAGTATAAAATTGAGGTCCTTAAATTCATCAATCTATGATGATTTGAAATACCATCGGTTCAACAAAACATAGGGTATTAGGATAACACATTTTTGACGTTTCAAAATATCTTAGTTGAAATCCCACATCGAAAAATGAATTAATGAGGCCTCTATTTAAAATAAAGAGTCGAAAGTATGAAGATTACCGAAAATAACACATACTAGGGTTCCATGTAGTAAAATATGGATATGGAAGAAAAATCTAACCATCAATTATCTGATGGAGAGTGGTAGAGAACATGGCTATGAAAAGGCCAACAATCCCAAAGCCATAAATTAGTGATGATTTAAGGTACCATCTAGGAAAACATTTTTGTTCTAATTTGCTTTTCTTAATATTGAGGAATTTTTTATGAGATTAGCTAAGATCATATGGAGATATACATACTTTATAATTAGAGTTTTATCCATTAATAAATTTCTACCACAAACTCATCTTTCACTCTAAAAGATAACAGAATGTAAAAAAATTCTATTTACACTATTCGTATAGGGTTCCAAAATAAACTAATTTATAATTCATCTAAAAGATCTTTTAATAAAAACTACATTATTTAATCCAGGACATCTCGTGGGCCAGTGGTAGGTGATACACCCTTGTCGCCCTTCGGTTGCGGGTTCAAGTCTCGCAGCCTTGCCGGACGCGACGGGTTGCCGCCCGACCTCCGGGTAGTCCTTTTATGGTAATCCAAAATAATCCAAACTAGAACTATCCAAAATACTTCTGTCCAAACTCACAGTCCAACATTTATAAGGAAGGTAAACATAATATAGATCCTTTTTACCTCGTAATAGCATATGAATACCTTCATCATGTATTACCATATTCCTTATTGATTACATTCATGCTCCCTTATTCCATATAGAATGCTGGATATACTTCATTAATCCAAAAATGTTTTAAACCCCAAAAATGATGGAATATACAAATCATTAATCAGTTCCAAGGTAGTCAAGAATATCCAATATAATTTATCCAAATCAATCTTGTATTATTCCAAAATCACTACCTTAGTATCAGAACTATATTATGATTTATCATTCTCTCAACCATATATTTTCCAAAAATTTATCCTGCTATTGAGTCACTTTTCTTTGTTCCACACAATCTCAAGTCCTTAATGAAATAGTACTGCAGTACAATCCTTATATACTCCATAATTATTATAACAAGTACATTGTTGATACAACACTCAATTGGCATAATCAACATAATAACTCTAATCATTCCTCTTCATCTGTGGTAGTATCATAACTTGATTATTATCCAATAGCATCATTTGTGGCATATTCTGATGACTGGGACATAGGTTCGCGTAGTGTCCAAACTCCTTGCAAATGAAGCATTGTACATTTGAAACCATTTTCTTACCCTTGCAGTCATGTACTTTGTGCCCTTTTCCTCCACACTTATAACAAACTCCCATTCCTTTCAGGCAAGTTCCAGGGTGTTTCTTTCCACAGTTATCACATATGGGAAAATTCTTCTTTTCCCTCTTCCCTTTATCCATCTTTCTCTCTTCCATCCTTTTCTTCTCTTGCTTCCCTTTAAAGCCATAGGACTCAGTAAACTCTTTACTTATCTTATCAACACATGATATTATTTCTTCATATGATGATAATACACGGGAGAATATTTCTCTTATAAATTCTAGCTTAAGACCATGAAAGATATGATCCTTCCTTCTCTTTGGATCATGTGCATTTCTGGAGTTCTCATTCCTTCTACTGGGCGCCATCTCTAAACAATGGCATACACTAGATCAGTTTATGAATCAAAATACATAATCCCATACTTATAAAACACTTAACATAAATTGAACTATTTATGGATATAATCCATAATCATAAAAATGTCTCCTTTGAGGATGTATATACTCATAAACACTTCATAATGATTTGTAAAGAAAATGAGAGTTATCCTAAGCATATCCCCCAGGAGTGTCGTAACCAAGAGTGCAGCAAGGCCCGTTGTCGTGCACCAGTTCCCGTTCGAGTCTAGCTCAAAGCGGTGTTTTCGGGTTTTACCCCTAGGTACATCTGTGCCAGAGCCGCCTCTACCTGCTCGTATCCAGACAGGGATGTATTGCTCGGAAAACTCACAAAATCTCTACAATACCAAAATTCTAGGAAGTTCTTCTACACTAATCCTCAAAGTTCATCTTAGGTCTACGTGCTCTAATCAGAGTTTATCTAAATCTAGCTTCCAAGGTTTGTACTAAACTTCCTCTGATACCAACTGTAACGCCCCGACCCCAGTTACCCAGAGTCGGTGCATTATTACATAACATTGGTATGATCACAAGAAAGATCAAATCTCGAAATACCGATTGGTTTAGTAGTCTTGGAAACACTAGATATATTCATAAGTCTTACATTACATCATAAAATGAAAAACTACCACAACAACATATTGTCTCCATAATCCACACTCATATCCCCACATAATATCCCTGCAGGTCATTCATAATTTACTTCTTCACTTCCTGGAAAAAATAAAACATAGAAAAGGGGTGAGCTCAAATGCCCAGTAAGGATAACAATATAGCGGAAACTTTCATAAATAAGAATAAACATTTAAGGCAATGTATAACTAAAACAAAAGCCTTTTAAACTTGAACTTTTAACATAGTATGGCATAAATAAAATGAGATAATGCCATTTACTTATTCACATGGTTATTCTACTAATCGAATAATCACATGCAAAATCAATAACCACTTTCATAATGATGGAATGCATAATGATAAACTTTAATTTCTTTTCAAGGCCTCGTCCCAAGACCTTGGGGCTAACTGTAACCGGAACCCAAACCGGAGTGCCTCTAATAATCGGAAACCAACCCGGAGTGCCTCTAATAACCGGACACCAACCTGGAGTGCCTCTAATAACCGAAGACCAAACCGGAGTGCCTCTAATAACCGGAGACCAAACCGGAGGGCTTACATTTACCAGTCCCTAACCTGGAGGGCTTACTTTTACCAGTCCCCAACCTAGAGGGCTTACTTTAACCAGTCCCCAACCTGGAACATACTTGTCCAACACATTCATATGAAGTAAAGGCTGAAATATAACATAAACATTCTTATTGGAACTAGCATACGAAATGTCAATAGTTTAGTCATAAACCATGAATGTTATATAAATGACACATCTACAGTCAAACATATCACAAAACTTCATTACAATATGGAAGTTTTATATCATAATAAATCAAATTCAAATAATCTTAAAATCCATCAAAGGATGTTGAAATAGATGAAAATGTTTTTTAAAAATTATTGAGAGAAATATCCCTTTTTCATGAAAACATTTTAATGTTACACAATTTAGAAAGTAAGGCATTTAAATACATTTTTGAATCAAAGTTTCCCATACCACTTTGAAACTTTTGAATGGAATTAACACTTTTAAAACATTCATTTTCATATAAATAAATCCTTACAAAACATTTTGAAAACATGGACATAAATGAGAATGATTTAGAAGAATAAATATTTAAAACATTTAAAATGATGTTTTAGTAAAAGTTCCCTTAGAAAGAATCCCTTTGAAACCTCTTTTATGAAATATGGACATGGATAGTAAACATGTCCCTGTAGATACTTACGTAAAAACAACCTCGGATATTAAAGAGATTGTGAAGTAAACCCTTATCAATTGGGTAACTTATGAAACATACAACCCATGAAAGAGGTATCATACAATGAAAATGTAAATACACATAAGGTAAAGTGTATTACACAAATAATACAATTATGGGCAGTACATACACCACACAAAAGATAATAGTGGAAATATGGCATGAATCTCACGGAAATAAAGAGTGAGATGAAAACCCCTTACCACGTTAATCAACTGAGTCGTATGGCCAAAAGTTAATAACCACCAAATTATTTACAGAATAACATGAATATAAAGATAATCATGATAATATATATCAAATTTCAGTACACAATACACCACTTTCAATAATTTAGTGGCGAATAATGGAAATCTCACGGAATTGAATGTGAGATAAGAAAATCCCTTACCTTGTACTTTTACTTGGTTGGGGTAGGTTAACCTCATGTATAATGGTGAAATAATTGTTATTAAATTATACAAGAATCATATATATTAATATGATATCATATATGATCTTTTAACATTGATTTGTTAATAATATCTTAGAATTATCGTCGTTTCGGGTGTTAACTTACTCATTTTCTTTTATATGTTTTGTTACAGAAGCCATGTTTGTTGTATCTTATTCATATCCAGAATGATATAAAGTCCTTAAACATCATTTTTAAATCATCAAATGATAATTATACTTGAATGGATACGATGGAGAATGAATCTCATCGCGTTCGTGGAGACGGTAGTCCGTACATACGCACGAGCGACAATATCATTCTTTTGATATTAAAATAATATATAAATGGATGGTATATCATATATACAGAATCATTAACATGTTATATTTATTATTTACATGAGTTACACATCATTATTATACCCATCCAAATAATAATATTTTGAATAACAATTACACCACGACGTGGAGACGGTAAGCTGTACGTACACACGTATGGTGACATGTTATTCAAAGGGTGGATAGAATACTGAATATGGTTGTACCATATTTATAATAACATCACAGTATATTTAAGATACTGGAGTTATTATTTTAGAATGGTAGGAACAAAGAAAGAAGAAGTGGAAGAAGAAAGGAACTTGAAAAGGGGTGGTGAAAACATTACCTCTTCTTCGGGTTCTTCCTTTTGATTTGATCAAAAGGGCTCCTTAGGTTGGCTTTCTGATCAAACTAAGGCCTCTAGGTTTTATTGAGGGATGTTGGGAGAGTATTTGGGCAGAGTTTGGACGAACAAAAAGGCTTTGAAGGTGTGAATAAATGAGAAGGAGGAGTGCCCTTTTATAAGAGGGGTGAAGGGAACCTTTGGAAAAGCTAGAAATATTAATTTATAATAAATTCATATTCGGTTTCTAATGGCTCCAAAGTTGATTATTAAAAGCTTAAGGTGGGTATAGGTCGAAAACCACTCAACCAATATAATTTATACAGGTTTGGGTACTTATATTAACCTTATCTTTAAGTATTAACTCTAAGTTCATTAGTTTCACTTTTACAATGTCTCTTTGTATTTTTATATAATATGGTTAATAAACTTACTATATACATCCAATATACCCCCAAGTGGTCCAGTAATGATGAAACTATCCTGATATAAGTCTCTTGGCCGAACCTTAGATTTTTAGGAATTTAATATCAATTAATAATATAATATTTGTTTTAAGAACTCTTTTATGTCAATTTTGACACTATTCAATAGTTGATTTTTGTGAAACTCCTAATAGATTGATTACTTCTAAAAAAGTCAATTAAATCAATAATAATATATCATATTATCCTATAAAATTATTTTAATTCATTAAAAGTTTCATATTATATTTATTTGGGTATTTATAATATCAATTATTTTAATTTTTCACTATTATATTAATTACTGCATCATCATTGTGTCATAAATAAAATAAATTATTTAATGTCTAAAAATTATAAATAAAATATCATTATGTAGGAAATCTTTTTATCTTTCTAATGAATATTTATAATCTAAAATCCAACATATATAACCCTATGTAACAATTGTTTTTCTAAAAGATATATGCTTGTGTCATTTTTGTATTCATTTTAACTTAATTAAAATAATGTGTCATTATCACTTACAAGTGGATCCATGGGGTCCCAAAATCAACCCAAAGATGCCCATGGTCGACCATGTATCAACCAATAGGGTTAAGACACGTTTTAGTGTAATTTAGTATTATTATAATATTATTTTTTAACCCTTATTTACCGGATTTACCCTTAACCATGGTAAATAAAATATTTACCGCAGTAATTATTCAAAATGTCTAAAAATAAAAGATACCTATTTACACAATTTGAACATCCCGATTCCAAATATGGAATCCATTTTCCTAAATTCAAAACACAGAAGTGGCAGAAATTAATTTAAAATTAATTCCCACTGTCAAAACAAAAAGCGTGTTTTTAAGAGAGAATAACTATCAAAAGATTTACACTTGTTTATGTTCGGTTTAATTGTAAAATTATGTCCAATGACCAACATTATATTAAATGGTAAAAATATATTCTAAATATACTTTAAAACTACTAAAATTCATAATTTATAACTATTAATTATTTTGATTAAAAAAGTTGTTTTTAATTAAAATTTAGTAATTTTCACTATTCATCAAAATATGAAAGTTATCCGAAAAGTACCAAAATTTCACCTTAGGATAAATTAGATATTCCGAATCCAAAAATGAAGTCCATTTTGAAATATAAAATACATATAATTTTAAAAAGTAGGTATTACTATTCATAACGGCTAGTTTGATTGGTTGTGGTGTGTGTTAAAACTCAAGGTTGCGTACAACACACGCTACTGTATTATTCAAAGAAAGCGTACCGTTGAAGTTTGGGATGTTTCATTTTAAATTTTTGATGTCCCCATTTAGTCAAAAAGTTTAAAATATTGTATTTAAAAAGGGTTCACTATTAAAAGTTGATAAAAGTGCAATACTGAAAATGAATTTGTTCTTGCATTATATCTAAGAAACTCATAATATGGATTCTAAAATTATAAGGATTATATAAAGTTTAAAATTTAGATAATACTATTTATAACCTCTTTTGAATGGCTTTTTTTTGTAAGTCATGGTGTGATTGAACTCGGTGTTGCGTGTAGTGCAAGTTATTGAATTATTTTGAAGAAATAACACACTATGAAATCTTGGGGTGTTACAATTTTTACTAATTAAAGTAAATATATAATTTAAGTTCAAGATAATAGTTACTTAGGTCATCTATGACTCATTAATGAGTCAAAAATTCACTTATTTATTTACATTGATAAATATCATAAATTATCGTATTTCACAATTCACCAAAAAATAAACTATTTCAGAAAATACCCCAAAATTACCCCTAATATAAATTTTATGTGTACATTTAATTAATGCACTTCATTTTATTAAACTAATTATCTAAATATGATAAATTTAATTTTAAATTAAAATAATTATATTTTCAAATAATAAAGATTTTAATATTATAAACGATTTTATGATTCATTGAAAAATGAAATATGGTCACATAAAATTGTCTTATAATTAAAATACAAAAAATTATTAATTTATGAATATATTTTTTGAAAATAAATTCTATTCAAAATAATTAAATATATTATAAAATTGTATGTAAACATTTAAATTCTGCAAAAATATCAATACTTAATTTATCGATCTTAAAACATTTATTTACTTATTATATGATATAAATATAACATATTTTCATTTATGAGATACCTAATTTTTTTTACCTTCATATGAGAGTTTATTATTCTAATGTTCATATGATTATTCGTAACGGTCATATTACTATTCATCAAAATGAAACGTTTCTGAAAAATACCAAAAATTTAACTGAAGAAATATTTGATATGTAGATTTCAAGAATGAAGTATATTTTTCCAAATAATATTTATAAAAGTGTAAAAAGTTAGTATTAAATCCTGATCTCCATTAAAATTTGGTTAAATTGCATTTTAGAAAAATATATCTTTTTATACTTAAAATAAGATTTTTCATTTAATAAGCCAATCAAAATTATTAGATTAATTTTAAAAAACTTTTGATTGAACATATAAATTTCATAATGTGGATAATACTATTAATTCCTATGAATTTAACATCTAGGTAATAATAATAATAATATTTTATTTTTAGTAAGATATCGAATAAATTATGTTTAAAAAGAAACATAACATAAAATCTCAGGGTGTTACATTATTTCATCCCATTTATTTTTTCCATGTGATGTTGGATCACCTCATACATTTCTAATAGGGTTATCTTGGTTGTTTTGTTTGTGTATTTGTTCCATTGAAACCTCAAATGAAAATAGTTCTTGAGGGAGAGGTAATCAGAGATCCTCAACATGGTATGTTCTTGTCTGAGTAATGTTGATGGATTTTGTGGTAAGGGATTCATTACTTATCATATGATATTTACAGCAAAGTGTAAATTGATAAAGGGTTTTCCCTCTAAATAGAAATGTAATTAACTAAATAAATGTAGAATCGGATTAAATAAATTTATTATAATCGCTTGTTTCTAATGTTATTTCTTTGTACCATGATAATAAGCAACCTCTTATTTCATTAGGTAGTGTGATATCTATGCTATGAATTTTTACCATGTTGAAATTAGTAAATAATGTAAAGATATAATTAATTTATTATTAGTTTTATTCAAAATGGTTAAATAAGTGGAATGTCTGATATTGGTTGGTTGTTGAAATTTGATGATAATAAAATTGATCCAATGTGTATGTGTAACTGAAAATGGCCTTCCTTTTGATTAATGTAATTGGTGAAATTGGTTGTTAAAACTGAATCATAATAATTCTTCATGATAATAAATAAAACTCAAGTAATTTGATATTGGTACTTATCTAGGCAGTTTAAACTCCAAAAAAATTCTAAGAACATGTTTTTCCTTTGATATCTTATCATAGCTTGATGTCACTAGTTTTCATAGTTGAAACATGTAAATAATTAATCGATTAAATCATGATGGAATAAGAACAAGTTATGTAATTAACATAATTTTCAAGGTCCTTATTTTCATGTTTTCTTAAGAAGTCTCATTTCCCTGTTTTGGATCCGTGAGAGCACGTTTTCAAGAGAATGATTAATGCCTGGTTTTGAGGTCACATTTGTCTTGGTAATTTCTTTTTTATTTACTGATTCATTGGGATGTGACTTGGTAAGAGCCTTAGGATATGTTCCTAATACAAATGATCATGGTATGGATGATATGATATGGGGTGGTGAGGCCCGAATGTGATAAATAATATGATAAAGGAGCCTAGGATGGCTATTGTAATATGATTTAGAGAGACCTAAATAGTGTGGCATCACATGATCCATATGTTAGAGAGATGATATAGTAGATGAATTTGGGTTTCATGGATGGAATTGGATGGGATTAAATAGTTTAAATTTGTGCTTAATCATTGATGAGATGCTGGGATCTGGTAGGAATTTGTTGAATCGCTTTAATGGCCAATGTATGGGTTTCTTATTTTGTTGTATTCATTTCCCCACTGCTCAAGGAGATTGTAGGTTCCTGGTTACATGTTTCCTCTTAGTGGTAGACTAGGATGTTTTTTATAGAGCACATATAAATATAATTATTCTAATAATGAATAAATAATTATTATCCCACAAGGTTAGTTAATGATGGAATGAAAATAAGTTAAAGGTGTTTATCCTAATAAACCATATACTTGGTTTGGATTATTCCTAGAGGGATTGGTCATTACATGGATGATCAATGTGATGTGATGTGATGTGTAATATTTTTAATAGTTAATTAATGACTGATTAACAACTTAACTTAGTAAATGAAAATATTTAAGAATTAATTAATGTAGCTCTTTTAAATTATTGTGGAATTATAGGATATCTTGTCTTAGTAGTGGTAGTCTGGATTCCATGTAATGATAGATGTAGTTGTGTCTAGGACTAGGTTATGACAGTAGTGTGGTTGAGAGATATATTATATCAAATATATTTCATGATTTTATATGAAACCCCACCCATGGTGGTAAGGGTAACCTACAACTAGTGGAATCTAATAGGGGTTTTCCCCCAACATCTTAGTAGGAGGATGGATGGCTATGTACCCCCTCTAGCCCCTAATTATTCTCAAGGTAGTTACTTTTGTTGGTATACACAATAGAACATTTTATCATATATGTTTATATGTATGTGATGTATTATAGTTATTTAACAAATATTTATTATCGGATATAGTATCCAAAGGATTATTTTAGATATGGTGAGTTTAATATTTGAAGGCTTGAGGTAATTACTCAGTCTATGGGATGTGATGGCTTGAGGTAAAATACGTAATATTTGATAAATGTTATACAACCTAGGTGGATCTTAGAAACTACATGGAAACTATATGTTGATATATGATATGGGATTTTGTGATGATGTGACTGACGATGTGCATGTGGTGATGCCTTTCCATGGTTTTGTATGGATGACATACTTTTGGAGAGAGATGGATCAAGTCATGCGCTGTTGGGGAAGATCGGTAAATTAGTGGGGAAGTGGGAGTGGGGTTCACATTGTGTTCCTTATAATATTACATTCACTATTGTATGTGATACATAGGTAGAGTTAGACATGGTGAGGCATGTAACATAGAATACCTATTTAGGTGAGGAGTTAGATTCACTGTGCTTTAGCATGATTTGTTTACCTTATTCATGATTGGATCCGGGGATGATCCTACTGAGTATACTATTTTGATCACCCTATGTATTTATATAATCTATCATTCAGGGAAGTAAAAGAATGTCAGTGATTGTGCTGGATGTTACTAGATCATGGTTTAACATGAGATGTTTGGGCATCATGGTTATTTTTGTATTTACCATTTTAGTACTTACAATTTCCTTTCAGTTATTCAGTACTATATAACATTTCATGTTTTCAATTGTGTTTTATTTACATATATAAATTTCTGAGTGGGTGTTTGTTGTTGTTTCCTTCTTATCTCTTTCTTCAACATGTTTATCTTAGATTGTAATGCCTCCCATTTTCCTATTTATTATATCCTCGGTGCTAATAACCAATCTGGGGTCTACTAGAGGGGGGACTCATGCAATAACCATCTATCTCCCCTCACTATGGTATCATTGTGGTGAGGGGGGTTGTGCCAAAATTTTTGATAAATTAAAATATATTGACAGTGTTTGTGGTAAAGTTTTTTTGAAAAACCTTACAAAATCAAGTTGGAAAATTGGTCAATTTCTTTTAATTATCTTGTTTTAATTTTTTCCATGTAGAACATTTTCTTGAAGTCATACATGTAAAAAAATGTATATAATAGTTTCATTGGAACAATACTAAATGTTCACGGGAAAAATGTAATTAAGGATTGGTTGTAGCTGATTTACATCCAGATACGGGAAGAGTTTTCACTGGTGAAGGGTAAAGGGTGAACTCTTTTTCCTCCAACAACTTACACTCTATACAAATAGGTAATATTGAAATTTTTTATTTTCATTAATTGTTAAAACTTTTAAAGGGATATTAATAAAATGTCAATAATGTCATGTTAATGAAAAATTTGAAGTTAAAGGGAATAAAATCACACGAATATAACATTTTTATAAAATATTTGATGCCAATCGTTTTATGTTTCATTCTACATAAAAATGGACAAACTACAGTAATAAAACACTTCTTCCATTTTAAAGAAATATTATTGAATTTATATACCCTAGAATGTTTCCAATAAGGAGTAAGGTGGTTTCATTTATGTTATGTTAATATGAGATGTTCTTCCAACCATCATTCTTTGATATAATGGTCAACATGATGGTTCACTTGGTTAGATAGATTTAACCATGTGTTTATTCCCATTACAAATGGAAAGCCCCATTGAATGATATATGAAGATTATAAATGGGTATGTCAAAAAATTATGTTTTCCATAAGACTGTAATGAATAAGGATATATTTTTGAAGACGTTTTATAAATATATACATATTACCTATTAGATGTTGATAGCATCAGTCTCTTAAAGTCTCGTCACAACCGATGCCTTATGAAAGAAAATAATTTCAAAGGATATGTAATCACAATTACCATCATAGAGCGGGATTAAGTGTACCTTTACATTTAACATAATAGTGATGATATTGATCCATATGTTAAATCCCAAAAATATATTTCTAGATATTTGTATCCATCATGGAATGAAATATGGATATTAAATACATATAATAAATTTTTTATAGGATGGTTCCAGTGTCATATTTATAAGGAGATTTTTGAAAATCCAAATAAAATTGCCAATCTAATTTGATGGATAACAAGGGTACGAAATGAAAATTTTATTTATTATAATAGTTTGGTAATAAATATTTATAAGTTCTATAAAAAAGAACACTATGAATTCAGAATGATGAAAAAGGTTGAGTTACGCTTGTGGAAGAAGTGATTCACATATCTAGTTCCAAGTATATAAATCCAATTTATAGGAATATTTCATATTTCGGCATTTAAAACTTATATATTAGTTAGATCTTAAAACTTTCCAAATGCCAATTTTCGATTGCACATGGGTTGGCAATAGGTTTGTAGTGGAATTTTTTGAAATTGGCTTCGTGAAGGTGAATCTTAGTGTGGAAGGGGAAAAGATGGCCCATTCATAATGGAATAAAAAGAATAAAAATTACATTATTTCTAAAATACATCAAACAATATTTGTTCGATTATCCTATAGGTGAGAAAAAAATACTACGGACATATGAAAATTCAATTGATGATAACCCTTTCATTGGTAGATTACAATCAGTTCATGGTGTTCCCAATGTATAGAATGTCATGTATGTTAGAGGGGACCGAAAGAGGTGACTTAGATTCTTGATAAAGGATCCAAATCCCATAAAACATTAAACAAAGAAAGAGATTTCAATGAGAATGTTAAATTATTTTTAATATACTTCTCTTTTCCTCATAATATTATTTTTCCTTTACTGTATTAATATAATCTAAATTAAATTTTTTACTACTCAAGAAAGAAATGTATTCTTCACATGATGATGTTACTATTCCAAAGGAAGAATAGGTGGTTTATAGTGAAACTAAATAATTATTTGGGTATCAACAACATGTTAATGAAAAAGTAAGAACAAAGTGGCATCATAGTGTTGACTAAAATTATCATGGATATAAGTAAGGGTATAATATTTTAGGTTGGTTGGAAATGATGCAGAAAACCTATTGACCAAAAAATGTAAATGTCAATTAGTCATGTTGGGGTTATAACAAGGATGAATTCACTCATTGATATAGATTCATGAATCTATTTCAATCCTATAAATAAAGAAACCCTTTGGGAAGTTATAAGTGTAATGTTATGATAAATATCCTCTATTTTACAGAAAAGTTATATAATGAAGCATTTATTTATTTTTCATTATTGTTTTTAGAGTTAATATATTATAGAAGATATTGATTAGAAATATTTCCTAATCACCACTGGAAAAAAAAGAGGCTTACAAGTTCCTATTAACAAGTTTTATATTAGGGATTCTGAAGAGAAATTAAATCCCCACCCACCAGTTACTTATGAAAAAATTATAAACTAGGAAACATGAATGGAATTTTCACTTGTCCTGATGAGAAATCATTCCCAGTAAATTTTAGTATACAATATATTGTTTGAAATTATTTATTTTATCCTATTAGATTCAAAAAATTTAATTTATAAAACCATAAAGGATTACTAAAAATAACAAACATTCACCAAAACCAACGTACGCCTATTGAAAAGTATGGATAGGGTAGGCTTGACTTGAGAAAAAATTGGTATGTATTTT
Organism: Viscum album; assembly: GCA_963277665.1. NCBI lineage: Eukaryota > Viridiplantae > Streptophyta > Magnoliopsida > Santalales > Viscaceae > Viscum > Viscum album. The sequence goes on along the minus strand of CAUJRU010000677.1, from coordinate 362,567 downwards.
AAATCAATAGAAAAAGTTATATGTGATATAAAAAAATATGTTACATTGTTTATATACAGATTGATGAATCAAATCTGAAGCCACTTCCATCACATATCATCTTCTACGGAAGGAGCCTCACGTAAATAAGGAGGGTAAAATAGTTGATAAAAACACAAAATTGGTACGGGAAACATGTGTAAATATTACATAATAGTAATTCTTTGTACATTATAATATTATTACATTAAAATATCTATTTATGTAAATATTTTTATATGTTTTGGATATATGAATTGATGTGGACCATACTGGATGAAAAACTACATTCAATGGCTTTAAAGTGGTGGGAACAATATGGTCACGTAAGATGTATAGGTTTTGGAATATATCCCTCAACATATTTCGAGAAGATAAAACCAAAAGGATATATATATATATATATATGTATATATAAGCTTACGAATGGATTAAAGGCACAAATAAATTCTTTTCCTGATAGTATTGTCTGATCTAGAATGGAAGACCGATATATGCGAAATGATCAAAGAGAACTGGAGGTGGAACGAAGATTAGAACATGAACAACCAAATGACCATACTGTCATTGAGGTTATTCATTCCCATCTATGACATGCCTTAACTGAGGAAATAAATTTTTTCATTACTATTTATGCTAACTGTGAATTAAATATCTTTAGATGACTATATATTACTAGAATTCTATAGGGTAATTTTTTATGTGATTTCCCTTTGTCAACACCCCTGAAAAACCCTATTTTGAGAGTGACAATATGTCACGACCCGTCCTCGGGGCCTGTGCCGTGACTACCCCAAGCCCGCCTTCCATAGGCCAGGGGCTGGCGACTAGCACCAAGGCGTAAATCCCAACAAAAAGGGAAGGCATTGCCTTTGAAGAGTAAACAAGCACCACAGAGTAAGCAAGCGGAGAAGTAAACACTAAGTAAAAACTGTAACAAGCTGTGCTGAAAGTAAAACGGGGCCGGAAATACAAGCCCAACTGTAAAGTACAACTGAAGGGAAAAACAGCAATTGAAAAGAAACGCCGCAGCGTCAAGCTGTCCTCTGGAAGTCCAACCTAAAGGGTGGGTACAGATATCATCCACTGCTCCTCGGGTCCACCTGACCGCTCCGAGTACGTCCCACCCAGTGGTCCACCTCCAGGTACCATCCTGCTCCGCACGCCTCCACCACGATCAGCGTTGTCCGTCGTCTGCAACCAACACAACGAAGTGCGGGCATAGGCCGTGCAGGGGTGAGTATAAGCTACTCAGTAGGGACCCCCGAGACCCCCCCGAAGGTCTCCCGAAATCCAAAAAGGATAAACCACAACGGAAAGATACAATCACGAAATAACAACTGACACTGCTTAGGTATATGCCCATACATATACCTAAGTCATCAATCCCCGTTCGGCTCCAATGTCCGAGGCCAAGCACAACCCAGTCCACATAGGAAAGCAAACGTATACCCACACAGGATAGCTCAACACAATCCACAAAGGAGATTAAATAGTAAATCCACACATGATAGTTCAACACAATCCACAAAGGAGAGTAAACAGTAAATCCACACAGGATAGTTCAACACAATCCACAAAGGAGAGTAACACTGGATTCAGCTCCACAGGTATACTTCGTCAAAAGGTGAAAGGGATGATCAGATATAGATATTGAATCATCTAAGCTGGGACCCACATAGGATACAAGACCAGCCGTCTTCATTGTTTCGTTTATGTTGGGACCCACATAGGATACAAGACCAGCACTGAATCATCAAAGGTGGGACCCACATAGGATACAAGACCAGCACAGCTAGGACCCACATAGGATACAAGACCAGATGTCTTCATTGATTCATCTATACTGGGACCCACATAGGATACAAGACCAGTATTGAATCATCTAAGCTGGGACCCACATAGGATACAAGACCAGCACAGCTAGGACCCACATAGGATACAAGACCAGATGTCTTCATTGATTCATCTATACTGGGACCCACATAGGATACAAGACCAGTATTGAATCATCTAAGCTAGGACCCGCATAGGATACAAGACCAGCACAGCTAGGACCCACATAGGATACAAGACCAGCTGTCTTCTTTGATTCATCTATACTGGGACCCACATAGGATGCAAGACCAGTATTGAATCATCTAAGCTGGGACCCACATAGGATAAAAGACCAGCACAGCTAGGACCCACATAGGATATAAGACCAGCTATCTTCATTGATTCATCTATACTGGGACCCACATAGGATACAAGACCAGTATTGAATCATCTAAGCTGGGACCCACATAGGATACAAGACCAGCACAGCTAGGACCCACATAAGATACAAGACCAGTTGTCTTCATTGATTCATCTATACTGGGACCCACATAGGAAACAAGACCAGTATTGAATCATCTAAGATGGGACCCACATAGGATACAAGACCAGCACAGATAGGACCCACATAGGATACATGACCAGCTCTCTTCATCGTCGCAGTCCATTGAGGATCTCTGCACAATCGCCGTCGTCGAAGTCGCAGCCAGCATTAGGGTTCCCGCACATAGCAAGCTCGTTCAGGAGGGTCCAATCCACGAGCCGAGAGGCTGATACATCAACTGACACAAAGTCCGAAGTTGATGTATCCAAAAGTTCCGTATCGTCAACATGAACTCAACGTCGCAGACGGCGCGTCAATCGGACGCCCGGTCTGAGAGTTATTGGCTTTTTCGTCCCAGAGGCCCGGTTGGTTTTTAAGGAAAAACCAACCCCACCGTACTCCATATGTGTCCAAACCTCGGGTGGAGTGAGCCAATAGATCCGTCTCACTTAGAGGAATTCAACAAAGCTGACGGCACGTCAATCGGACGTCCGTAGCTCAAGATATGAGTGTTTCAGCTCCGAGGGCCCGGTTGGTTTCGTGTACGAACCAACCCGGCCGAACCCAAAGTATTCTGAAACCTTGAGTGCGATATACCAAAACGACCGTCTTGATCCAAGGATCGTGTTTCCGCTGACAGAGCATCGTTCGGAGGCCCGTAGCTCATGTTACGGGAAAAAGACAGAAAATGGTCCGAAGACGGGGGGTCCGGGCCCGGGCCGACCCAGCCCGACCCCCCCTGGGTCGGCCGAGCAGCTGGACGCTGCCCCCGCAGTTTGGAGGTGTCGCGGCCCCGCGTGGGGCCGCCCTGGATCGAGCGGACGCGGCTTCTGCCGCGTCCCGTGCGGGCGAGCCGGACCCGCGCGGCCGCGGGTCCGCTGGCCGCCGCCGTCGCGGCTTCAGCCGCGGAGGCCCTGTCCGGCGGCGCGCCGGGGCGCCGCTGCCTCCGGCTGCCGCCGTCGGCGACCCGCGCCGCCAGCCGCTTCCTTGGGCCACCGGAGTTTCTCCGGTGGTCCGTTTTCCTTCCCGTCTGCGCCATTGTTTCTCCCGGGTTCCGTTCTTCACTGCGGGATCACCAAATCGCCCTTACGTCACGATTTCTCATCGCCTGCCAAATCCGCACAACCAAGAAGAACAGCGGAGGGTTGTTGGGCCGTGTTCGTTGGGCCCGCACCCCCCGCATTAGAATAATAACAACGGGAGAATTATGCAACACTTGAAACAACAATTTTAATAAAATAAAATTGTTCATATGAATCCGATTCTTTAATTTTTAAAGAAACGTTCACGAGAATATAAAATATTCATAATAAACCCTACCTCGTCAAGTTGCACGCGCGGGTTCTTCGCGGATTTGATCGTCGCGGAAGGAGGGGTTCGTCGCGGAAGGAGGAGATCGTCGCGGTATCCGGCACCGCGTCGACGAACTCCGAGGTTCAAGAACAACAGATTCAATTTTAATAATTAAATCCATCTTGAGTTAAAAACCACAAAGGAAATTTAAAAGAAATCCGAAACTCTCACCTCAACGGATGATCGAAGGTTTTTGTTGCGGATTAAGGAACGTCTCCAAAGAACGTCGCGGGAGAGGAAACGTCGGCGTCGCGGCACACGGAGTCGCGTCGTCGGTTTCTGCGGGTTCGGCGTTCTTCGTCGGAGGCCGGCGTTCTTCGCGTTCTTCGCGAAGAAGGGTGAGGGCACAAGAACTTCTGTCAAAAACCTCTCAAGGTGTAATCCTCAAAATGTCGTGTTGGTCTTATTTTTATTATTACGCCAACAAAAGAATAAGAGGTAAGTAACGACCCATTAATTCGTAGAATTAATTCAACGAAAGAAACTTCCCATTTAATTCACGAATAAAACCGCCCAATTAAATGGTGTGTTAAGAATTTAACAAAACGCGTCAGTTGACTTTCATAATGACGGGTTTTCGCGGGTGCGTTACTTAGCGGAAAGAAACGGTGGGGCTCGTGCGGGCCCCACCTCACAAATATCCCACCAAGAGGGTAGGATATTTTTGGATAGTACCCTATCCGTTTCAACTCATTTTAAGTGGATTTCAAGTGGATTCAAGTGGCTTAAGTGAAATAAAATAAAGTTTGTCGAACAATTTATTTTATTTCTTAACTTTAAGCCCAAAAATTAAAAACCACACCCGAGAAAACGCGACTCCGGAAGAGGCGTTTCTAAGCAAATACCGGTGATGCGGTTCCATCGGTGCCCTCATAATTTGATTCCGGGCACCGGTTCAAAAGTTAGAAAAACCCGCTCGTCCGTTCACTGAACGTACCCGAGCCAAACTTCAGAAAATGATTCCGGGCACACCGGGCCTCGGAATCAGGTGCCGTCAGAAACTGCGTTCTTGTAAAATTCCAAAGAAAATTAAGAAAAATATTTCCTTGAAATTTACGGGTCTTTACATTACTCTCACCATAGGGATTTACGTCCCCGTAAAGCTTCACCACAAACATAGGGATACAAAGGCGGTACTGAGCACGCAAATCAGCCTCCCGCTCCAAAGTGCTCTCCTGGAGGTTCCCGTGCTGCTATATTAAGCGCACTAGAGGAATCAATCATCCACATAGGACCCGCTCCTGTCGATCCTCGTTCTCCCCTAGGACCTCCGCAAAAGTCATCCCATCATCAAAGACCATCTCTCCATGGTCAAAGATTTGCGTCGGGTCGTGCACGTATCTCCTCAGCTGAGATACGTGGAAGACGTCATTCACCCGGTGCCACTGAGGTGGTAGAGCCAGGAGATAAGCCACCTCGCCAATCCTACTGAGGACCTGGAAGGGTCCGATGATGCGTGGAGACAACTTGTCGCCTCGGCCAAATCTCTGTAATCCATGTCGAGGTGAGACACGCAAGAAGACGTGGTCGCCATCCTCGAACTCTTGTGGCCTCCGCCTCCTGTCAGCACAAGACTTCTGCCGGTCCTGAGCTGTCCCCATCCGCTCATGGATGACTAGGACCTTGTCGCCGATAAGAGAAATCTGGTCTCATCCCCTGGATGAACCATGTTCTTTGCCTAATACCGTTAATCCCGACATGGATGATACTAATCCATACCAAGGATGACGTCGTAAGGCCTCGATGTCACGACCCGTCCTCGGGGCCCGTGTCGTGACTACCCCAAGCCCGCCTTCCATAGGCCAGGGGCTAGCGACTAGCACCAAGGCGTAAATCCCAACAAAAGGGAAGGCATTGCCTTTGAAAAGTAAACAAGCACCACAGAGTAAGCAAGCGGAAAAGTAAACACTAAGTAAAAATTGTACAAGTTGTGATGAAAGTAGAAGGGGCCAGAAATACAAGCCCAAATGTAAAGTACAACTGAAAGGAAAAACAGCAACTGAAAGGGAAAGCCGCAGCGTCGAGCCGTCCTCTGGAAGTCCCACCTGAAGGGTGGGTATAGATAGCCTCCACAGCTCCTTGGTCCAGCCGTCCGCTCCAAGTGTGTCCCACCCGGTGGTCCACCTCCAGGTACCATCCAGCTCCGCAAGCCTCCACCACGATCAGCGCTGCCCGTCGTCTGCAACCAACACCACAAAGTGCGGGCATAGCCCGTGCAGGGGTGAGTATAAGCTACTCAGTAGGGACCCCGAGACCCCCGAAGGTCTCCCGAAATCCACAAAGGATAAACCACAACGGAAAGATACAATCACGAAGTAACATCTGACACGGCTTAGGTATATGCCCATACATATACCTAAGTCATCAATTCCCGTTCGGCTCCAACATCCGAGCCCAAGCACAACCTAGTCCACATAGGAAAGCAAACGTAAACCCACACAGGATAGCTCAACACAATCCATAAAGGAGAGTAAACAGTAAATCCACACAGGATAGCTCAACACAATCCACAAAGGAGAGTAAACAGTAAATCCACACAGGATAACTCAAAACAGTCCACAAAGGAGAGTAACTCAAGATTCAGCTCACACAGGTATACTTCTTCGAAAGACGATAAAGATGATCACTGATCCATCTAAGTCATCGGACCCACGAAGGATCGATAGGTAACTAACCCCCGCAATGACCCACACAGGATCGGGCCCACACAGGACCTGTAGGCGCTAGCTCACACAGAACCGCTGAGCGCTGACCCACACAGGATCGGACCCACACAGGATCGGGCCCACAAAGGACCTGTAGCACTGATCCACGTAGGATCGCTGAGTGCTGTTGTCGTCGCAGTCCACTGAGGATCTCTGCACAGTCGTCGTCGCAGTCCACTGAGGATCTCTGCACGGTCGTCGCTGTCGAAGTAGCAGTCGCAGCCAGCTCTAGGGTTCCGCACACAGCAAGCTCGTTCGGGAGGGTCCGCTCCACGAGCCAAGAGGCTGATACATCAAATGTCACAAAGTCCGAAGTTGATGTATCCAAAAGTTCCGTATCGTCAATAGGAACTCAACGTCACAGACGACGCGTCGATCGGACGCCTGGTCTGAGAGTTATTGGCTTTTTCGTCCGAGAGGCCCGGTTGGTTTTTAAGGCAAAACCAACCCGACCGTACTCCACCTACGTCCAAACCTCGGGCAGATCATGCCAAAAGATCCGTCGCACATATAGGAAAACATCAAAGCCGACGGCACGTCAATCGGACATCCGTAGCTCAAGATATGAGCGTTTTCGCTCCGAGGGCCAGGTTGGTTTCGTGTACGAACCAACCCGGCTGAACCCAAAGTATTCCGAAACCTTGAGTGCGATATAACGAAACGACCCTCTCGATCCAAGGATCGCGTTGCCGCTGACGGCGAGTCGTTTGGAGGCCCGTAGCTCAAGATACGGGCATTTGACCGAAAATGGTTCGAAGACGAGGGGTCCGGGCCCGGGCCGACCTGGCCCGACCCCCCTGGGTCGGCCGAACCAAGTCGACCCTTTCCAAACCGGCCGGACCCGGTCCGGCCCGGCCAGGGCGCGGCCCGGCCGGTCTGACTGGCCTGGCTCGGCCAGCCCGGCCCGGCTCGGCCGAGCGGCCGAGCGACGCGGGGGGGAGCCGCCGCCCTCGCGTGACACCCCCGCAGCACCCGCAGGGTGTCACCCTGGACGACCCGAGCGACGCTGGGGGGAGCAGCCGCCCCCGCGTGACAACCCCGCGGCACCCGCGGGGTGTCTCCCTGGACAGCCGGACCCGCGCGGCCGCGGGTCCGTTGGCCGCCGCCGGGGCGCCGCCGCTCCCGGCTGCCGGCGCCGCCGCGCCGGCGACCTGCGCCGCCGGCGTGTTCCGCGGGCCACCAAAATCGCTCCGGTGGTCCGATTCTGTTCCCGTCTGCGCCGCTGCTCCTCCCGGGACTCGTTCTTCACTTCGGAATCATCAAATTTCCGTTGCGGCATGTTCCGTCGTCACCCATCAAATCCGCACCACAACGAAGAACGGCGGAGGGTTGTCGGGCCGTGTTCATTTGGCCCGCACCCTCAGCGTTAGATATAAGCAACGGAAGAAATAATCCAACACATGAATACATATCCGAAAACAATTTTAATGAAATAAAATTGTTTTATGAATCGGGTTCTTCATTTTGAACGGAAACAACACAGGAAAAAAGGGCATTTCCAAAAATAAAATCCCTACCTTGACAAGTCGTCGCGCATGAGCGTTCTTCGCGGAATTGCTCGTCGTGGAAGGAGGGGATCGTCGCGTCGTCGCGGAAGGGAGTCGCGTCGTCGCGGAATCCGGCGTTGAGTCGGCGAACTCAACGGACCCAGAAACAACAGATTTAATTTAATTATATAAAATTAAAACTGTGTTTTGTTAAAAAAAACACAAGGGAGATCTAAGAGAAACCCGAAGTCTCTTACCTCAACAGCTGATCGAAGATTCGTTGCGGAGGAAGAGACGTCGCAGAAGAACGTTGCAGGAAGGGAACGTCGGCGTCGCGGAACACAGCGTTGCGTTGTCGACTTCCACGGGTTCGGCGTTCTTCATCGGAGGCCGGCGTTCTTCGCGTTCTTCACGTTGTTCACGTTCTTCGCGAAGGAGAATGTATGATCAAGAACTCTGACAAACCTCCCAATGAGTAATCCTCCAAAAAGACATGTTGGTCTTATTTTATTATTACGCCAACAAACGAAAAAGGTAAGTAACGACCCATCAATTCGTTGAATTAATTCAACGAAAGAAACCACCCATTTAATTAACGAAATAAACCGCCCAATTAAATGGTGCGTTAAGGATTTAAGAAAACGCATCAGTTGACTTTCATAATGATGGGTTTTCGCGGGTGCGTTACTTAGTGGAAAGAAACGGCGGGGCTCGTGCGGGCCCCACCTCACAAATATCATACCAAGAGGGTAGGATATTTCTGGATAGTCCCCTATCCGTTTCAACTCAGTTTAAGCCGCTTTTAAGTGGCTTCAAGTGGCTTCCAAGTGGCTTAAGTGAAATAAAATAAAGTTGTCGTAAAATTATTTTATTTCTTAACTTTAAGACCGAAAATTAAAAACCACACCCGAGGAAACGCAACTCCGGAAGAGGCATTTCTAAGTGAATACCGGCGCTGTGATTTCATCGGTGCCCTCAGAATTCGATTCCGGGCACCGGTTCAAAAGTTAGAAAAACCCGCTCGTCCGTTCACTGAACGTACCCGAGCCAAACTTCGAAAAATGATTCCAGGCACACCGGGCCTCGGAATCAGGTGCCGTAAAAAACTGCGCTCTCGTAAAATTCCAAAGAAAATTAAGAAAAAAAATTTCATTGAAATTTATGGGTCTTTACATTACTCCCACCTCAGGGCTTTATGTCCCCGTAAAGATACAGCATAAACTAGGGAAACAAATGTGGGTACTGAGCACGCATCTGAGCCTCCCGCTCCCAAGTGCTCTCCTGGAGGTTCCTGTGCTGCCATCGGATGCGCACAAGAGGAATCGATCGCCCACGCAGGACCCACTCCTGTCGATCCTCTATCTCCATCGGGACCTCCATAAAAGTCGCCCCATCATCCACGTCTATCTCCCCATGGTCAATGATGTGCGTCGGGTCGTGCACGTATCTCCTCAGTTGAGATACGTGGAAGACGTCGTGCACTCAGTGCAACTGAGGTGGTAGAGTCAGGCGATAAGCCACCTCGCCAATCCTGCTGAGGACCTGGAAAGGCCCGATGAAGCGTGGAGACAACTTTCCACCTCGTCCAAATCTTCGCAATCCACGTCGATGTGAGACACGCAAGAAGATGTGGTCGCCATCCTCGAACTATAGTGGCCTCCGCCTCCTGCCAGCATATGACTTTTTTTGGCTCTGAGCTGTCCTCATCCGCTCCTGGATGACCTGGACCTTCTCTATCATGGCCCGGACCATCTCTGGTCCCACAAGTGCTGACTCCCCAGGGTCTGTCCAGCACAAAGGAGATCTGCAAGGCCTACCATACAACGCCTTGTATGGTGCCATCCCGATGGTGGAGTGGTAGTTGTTGTTGCACGCGAACTCCACCAAGGGTAGGTGGTCCTCCCAGCTACGACCAAAGTCGAGGACACATGCGCGGAGCATGTCCTCAAGAGTCTGAATGGTCCTCTCCGTCTGACCATCCATCTGAGGGTGAAAGGTGGTGCTCAGACGTAGTCGTGTCCCGAACGCCTCCTGCAACCCCTTCCAAAGCCGGGAAGTAAAGCGAGCGTCCCGATCGGAGACGATAGTCGATGGAACACCGTGAAGCCATACAATCTCCTGAACGTAGAGACGCCCCAAGCTCTCCACTGAGCCCTGCTCTCGGATGGGTAAGAAGTGTGCCGACTTGGTGAGTCGGTCAAAAATCACCCAAATGGAGTCGTGACCTCTGGAAGTGCGTGGAAGTCCAGTCACGAAGTCCATAGATATCTCGTCCCACTTCCACTCCGGGACCTCCAAGGGTTGTACCAAGCCTGATGGTACCTGATACTCTGCCTTCACCTGCTGGAAGGTGAGGCACCGTGAAACGAACTCTACCACAGCCTTCTTCATGCCCGGCCACCAGTGCTGTCGTCTGAGATCCTGGTACATCTTCTCCACTCTAGGATGTACCGCAAAAGGAGAAGTGTGAAACTCTCTCAGCACCTCCTCTCGTAAAACGACTGGTACCAGGGTACATCCTCTGAAAAGGACGTCGTGATCTGCTCCAAGGGAGAAACCATCAGGTGCCTGTCCCGATGGTATCTGTGCATGCCGTGTCTCACAGTCAGCGTCCCCATGCTGAGCCTCTCTGACCCGCTGTAGAAGTGGGGGAGAGACGGTGAGAGACTGAAGGAAGGATGCTCCGTCTCTATCCATGAAGGATATCTGCAAAGTGGCTAGCTGCTCTGTCGCCTCCTGAAGTAGCTGGATGCTCGTCCTCCTGCTGAGGGCATCGGCTACCACGTTCCCCTTCCCAGGAGTATAGACTATCTCAAAGTCATATTCCTGGAGGAACTCGAGTCATCGCCACTGTCTCAGGTTTAGGTCCTTCTGAGAGAAGATGTACCTGAGACTCTGGTGGTCAGAAAAGACTGTAAAGCGCTCACCCATCAGATAGTGTTGCCATGTCTTCAGAGCGAAGACCACTGCTGCTAACTCCAAGTCATGGGTAGTGTAGTTCTGCTCATGCGGCCTCAACTGACGTGATCCATAGGCAATCATGGCCCGCTCCTGCATCAGGACACACCCGAGTCCGGTCCCTGATGCATCGCAGTAGACTACGTATCCAACTCCCTCCTCAGGCAACCTCAAGATAGGTGCGCTGGTCAATCTCTGTCTTAGCTCCTGGAATCTCTGCTGACATCTGTCTGACCACACAAAGGGTTTCACCTTCTTCATCAAAGCTGAGAGTGGCTCCGCAACTCTGGAGAAGTCTGGAACGAATCTCCGACAGTATCCGGCTAGGCCCAAGAAACTCCGCACATCCGTCACGCTCCTGGGTGGCTCCCAAGCTAGCACTGCCTCGGTCTTCGTGGGATCCACTGCAACTCCCGCCTCAGAAATGGCGTGCCCCAAGAAGTGGACCTCACGTAACCAGAACTGTCACTTCGAGATCTTGCCATAAAGCTGGTGCTCTCGGAGTGTGTCTAGTACAACCCTCAAGTGGTAGGCGTGTTCCTCCTCCGTGGTCGAGTACACCAAAATGTCATCGATGAAGACCACGACAAATCGATCGAGGTATGGCTGGAAGATGTTGTTCATGAGACTCATGAACACTGCTGGAGCGTTGGTTACGCCGAAGGGCATAACCAAGAACTCATAGTGGTCATACCGACACCTGAAGGTCGTCTTCTGCACGTCCTCATCTCGAACTCTGAGCTGATGATAGCCTGACCTGAGGTCTATCTTCGAGTACCACCGTGCTCCCTTGAGCTGATCGAAGAGGTCATCAATCCTCAGTAGCGGATACTTGTTCGTCACTGTCACCTGGTTCAGGCGACGATAATCGACACACAGTCGCAAGCTCCCGTCCTCCTTCTTGGCAAACAATATCGGCGAAGCCTAAAGTGAAACACTGGGTCGGATGAACCCCTTGCCCTGCAAGTCCTCCAACTGTACCCGTAGCTCTCGAAGATCAGCGGGGGCCATCCGATATGCTGGAGTAGATATCGGGGCTGTACCGGGGTACAGGTGAATGTAAAAGTCTACCTCTCTGCGAGGAGGTAGCCCTGGAACGTCGTCGGGGAAGACGTCCGCATACTGATCCACCACTGCAGGAAAACTAAGACTCTGCACGTCAACTGCTCCAAGGATGAGGCTAGCCAACTAATGAGTGATGGGCTGCCCTCTCCTCTGCGAGAGTCCCTCCTGTGCTGCAAAGGCACCCTTCTCTCCGGTGAAGGTGAAACTGCTCCCATCGGTGCACACACATCGCACCTTGCGCCTAAAGCAGTCAATCTGTGCATGGACCGTAGATAACCAATCCATGCCCAAGATGACGTCGTAAGGCCTCGACGCCACTACAAGAAGATCCCAGCTGAAGCTCTCTCCTCCTAGAGTAAGCTCACACTGCCGGAACCAGTGTGTAATCATCGAGTCTGCTCCCGTAGGAGTCTCTAGCCGTAAGGATCGAGCCAACGACTCTGTCGGAATCTCCGAGCTCCGAACAAGGGCAGCGGCTATGAAAGAGTGACTCGCTCCTGTGTCTATAAGAACTGCAGCAAGGGTGGAATAGACACAGATCGTACCTCGAATCATCTCTGGTGCGCCGTGGTCGTAGGCCTCCGCTGCCTGGAGCTGAGCCTGTCTCTGCCCGCCAGCTCCATGTGGTCGGGGCGGACCTCCTGGTGGTGGTGGTGGCAGAGCCTCAAAGCGTCGCCCACCACCTGCTACTCGGCCAGCTCCTCTGCCTCATCCGCCTCCTCCATGTGGACCGCCACGGTCGACCCTCTGCCTCTGCCTGGGTGGCCCTCCACCGTCTGCTGCTCCACGGTACGGCGGGTCGGGCAGTCACGAGCCATGTGGCCTTGCCCGCCGCAGGAGTAGCACTACCTGCCTCTCGGAAGACTGGACCCGCGCTGTGTGCCCCGAACTGCTGAGCCAGTGTCCCGAGGTCGTCTGCCAGAAGGCCTGGTCTACCTGGAACCCTGAGTCATCCGTCGGCTACCAGCTGCCGAAGACTCTTCTACCTGCCGCCCTGCGGTAGGTCTCGCTGTGGACTCTGCCAGAAAGCTCTCGATCAGAAGGGCTCGCTCTAGAACTCCTGCCTGGGTCGGGATGCTGAGGGAGATCAGTGATTCCCTGATCTCGTGTCTCAACCCCTGCTCGAAGGTCCGGGCCCGGAATAAGGGGTCCCGTACCATGTCTGCCGAGTAGCGAGAAAGATCAGTGAACCTCGCCGCGTACTGGGCGACCGTCAAGCTGCCCTGCCGCAGCTGAAGAAGCTCCTGAATGCGCACCGCACGGAGGGTGGCCAGGACGAACTCTGAGCGGAAGAGGCTCTCGAAGTCCGTCCAGATGAGGGAGGCATCATCGTGTACCTGGAGCATCAAGCTCCACCATCGTCCTGTTGCTGCGTGCAGTAGGCTCGCCGCGAGGATCACCATGAGGTCTGCTGGTGTCCTCACTAGCCTGAAAACTTGAACGACCACCTCCAACCAGTCCTCGGCTGCCTGGGGGTCCATCTCCCCACGAAACCTGGGTGGTCGCTGGCACTGGAACTCGTGCAGAGCTCCGAGGCGACGTGCATCGTCAGCGATCGGCGCTGGAAGCATCGAGGGCTCGGCGGGTAAAGGTACCGCCGGTGCCTCTGCTGTCAACGGGCCCTGTACCGAGGCCTCGTCGCTCGGCGGGCTGTCGTCACGCTCTACTCTCGGAACCCTAGCTGGCTGCCGTCGTGGGGCCATCCTGAAAAGGAAACAAGTGCGCCATGGTCAGAACAGTATACCTGGTGAGCTGACACAAGTAATCACAAAGAAAACTTGAAACACACATGCAATCAATTTTTTCGTGCATTAAGTCGGAAATCAGAAGTCAGGGTCCTGGTGTACGGATACGTCGGCCGCCGCACCAACACTGGACTCCCTGGACTGATAACCACACCCAATACGCTAAACACTATTGCTTCACATAGAAGAAAGATCAGAGTCTGCGGTAGAACCGACCACCTCTGATACCAATTTGTCACGACCCGTCCTCGGGGCCCGTGTCGTGACTACCCCAAGCCCGCCTTCCATAGGCCAGGGGCTGGCGACTAGCACCAAGGTATAAATCCCAACAAAAGGGAAGGAATTTCCTTTGAAAAGTAAACAAGCACCACAGAGTAAGCAAGCAGAAAAGTAAACACTAAGTAAAAACTGTACAAGCTGTGCTGAAAGTAGAAGGGGCCAGAAATACAAGCCCAACTGTAAAGTACAACTGAAAGGAAAAACAGCAACTGAAAGGGAAAGCCGCAGCGTCGAGCCGTCCTCTGGAAGTCCCACCTGAAGGGTGGGTACAGGTAGCCTCCACAGCTCCTCGGTCCAGCCGTCCGCTCCGAGTGCGTCCTGCCCGGTGGTCCACCTCCAGGTACCGTCCAGCTCCGCAAGCGTCCACCACGATCAGCGCTGCCCGTCGTCTGCAACCAACACCACGATGTGCGGGCATAACCCGTGCAGGGGTGAGTATAAGCTACTCAGTAGGGACCCCGAGACCCCCGAAGGTCTCCCGAAATCCACAAAGGATAAACCACAAAGGAAAGATACAATCACGAAGTAACATCTGACACGGCTTAGGTATATGCCCATATATATACCTAAGTCATCAATTCTCGTTCGGCTCCAACGTCCAAGCCCAAGCACAACCCAGTCCACACAAGAAAGCAAACGTAAAACCACACAGGATAGCTCAACACAATCCACAAAGGAGAGTAAACAGTAAATCCACACAGGATAGCTCAACACAATCCACAAAGGAGAGTAAACAGTAAATCCACACAGGATAGCTCAACACAATCCACAAAGGAGAGTAACTCAAAATTCAGCTCACACAGGTATACTTCTTCGGATGACGATAAAGATGATCACTGATCCATCTAAGTCGTCGGACCCACGAAGGATCGATATGTATCTAACCCCCGCAATGACCCACACAGGATCGGGCCCACACAGGACCTATAGGCGTTGGCTCACACAGAACCGCTGAGCGCTGACCCACACAGGATCGGACCCACACAGGATCGGGCCCACACAGGACCTGTAGCATTGATCCACGTAGGATCTCTAAGTGTTGTAGTCGTCGCAGTCCACTGAGGATCTCTGCACAGTCGTCGTCACAGTCCACTGAGGATCTCTGCACGGTCGTCGCTGTCGAAGTAGCAGTCGCAGCCAGCTCTAGGGTTCTGCACACAGCAAGCTCGTTCGGGAGGGTCCGCTCCACGAGCCGAGAGGCTGATACATCAACTGTCACAAAGTCCGAAGTTGATGTATCCAAAAGTTCCATATCGTCAACAGGAACTCAACGTCGCAGACGGCGCGTCGATCAGACGCCCGGTCTGAGAGTTATTGGCTTTTTCGTCCCAGGGGCCCTGTTGGTTTTTAAGGAAAAACCAACCCGACCGTACTCCACCTGCGTCCAAACCTCCGGCATAGCATGCCAAAATATCCGTCTCACATATATGAAAACATCAAAGCCTACGACACGTCAATCGGACGTCCGTAGCTCAAGATATAAGCGTTTCCGCTCCGAGGGCCCGGTTGGTTTCGTGTACGAACCAACCCGGCCGAACCCAAAGTATTTCGAAACCTTGATTGCGATATACTGAAACGACCGTCTCGATCCAAGTATCACGTTGCCGCTGACGGAGAGTCGTTTGGAGGCCCGTAGATCAAGATACGGGCATTTGACCGAAAATGGTCCGAAGACGGGGGGTCCGGGCCCGGGCCGACCCGGCCCGACCCCCCCTGGGTCGGCCGAACCGGGTCGACCCGGTCCGACCTGGCCAGACCCGGTCCGGCCCGGCCCGGGCGCGGCCTGGCCGGTCGGACCGGCCTGGCTCGGCCAGCCCGGCCTAGCTCGGCCGAGCGGCCGGCGACACGGGGGGGAGCCGCCGCCCCCGCGTGACACCCCCGCGGCACCCGCGGGGTGTCGCCCTGGATGACCCGAGTGACGCGGGGGGGAGCCGCTGCCCCCGCATGACAACCCCGCGGCACCCGCGGGGTGTCGCCCTGGACAGCCAGACCCGCGCGGCCGTGGGTCCGTTGGCCGCCGCCGCTCCCAGCTGCCAGCGCCGCCGCACCGGCGACCCGTGCCGCCAGCGTGTTCCGCAGGCCACCGGAATCGCTCCGGTGGTCCGATTCTATTCCCATCTGCGCCGCTGCTCCTCCCGGGACTCACTCTTCACTGCGGAATCATCAAATTTACATTGCGGCACGTTCCGTCGTCGCCCGTCAAATCCGCACAACAACGAAGAACGACGGAGGGTTGTTGGGCCGTGTTCGTTTGGCCCGCACACTCCGCGTTAGAGATAAGCAACGGAAGAAATAATCCAACACATGAATACATATCCGAAAACAATTTTAATGAAATAAAATTGTTTTATGAATTGAGTTATTCATTTTTAACGGAAACAAATCGGGAAATAAGGGCATTTCCAAAAATAAAATCCCTACCTTGACAAGTCGTCGCGCGTGAGCGTTCTTCGCGGAATTTGTCGTCGCGGAAGGAGGGGATCGTCGCGTCGTCGCGGAAGGGCGTCGTGTCGTCGCGGAATCCGGCGTTGAGTCGGCGAACTCAACGGACCAAGAAACAATAGATTTAATTTAATTATATAAAATTAAATCCATGTTTTGTTAAAAAACACAAGGGAGATCTAAGAGAAACCCAAAGTCTCTTACCTCAACAGTTGATCGAAGATTCGTTGCGGAGGAAGAGACGTCGCAGAAGAACATTGCAGGAAGGGAACGTCGGCGTCGTGGAACACGGCGTCGCATCGTCGACTTCCACGGGTTCGGCGTTCTTCGTCAGAGGCCGGCGTTCTTCGCGTTCTTCGCGTTCTTCGCGTTCTTCACGAAGGAGGATGAAGGCTCAAGAACTCTGACAAACCTCCCAATGAGTAATCCTCCAAAGAGACATGTTGGTCTTATTTTATTATTACGCCAACAAACGAAAAAGGTAATTAACGACCCATCAATTCGTTGAATTAATTTAACAAAAGAAACCGCCCATTTAATTCACGAAATAAACCGCCCAATTAAATGGTCCGTTAAGGATTTAAGAAAACGCGTCAGTTGACTTTCATAATGACGGGTTTTCGTGGGTGCGTTACTTAGTGGAAAGAAACGGCGGGGCTCGTGCGGGCCCCACCTCACAAATATCCTACCGAGAGGGTAGGATATTTCTGGATAGTCCCCTATCCGTTTCAACTCAGTTTAAGCCGCTTTTAATTGGCTTCAAGTGGCTTCCAAGTGGATTAAGTGAAATAAAATAAAGTTGTCGTAAAATTATTTTATTTCTTAACTTTAAGCCCGAAAATTAAAAACCACACCCGAGCAAACGCAACTCCGGAAGAGGCATTTCTAAGCGAATACCGGCGCTGCGATTTCATCGGTGCCCTCAGAATTCGATTCCGGGCACCGGTTCAAAAGTTAGAAAAACCCGCTCGTCCGCTCACTGAACGTACCCGAGCCAAACTTCAGGAAATGATTCCGGGCACACCGGGCCTCGGAATCAGGTGCCGTCAGAAACTGCACTCTCTTAAAATTCCAAAGAAAATTAAGAAAAAAAATTTCATTGAAATTTATGGGTCTTTACACTCAACGCTACTACCAAGAGATCTAACCGTTACTCTCGCCTCCAAGGGTTGAGTCACACTGTCAGCATCAGTGTGTGGTAACTGGGTCTCCTCCAGTAGATGTCACACAAGTGAGGGTCAAGTCAACAGTCAAAACTAGAACCTCTTAGTAACAACACAAAAGAGGATAGGAATGAAAACATCACAAGGGTATGCATCTTTTATTATTGCAGCTCATAATACAAAGACGCTACACAATAGCAACAAGGAACTAGAAGTACAAAGGACGTATCCACTAGTTCCGCTCCTGTCCATTTGCTCCCAGAGCTCCATGATCGAAGGCCTTAGCTGGCTGAAGCTGAGCTCTCCCATGTCCACCAACTCCCTGTGGTCGGGGTGGACCTCCTGGTGGTGGTGGTGGCAACACCTCTAAGTGTCTCCCACCATCGGCTACTCGGCCAGCTCCTATACCTCGTCCGCCGGCACCCTGCGGACCACCGTGTCCGAACCTCTATCTGAGAGGTCCCTCTACCACCTTCTGCTCATCTGTAAGACGAGTCGGGCAGTCTCGAGCCATGTGACCTCTCCCGCTGCATGCGTAGCAATGCTTGCCCCTCGTGTAGCTGGCTCTCCTTCGGGTGCCCCGCACAACCGAATCTTTATCCTGAGACAGCCCATCTGATGGTCTGGCCCGTTTGAACCTCTGCGTCACCTGTCTACTGCCAGATGCAGAAGACCCTACTACGGGCCTTCCTGCGGAGGGCCCTGTCACTGGAGCCTGCTCGGAGAGAAAACTCTCCACTAGAAGGGCTCTCTCCAACACCTCTGCTTGAGTCGGAATGTTGAGGGAGATCATCGAAGCACTGATCTCATGCCTCAGTCCCTGCTCGAAGGTCCGGGCCCGGAAGAACGGGTCCCGTACCATATTTGTGGAGTAGCGCGAGAGATCAGTAAATATCGCCTAGTACTGGGCCACTGTCAAGCTGCCCTGCCGCAGCTGAAGAAGCTCCTGAATGCGCACCGCACGGAGGGTGGCTGGGACGAACTCGGAGCGGAAGATGCTATCAAATTCCATCTAGAGAAGAGATGTCTCTTCCTGCACCTGGAGCATCAAGCTCCAACATCGGCCCGCTGCTGCGTGCAGTAGGCTCGCCGCAAGGATCACCATGAGGTCTGCTGGTGTCCTCACTAGCCTGAAAACTCGCACCACTTCCTCCAGCCAGTCCTCGGCTGCCTGGGGGTCCGTCTCCCCGGGGAACCTGGGCGGTCGCTGATGCTGAAACTCGTGCAGCGTGCTAAGGCGACGTGCATCGTCAGTGGCTAGGGCTGGTAGAATCGGTGGCTCGGTGGGTAAAGGTACCGCCGGTGCCCCTGCTGACAAGGAGCCTTGCACCGAGGCCTCGTCGCTCGGTGGGCTGTCATCACGCTCCACTCTCGGCACCCTAGCTGGCTGCGGTTGTGGGGCCATCCTGAAAGGAAGCATGTGCGCCACGGTCAGAACTGTATACCTGGTGAGCTGACACAAGTAATCACAAAGAAAACTTGAACACATATGCAATCAGTGTTTTCGTGCATTAAGTCGGAAATCAGAAGTCAGGGTCCTGGTGTACGGATACGTCGGTCGCCGCACCAACACTGGACTCCCTGGACTGATAACCACACCCAATACACTGAACACTATTGCTTCACATAGAAGAAAGATCAGAGTCTGCGGTAGAACCGACCACCTCTGATACCAATTTGTCACGACCCGTCCCCGGGGCCCGTGCCGTGACTACCCCAAGCCCGCCTTCCATAGGCCAAGGGCTGGCGACTAGCACCAAGGCGTAAATCCCAACAAAAAGGGAAGTCATTGCCTTTAAAGAGTAAACAAGCACCACAGAGTAAGAAAGAAGAGATGTAAACACTAAGTAAAAACGGTAACAAGCTGTGCTGAAAGTAAAAAGGGGCCGGAAATACAAGACCAACTGTAAAGTACAACTGAAGGGAAAAACAGCAACTGAAAAGAAAAGCCGCAGTGTCGAGCCGTCCTCTGGAAGTCCCACCTGAAGGGTTGGTACAGATAGCCTCCACTGCTCCTCGGGTCCACCTGACCGCTCCGAGTACGTCCCTGCCAGTGGTCCACCTCCAGGTACCGTCCTGCTCCGCACGCCTCCACCACGATCAGCGTTGTCCGTCGTCTGCAACCAACACAACGAAGTGCGGGCATAGCCCATGAAGGGGTGAGTATAAGCTACTCAGTAAGGACCCCCGAGACCCCCCGAAGGTCTCCCGAAATCCACAAAGGATAAACCACAACGGAAAGATACAATCACGAAATAACAACCGACACTGCTTAGGTATATGACCATACATATACCTAAGTCATCAATCCCCATTCGGCTCCAACGCCCGAGCCCAAGCACAACCCAGTCCACACAGGAAAGCAAACGTATACCCACACAGGATAGCTCAACAAAATCCACAAAGGAGAGTAAACAGTAAATCCACACAGGATAGTTCAACACAATCCACAAAGGAGAGTAAACAGTAAATCCACACAGGATAGTTCAACACAATCCACAAAGGAGATTAACACAGGATTCAGCTCACACAGGTATACTTCGTCAAAAGGTGAAAGGGATGATCAGATATAGATACTGAATCATCTATGTTGGGACCCACATAGGATACAAGACCAGTCGTCTTCATTGTTTCGTTTATGCTGGGACCCACATAGGATATAATACCAGCACTGAATCATCAAAGCTGGGACCCACATAGGATACAAGACCAGCACAGCTAGGACCCACATAGGATACAAGACCAGCTGTCTTCATTGATTCATCTATACTGGGACCCACATAGGATACAAGACCAGTATTGAATCATCTAAGCTGGGACCCACATAGGATACAAGACCAGCACAGCTAGGACCCACATAGGATACAAGACCAGCTATCTTCATTGATTCATCTATACTGGGACCCACATAGGATACAAGACCAGTATTGAATCATCTAAGCTGGGACCCACATAGGATACAAGACCAACACAGCTAGGACCCACATAGGATACAAGACCAGCTGTCTTAATTGATTCATCTATACTGGGACCCACATAGGATACAAGACCAGTATTGAATCATCTAAGCTGGGACCCACATAGGATACAAGACCAGCATAGCTAGGACCCACATAGGATACAAGACCAGCTGTCTTCATTGATTCATCTATACTGGGACCCACATAGGATACAAGACCAGTATTGAATCATCTAAGCTGGGACCCACATAGGATACAAGACCAGCACAGCTAGGACCCACATAGGATACAAGACCAGTTGTATTCATTGATTTATCTATACTGGGACCCACATAGGATACAAGACCAGTATTGAATCATCTAAGCTGGGACCCATATAGGATACAAGACCAGCACAGCTAGGACCCACATAGGATACATGACCAGCTCTCTTCATCGTCGCAGTCCACTGAGGATCTCTGCACAATCGTCGTCGTCGAAGTCGCAGCCAACACTAGGGTTCCCGCACATAGCAAGCTCGTTCGGGAGGGTCCGCTCCACGAGCCGAGAGGCTGATACATCAACTGACACAAAGTCTGAATTTGATGTATCCAAAAGTTCCGTATCGTCAACAGGAACTCAACGTCGTAGACGGCGCGTCAATCGGACGCCCCGTCTGAGAGTTACTGGCTTTTTCGTCCGAGTGGCCCGGTTGGTTTTTAAGGAAAAACCAACATGACCGTACTCCACCTGCGTCCAATCCTCGGGCGGAGTGATCTAAAAGATCCGTCTCACTTAGAGGAATTCAACAAAGCTGAAGGAACGTCAATCGGACGTCCGTAGCTCAAGATATGAGCATTTCCGCTCCGAGGGCCTGGTTGGTTTCGTGTACGAACCAACCCGGCCGAACCCAAAGTATTCCGAAACCTTGAGTGTGATATAAAAAAACGACTGTATCGATCCAAGTATCGCGTTGCTGCTGACGGCGCGTCGTTCGGAGGCCCGTAGCTCATGTTACGTGCAAAAGACCGAAAATGGTCCGAAGACGGGGGGTCCGGGCCCGGGCCGACCCCCCCCCCCCCCTGGGTCGGCCGAACCGTGTCGACCCAAACCGGGTTGACCCGACCCGGTCCAACCCGGCCGGACCCGGTCTGGCCCGGCCGGTCGGACCGGCCAGGCTCGGCTCGGCCGAGCGGCCGAGCAGCTGGACGCCGCGGGGCGCCGCCCCCGCGGTTTGGAGGTGCCGCGGCCCCGCGTGGGGCCGCGCTGGATCGAGCGGACGCGGATTCTGCCGCGTCTAGTGCGGGAGATCCGGACCCGCGCGGCCGCGGGTCCACTGGCCGCCGCCGACGCGACTTCAGCCGCGGCGGCCCTGTCTGGCAGCGCGCCGGGGCGCCGCCGCCTCCGGCTGCCGGCCGCTTCGGCGGGCCACCGGAGTTGCTCCGGTGGTCCGTTTTCCTTCCCATCTGCGCCATTGTTTCTCCTGGGTTCTGTTCTTCACTGCGGGATCACCAAATCGCCCTTGCGTCACGATTTTCCGTCGCCCTCCAAATCCGCACAACCACGAAGAACGACGGAGGGTTGTCGGGCCGTGTTCGTTGGGCCCGCACCCTCCGCGTTAGAATAATAACAACGGGAGAATTATGCAACACTTGAAACAACAATTTTAATAAAATAAAATTGTTCATATGAATCTGATTCTTTAATTTTTAAAGAAATGTTCACGGGAATATAAAATATTCACAACAACCCCTACCTCGTCAAGTTGCACGCGCGGGTTCTTCGCGGATTTGATCATCGCGGAAGGAGGGGTTCGTCGTGGAAGGAGGAGATCGTCGCGGTATCCGGCGCCGCGTCGACGAAATCTGAGGTTCAAGAACAATAGATTTAATTTTAATAATTAAATCCATCTTGAGTTAAAAACCACAAAGGAAATTTAAAAGAAATCTGAAACTCTCACCTCAATGGATGATCGAAGGTTTTTGTTGCGGATTAAGGAACATCACCGAAGAACGTCACGGGAGAGGAAACGTCGGCATCGCGGCACACGGCGTCACGTCGTCGATTTCCGCGGGTTCGGTGTTCTTCGTCGGAGGCCGGGGTTCTTCGCGTTCTTCAAGTTCTTCGCGAAGAAGGGTGAGGGCACAAGAACTTCTGTCAAAAACCTCTCAAGGTGTAATCCTCCAAATGTCGTGTTGGTCTTATTTTTATTATTACGCCAACAAACGAATAAGAGGTAAGTAACGACCCATTAATTCGTAGAATTAATTAAACGAAAGAAACTGCCCATTTAATTCACGAATAAAACCTCCCAATTAAATGGTGCGTTAAGAATTTAAGAAAACGCGTCAGTTGACTTTCATAATGACGGGTTTTCGTGGGTGCGTTACTTAGTGGAAAGAAACGGCGAGGCTCGTGTGGGCCCCACCTCACAAATATCCTACCAAGAGGGTAGGATATTTTTGGATAGTACCCTATCCGTTTCAACTCAGTTTAAGTGGCTTTCAAGTGGCTTCAAGTGGCTTAAGTGAAATAAAATAAAGTTTGTCGAACAATTTATTTTATTTCTTAACTTTAAGCCCAAAAATGAAAAACCACACCCGAGCAAACGCAACTCCGGAAGATGCGTTTATAAGAAAATACCAGCGCTGCGATTCCATCGGTGCCCTCAGAATTTGATTCCGGGCACCGGTTCCAATGTTATAAAAACCCGCTCGTCCGTTCACTGAACGTACCCGAGCCAAACTTCGGAAAATGATTTCAGGCACACCGGGCCTCAGAATCAGGTGCCATCAGAAACTGCGTTCTTGTAAAATTCCAAATAAAATTAAGAAAAAAAATTCCTTGAAATTTACGGGTCTTTACATTACTCCCACCACAGGGCTTTACGTCCCCGTAAAGCTTCACCACAAACTTAGGGATACAAAGGCAGTACTGAGCACGCAACTGAGCCTCCCGCTCTAAAGTGCTCTCCTGGAAGTTCTCGTGCTGCTATATGAAGCGCACTAGAGGAATCGATCATCCACGTAGAACCCGCTCCTGTCGATCCTCGATCTCCACTGGGACCTCCGCAAAAGTCTTCCCATCATCAAAGACCAGCTCTCCATGGTCAAAGATTTGCATCGGGTCGTGCACGTATCTCCTCAACTGAGATACGTGGAAGAAGTCGTTCACTCGGTGCAACTGAGGTGGTAGAGCCAGGAGATAAGCCACCTCGCCAATCCTACTGAGGACCTAGAAGGGTCCGATGAAGCGTGGAGACAACTTGCTGCCTCAGCCAAATCTCCGTAATCCATGTCGAGGTGAGACACGCAAGAAGACGTGGTCGCCATCCTCGAACTCTAGTGGCCTCCGCCTCCTGTCAGCACAAGACTTCTGCCAGTCCTGAGCTGTCCCCATCTGCTCATGGATGACTTGGACATTCCTGGTCCTACAAGAGTTGCTAAGATTTCTTCCTCGCCGATAAGAGAAATCCAGTCTCATCCCCTGGATGAACCATGTTCTTTGCCTAATACTGTCAATCCCGACATGGATGATACTAATACATACCAAGTATGACGTCGTAAGGCCTAGACGCTACTACCAAGAGATCCAACCGTTACTCTCGCCTCCAAGGGTTGAGTCACACTGTCGGCATCAGTGTGTGGTAACTGGGTCTCCTCCAGTAGATGTCTCAAAAGTGAGGGTCAAGTCAACAGTCAAAACTAGAACCTCTTAGTAACAAAACAAAAGAGGACAGGAATGAAAACATCAAAAGGGTATGCGTCTTTTATTATTGCAGCTCATAATACAAAGACGCTACACAATAGCAACAAGGAAATAGAAGTACAAAGGACGTATCCACTAGTTCCGCTCCTGTCCATTTTCTCCCAGAGATCCATGATCGAAGGCCTCAGCTGCCTGAAGCTGAGCTCTCCCATGTCCACCAACTCCCTGCGGTCGGGGTGGACCTCCTGGTGGTGGTGGTGGCAACACCTCGAAGTGTCTCCCACCATCGGCTACTCGGCCAGCTCCTCTGCCTCGTCCGCCTGCACCCTGCAGATCACCGTGGCCGAACCTCTGTCTGAGAGGTCCCTCTACCACCTGCTGCTCATTTATAAGACGATTTGGGCACTCTCGATCCATGTTACCTCGCCCGCTGCATGCATAGCAATGCTTGCCCCTCGTGTAGCTGGCTCTCCTTCGGGTTCCCCACACAACCGAATCTTCATCCTGAGACTGCCCATCTGATGGTCTGGCCCGTTTGAACCTCTGTGTCACCTGTCTACTGCCAGCTGCAGAAGACCCTGCTACGGGCCGTCCTGCGGAGGGCCCTGTCACTGGAGCCTGCTCGGCGAGAAAACTCTCCACTAGAAGGGCTCTCTCCAACACCTCTGCCTGAGTCGTAATGTTGAGGGAGATCATCAAAGCCCTGATCTCATGCCTCTGTCCCTGCTCGAAGGTCTGGGCCCAGAAGAATGGGTCCCGTACCATATCTGTGGAGTAGCGCGAGAGATCAGTAAATCTCGCCGAGTACTGGGCCACTGTCAAGCTTCCCTGCCGCTGCTAAAGAAGCTCCTGAATGCACACCGCACGGAGGGTGGATGGGACGAACTCGGAGCGGAAGATGCTCTAAAAGTCCTTCCAGAGAAGATATGTCTCGTCATGCACCTGGAGCATCAAGCTCCACCATCGGCCCACTGCTGCGTGCAGTAGGCTCGCCGCGAGGATCACCATGAGGACTGCTGGCGTCCTCATTAGCCTGAAAACTCGCACCACTGCCTCCAGCCAGTCCTCGGCTGCCTGGGGATCCGTCTCCCCGCGGAACCTGGGTGGTCGCTGACGTTGAAACTCGTGCAGCGCACTAAGGCAACGTGCATCGTCAGCGGCTGGGGCTGGTAGCATCGGTGGCTCGGCGGGTAAAGGTACCGCCGGTGCCTCTGCTGACAAGGAGCCCTGCACCGAGGCCTCGTCGCTCGGTGGGCTTTCATCATGCTCCACTCTCGGAACCCTAGCTGGCTGCCATCGTGGGGCCATCCTGAAAAGAAGCAGGTGCACCACGGTCAGAACTGTATACCTGGTGAGCTGACACAAGTAATCACAAAGAAAACTTGAACACACATGCAATTAGTGTTTTCATGCATTAAGTTGGAAATCAGAAGTCAGGGTCTTGGTGTACGGATACGTCGGCCGCCGCACCAACACTGGACTCCCTGGACTGATAACCACATCCAATACGCTGAACACTATTGCTTCACATAGAAGAAAGATCAGTGTCTGCGGTAGAACCGACCACCTATGATACCAATTTTTCACAACCTGTCCTCGGGGCCCGTGCCGTGACTACCCCAAGCCCGCCTTCCATAGGCCAGGGGCTGGCGACTAGCACCAAGGCGTAAATCCCAACAAAAAGGGAAGGCATTTCCTTTGAAGAGTAAACAAGCACCACAAAGTAAGCAAGCGGAGAATTAAACACTAAGTAAAAACTGTAACAAGCTGTGCTGAAAGTAAAAAGGGGTCGGAAATACAAGCTCAACTGTAAAGTACAACTGAAGGGAAAAACAGCAACTGAAAAGAAAAGCCGCAGCGTCGAGCCGTCTTCTGGAAGTCCCACCTGAAGGGTGGGTACAGATAGCCTCCACTGCTCCTCGGGTCCACCTGACCGCTCCGAGTATGTCCCGCCCAGTGGTCCACCTCCAGGTACCGTCCTGCTCCGCACGCCTCGACCACGATACGCGATGTCTGTCGTCTGCAACCGACACAACGAAGTGCGGGCATAACCCATGCAGGGGTGAGTATAAGCTACTCAGTAGGGACCCCCGAGACCCCCCGAAGGTCTCCCGAAATCCAAAAAGGATAAACCACAACGGAAAGATACAATCACGAAATAACAACCAATACTGCTTAGTTATATGCCCATACATATACCTAAGTCATCAATCACCGTTCGGCTCCAACGTCTGAGCCCAAGCATAACCCAGTCCACACAGGAAAGAAAACGTATACTCACACAGGATAGCTCAACACAATCTACAAAGGAGAGTAAACAGTAAATCCACACAGGATAGTTCAACACAATCCACAAAGGAGAGTAAACAGTAAATCCACACAGGATAGTTCAACACAATCCAGAAAGGAGAGTAACACAGAATTCAGCTCACACAGGTATGCTTCGTCAAAAGGTGAAAGGGATGATCAGATATAGATACTGAATCATCTAAGCTGGGACCCAAATAGGATACAAGACCAGCCTTCTTCATTGTTTCGTTTATGCTGGGACCCACATAGGATACAAGACTAGCACTGAATCATCAAAGCTAGGACCCACATAGGATACAAGACCAGCACAGCTAGGACCCACATAGGATACAAGACCAGCTGTCTTCATTGATTCATCTATACTGGGACCCACATAGGATACAAGACCAGTATTGAATCATCTAAGCTGGGACCCACATAGGATACAAGACCAGCACAGCTAGGACCCACATAGGATACAAGACCAACTGTCTTCATTGATTCATCTATACTGGGACCCACATAGGATACAAGACTAGTATTGAATCATCTAAGCTGGGACCCACATAGGATACAAGACCAGCACAGCTAGGACCCACATAGGATACAAGACCAGCTGTCTTCATTGATTCATCTATACTGGGACCCACATAGGATACAAGACCAGTATTGAATCATCTAAGCTGGGACCCACATATGATACAAGACCAGCACAGATAGGACCCACATAGGATACAAGACCAGCTGTCTTCATTGATTCGTCTATACTGGAACCCACATAGGATACAAGACCAATATTGAATCATCTAAGCTGGGACCCACATAGAATACAAGACCAGCACAGCTAGGACCCACATAGGATACAAGACCAGTTGTCTTCATTGATTCATCTATACTGGGACCCACATAGGATACAAGACCAGTATTGAATCATCTAAGCTGGGACCCACATAGGATACAAGACCAGCACAGCTAGGACGCACATATAAGACATGACCATCTCTCTTCATCGTCGCAGTCCACTGAGGATCTCTGCACAATCGTCGTCGTCGAAGTCGCAGCCAACACTAGGGTTCCCGCACATAGCAAGCTCGTTCGGGAGGGTCCGCTCCACGAGCCGAGAGGCTGATACATCAACTGACACAAAGTCCGAAGTTGATGTATCCAAAAGTTCTGTATCGTCAACAGGAACTCAACGTCGCAGTCGGCGCGTCAATCGGACGCCCGGTCTGGGAGTTATTGGCTTTTTCTTCCCAGAGGCCCGGTTGGTTTTTAAGGAAAAACCAACCCGACCATACTCCACCTGCGTCCAAAACTCTGACGGAGTGAGCCAAAAGATCCGTCTCACTTAGAGGAATTCAACAAAGCTGACGGCACGTCAATCGGACGTCCGTAGCTCAAGATATGAGTGTTTCCGCTCCGAGGGCCCGGTTGGTTTCGTGTACGAACCAACCCGGCCGAACCCAAAGTATTTAGAAACCTTGAGTGCGATATACCGAAACGACCGTCTCGATCCAAGGATCGCGTTTCCGATGACGGCGTGTCGTTCAGAGGCCCGTATCTCATGTTACGGGCAAAAGACCGAAAATGGTCCGAAGACGGGGGGTCCGGGCCCAGGCCGACCCGGCCCGACCCCCCCTGGGTCGGCCGAACCGGGTCGACCCGACCCGGTCCTACCCGATCAGACTGGCCTAGCTCGGCTCGGTTGAGCGGCCGAGCAGCTGGACACCGCGGGGCGCCGCCCCCACGGTTTGGAGGTGCCGCGGCCCCGCGTGGGGTCGCGCTAGATCAAGCGGACGCGGCTTCTACCGCGTCCCGTGCGGGCGAGCTGGACCCGCGCGACCACGGGTCCGCTGGCCGCCGTCGTCGCGGCTTCAGCCGCGGCGGCCCTGTCCGGCGGCGCGCCGGGGCACCGCCGCCTCTGGCTGCCGGCGCCGCCGGCCGCTTTCGCGGGCCACCGGAGTTGCTCCGGTGGTCCGTTTTCCTTCCCGTCTGCGCCATTGTTTCTCCTGGGTTCCGTTCTTCACTGCAGGATCACCAAATCGCCCTTGTGTCATGATTTTCCATCCCCCGCCAAATCCGCACAACCACGAAGAACGGCATAGGGTTGTCGGGCCGTGTTCCTTGGGCCTGCACCCTCCGCGTTAGAATAATAACAACGGGAGAATTATGCAACACTTGAAACAACAATTTTAATAAAATAAAATTGTTCATATGAATCCGATTCTTTAATTTTTAAAGAAACGTTCATGGGAATATAAAATATTCACAACAACCCCTACCTCATCAAGTTGCATGCGCGGGTTCTCCGCGGATTTGATCGTCGCGGAAGGAGGGGTTCATCGCGGAAGGTGGAGATCGTCGCGGTATCCGGCGCCGCGTCGACGAACTCCGAGGTTCAAGAACAAAAGATTTAATTTTAATAATTAAATCCATCTAGAGTTAAAAACCACAAAGGAAATTTAAAAGA
The DNA here is from genome assembly GCA_963277665.1 of Viscum album. NCBI lineage: Eukaryota > Viridiplantae > Streptophyta > Magnoliopsida > Santalales > Viscaceae > Viscum > Viscum album. The sequence goes on along the minus strand of CAUJRU010000677.1, from coordinate 333,584 downwards.
AATCTGAAACTCTCACCTCAACAGATGATCGATGGTTTTTGTTGCGGATTAAGGAACGTCACCGAAGAACGTCGCGGGAGAGGAGACATCGGCGTCGCGACACTCGGCATCACGTCGTCGATTTCCGCGGGTTCGGCGTTCTTCGTCGGAGGCCGGCGTTCTTCGCGTTCTTCACGAAGAAGGGTGAGGGCACAAGAACTTCTGTCAAAAACCTCTCAAGGTGTAATCCTCCAAATGTCGTGTTGGTCTTATTTTTATTATTACGCCAACAAATGAATAAGAGGTATGTAACGACCCATTAATTCGTAGAATTAATTCAACGAAATAAACTGCCCATTTAATTCACAAATAAAACCGCCCAATTTAATGGTGCGTTAAGAATTTAAGAAAACGCGTTAGTTGACTTTCATAATGACGAGTTTTTGCGGGTGTGTTACTTAGCGGAAAGAAACGGCGGGGCTCGTGCGGGCCCCACCTCACAAATATCCTACCAAGAGGGTAAGATATTTTTGGATAGTACCCTATTCATTTCAACTCAGTTTAAGTGGCTTTCAAGTGGCTTCAAGTGTCTTAAGTGAAATAAAATAAAGTTTGTCGAACAATTTATTTTATTTCTTAACTTTAAGCCCAAAAATAAAAAACCACACCCGAGCAAACGCAACTCCGGAAGAGGTGTTTCTAAGAAAATACCAGAACTGCGATTCCATCGGTGCCCTCAGAATTAGATTCCGAGAACCGGTTCAAAAGTTAGAAAAACCCGCTCGTCCTTTCACTGAACGTACCCGAGCCAAACTTCGGAAAATGATTCCAGGCACACCGGGCCTCGGAATCAGGTGCCGTCAGAAACTGCGTTCTTGTAAAATTCCAAAGAAAATTAAGAAAAAAATTTCCTTGAAATTTACGGGTCTTTACACAATATATAATATCAATGGAGAAATTATAGACAAAAAATAACTCCTAACAGTTGACATGAGAGTGGGGCTTGAGGTAGCTCAAGAGCCAATTGTTGGGTTCCCTATTCCATATGATGATCTAGATATTACAATGGTAAGTGATGCTATTACAAATTTCATAGCATGGCCATCTAATTGTATAAAGATACAATAAGTTTTTCTTTAACAATATTTTTCAAATTAAAATCCTCTAATAGTTAATGGAAGAAGGTCTGAAGTGAGGCATGGTTTCATATATGGATAATGTGATGGGGAAACAGAAGGTTTTATCAAGACAATCTCGTGAATCAACCAAGAAATTAAAAGAACCTTCCAGGAGTACATTCTTTCCCTCCAAATACACTACCACTTGTATTATCATTACAAAATAATGAATATATCACAATAAAATATAGACATATTTCCTGAATTTTATTTAAAGAAGAACTATTTTGAAATATTGTTACAGACATGGGTGGTCTCAAGATTATAAATGATATTCCTATGTTTGAATAGATGGTCATCTCAGTTTTGAATACATAAATAAGGTAAATTTTAATAATACGTCTTTTCAAACAATGATCTAATATATTCATTAAAGTTAGTAACTATTCATATTTTATACAGGTTTTTATGATACAAATATTTAAACAAAAACCCCTATGAATCATTATTTGTATTCATTAATATACTTATAATATCTATATAAGAAACGAAATTGGAGTCGAAAGAAATTGATCAGATAAAAGTTTAATAAAAGAGGTGTTTGAAAACAAAATAATAGAAAATATTTTTTAAAAAATTTTCTTTACTTTTTTTTATGAAGAATAAATGACAAAAAAATCAATTAGGATACAAAAAATATTTTTTTTGGATTTAATGTATGGAAATATATCAAGACAACCACACAAGATTTTTATTTTGATTTTTTAATTCATTTCAATCAACATTTTATAGATAAACATGAAATTATATGTTTCCGTTTTTCTTTTATCAATAATTTTTTTTGATAGGGTATCCCCTAAATATAATCTGAATCATGGTATCAGTTATGTGACCAAATATATGAAGTAAAAATATTACTTAAAATGAAAAAAAGGAAAAGGTATACATTGAAATATTTAGCTATCTATACTTATTTCAAAACAATTTACTTATCTTTTTCAATGTTTTTATAGCGTTCAATGTAAGATAACAAAAATGATTGTGGATAGCATGTTATCAAATTTATAAAACATATCATAAACCATCAGAATACATGAAAACATGAACATGTAATTTACAATGGTAATTAAAATTTAATTATAAATGTTTATTTATAATTTGTTGGCTATATTTTCTAATTAATACCAACATTTGCTAAAATCTACATACGGAAAAGAAGATGTAATGTTTTTTAAAGTTGATTGGGAAGTACACATGGTGTCAGACTATTTTTTGACATAAAATTTATGTGATTACCTAATATATTTGTGATCTAGTATGGGATATGACCTTAGAAATATATTTCTGGTGTGAATCATTAGTATTAGAATGCTTATATATTATTTTTGATCTATTTTTAAATTATATGTATATTGAAGGAAACCAATTAGTTTGGAAATGAATGGGAAGAAAATATGGTGTCTGAATGTATTCCAAAATCATGAATATGTGACTTGATACTAATCATTTAGTTAAATTTCACCTAATTTATCTAATAGCTTTAGTTAATTTCCTTATCATTTTTTTGATACAGATTTTTTTTAAATTGACAAATTAGTTAAAAAAATATAAAATGACCAAAACCAAGAAAATAGACTCATATTGTTTTTAAACATTGGGAAAACTATCTACAATTTATTTTTAATATGTAGGAATTTGGAGACAAATAATAATTCCCAATAACCTATGAAAAAAACAAATAATAATTACGTACAGATGATAAATAAATAAACCTAAATACAATAAATAAAATGATGAAAAATGTAACTAAAAAGTAATAAGAACTCACTTTTTCATGAAGTATGTATAAATCCAAGACCCATTTCATTGTCTCCATTATATATGTTGTAGCCTCAAAGACCAATCTCGAATGAGAACTAGTAGATTCGAACAAACCATCCCAACTAGAGAAAAACAATCCAAGAGTATAAGAAAACAATTATTATGTTAGTAATACTATAAATAAATTAATTAAACATAAATATGTAATAATACATTATCAAAATGTCAATTTTGAATTGAAACCACACAATTTGATTGACACTAGTAAATTCTATTCAGAAGCAATGCTTATGACCACTTATTAAGATAAAAAAAGAGATAATATAGAATGTTGATGGGGCAGACAACAATTGCCCTCGTCCATCATAATATAAATTACATATAATAATATGCCAAGTCTTTCCCATAATAATGATCAACAACATTTCCCATTTATATTGAGATTTTCTAGGGTTGAATATTTTGAAAATAAAAGAATCGACCCTTCTTGACACCTTTGAAAAGGATCTAGTACACATAGCCTTTGGAATATTTGAGTAGTATTTCATCGGCCTTCTCTTCTGGGGGAAAGGGGAATATATGAAGCCCTATGTCTCATTTTCTTCTTCCAATGTGCAATAATGTCATTGAATGAGGATTTAAGACTCCCCAACTTCATAATAGGGCATCTCCCATCAACCATTCATCATTAAAGTAATTTTTTCACTTATCAGGTATTGTTGAGGAGGTGTACATTTTCTGAATCTTATCTATAAGGTTATTAGTTAGTGTAACCAAGATAAAATCACTATCCTTTGGTACATATCCTAATTTATTAGATTCTATTGTCCTTAGGAAATAATGCTCCATAAATTGAATTTGGGTGTTAGTATCTTCCAAAACCACAAACTGAGTAACCTCACATATAGTTTGATCAGAAAGAGGTTCCTCATTCATCTCATCACCCCTAGATTGAAAATAGGAGTCCCACTGCATGGAAAATTTTGTATCCAAATAGGCCTCCACCTCTCCAATTTTAACATGGACGATTAGGGGAACCATCATGTCCATTCCAGTAACATAATAATCCCTTCCAACCTTAGAATAAATTACTCATACAGGAGGATCAATCACATCATCAGTGCTACCACCTAAAGAAATAGCAGCGCCTGAGGCACAACTACAACTAGATGACTCAACCCATTCCGATTACTTTTCAGTCAAATAAAAATAACACTAAACTTCTAATTAGAAGGAAGAGTATTTGTTTTCTTCTACATATCATGGATTTCTTTGCTTGAGTTTACAATACAAGAATCATGACTGACCAGTCAATCAGATCCAGATAACTCTCAACCTTCAAAGGCTCTACTACAATCACCAAGGAATGTTCTGCCACTATCAACAGGTAACCCATCAGATACCTACTTTTTCTAATTCACCCTCAAGTCAAGATCCATGGACAACGATTTCACACCCCTGCAATCTAACAATTTATGCCTCAGTCACTTGTATAGAGGTAAAATCTCACACCATGATTCAAAGACAAATAGTTTTTTATATAAGAATTATTCACCTACAACCCCCCTAAAGAAGTAAACAAGAAGATTCGATACATCAATTTCATCACAACTTTACTATGAAATATGAGGGAAAACTACTCTAGAATTTTTATCCGAATAAATATAGCATCTTATGTGATTCCATAACATGTGAAGAATAGATGGATTTTGAAAAGGAATTAGGTGTTCCTTAAATATTACCCATATCACCATGGTTGGAGAATCTCTCTTCATATGAAAATTTAAATTCCATTTGAAAAGAAGTAACTAAGATCCGTTGTAGATATGAGGTATTCTCGACCAAGATAGGACCCAATTTTCCTTTGTAGGAAACCATACCATAATATTCTTGGATTCAAAGAGCCCAACAGTTTCCCACTCTAATAAACCTCAGGTTTCTAAGATAATTCAGTCGAAAGAATCTACCGATGGAAAAAATTATTGAATCATGAAATCAGCATCAGATAATGTAAAGAGGAAGCATCAATGAATTCCAAATTCAAAATAAATATATGTGGGGATCCGTTGAATAAATATGTAACCTTCAGGCAGAGAAATATTTGAGGAAAGGAGGGGATATAGTTAGGGTTTGAAAAAAGGGTGATGGGTAATAGGGAAGATCCTTTGAGGGGAGTTGGAGGACCCTTACCCACTGAGTTGGGAGGTGTCGACACAATCACCATCGACACATGGCTCATCAGAGGATATCTTCTAGTGAGAGAACATTATAGAATAATTTCCTTAGTTATAACAACTTATCACAAAATTTGAGTCATATAGGGTACACTATGCATCATATTAAGGTATGGTTGATTTATACATGTCCCAAATTACCAAGGGATCATTTACATAAAATATCAAAACAATAAAAATTATTTTTCTTAGTTTTGAGTATGTTAATTTTTCTTTTTTACTAAAATGTTATTTTCAGACTCATACTACAAAATTGGAGTAAAAAAATAACATCGTGTGTCAGATTGATGTGCATTTAATTACTTCACATGAAAAATTAATTAAGTATAATTATCCTAAATTTTGAAAACAATACAAGCTCATTTTCATGGTTTTTGAAATTTGAAATATGTTTTTAAAAAATGGGAAATTTTAATTGAAAACACATTCTTCGAGTAATATTGACTACATTATGCCTCATATTTATATGCGGTCAATTAATACACATGAAAAATAAACTATGGATCATTTTTATAGTGTTTATTAAAAAATATGAGATGAGTTTCAATATTTTCACCATTTTATGTCTGTTTAAAACTAAAATGACACTTTCTTTGTTGAGAATGTGTTCTTCAAGTCATAATGACTACATGGGGTTTTAGATTGACATGTGGTCAATTTCTACACGTGAAAAATGAATTATGGATCATTTTCCTAATTTTTTAAAATAATCTATGATTTTTTATTAGTTTATACAATTTTATGTATATTTTGAACTAAATGAAACTTCTTTATTGAAAAAACATACTTTAAGTCATACAAACCAAATCACATTTCAGATTTATGTGTGGTCAATTACTACACAGGAAAAATTAATTATGGATCATTATTTTTAAGATTGAAAATAAATGATTAATAAATATTTTTTAATGAAACTATAATTATCTTTATAAATTACCTATTTAGGGATTCTATTTTTCTGAGCGTTTATGATATCTTTCATAAATATGAAATCATAATATCCATAATCATTGTTGTTATTTTGATTTGGACATTATAGAAGCATTAACCAAAAGTAGTAATTTTCTTAAATGTGTTTTGATGGATAAATATTTCTATATATAGCTTCCTATATATCAATATGAAGTAATCCATAGGCTTATTATATTTAGGCACTAACATCATACTATGATTTAGCCACTATTTATTGAATACCCCATTAAAAAAATATTATTAAATCATAGACTAAAAAATATAATTAGAATTTAATCAATAAAATCATGATTGTGGTGCGATAAAAATTCAAACTAAACATCAAGGGTAGTCTATTTTTTGCATATCAATGCATTAGATCCAAAAAAATAGTTGGGGTATCCAGATTCATTGTGATCAGTGTCCAATGCTTCATAAAAAATTCAAAATGAAGAAATAATGAAAAAAATAGAAACATATTTAATATTATTAGATTGAACAGTATTAACCTTGAATTATATGAATAAAATAGAGTCCATTATTAGTTGTTTTATCCCCAAATGAATCATTTTGATCACTTTTTTTTATCAATTTCTTCTTACCCCAATACAATTACATCAATATAAATGATAGAGGGAATACAGGATCCAATTTGTTATTTATAGGGTTTTCCCTTTATGTATTTAACATCTCACGTTTTACAATGAGGTAAAAATATTTTCTTTTTTAGTTTAAATGTTTACTTATGTCCAAATGTGGGACCAAGTGTCATCATGGGTATGTCCGGGGCATCTGAGGATTTTTTAGAGATCAACTCCTCACTTTTCATGAAAATAAGGGAGGTCATATAGTTAGTAGAAACTGTGCGAGGAAGGTCACATGGTGTGTATAACCATACAGGGCATGGTATAAGGGATGAAGGAGACCTCACAATTTAATAAAACCATGCAGATGAAGGTTCATATCCATGCATGGGAGGGATTATATAGTTTTTAAAAGAGCCTAAGACTCATTTTAGAAAACCATGCACACTAACCATTTAAGGTAACAACTTAAGATAATGCCATGTTATCACACAGTTTGGGAAAACCCACATCCAAACCATGAAACACAATAAATTTGGTAAACATGACCTTTTAGTCCTTAAAATATTTAAAAAAATTAATCTCATTTCTGTCTTACTCCAATGGAATGCCATGAGGCATGGGGATATCCTTTGAAGTCAAGTTCAAAACATTTGATACCGTTTCTTCATTATAAATCAGAATTTAACACCATAGGTCTTGTTGGATTCATGCTGTTGATTTATTCATTACCATTGTGACATTAGTTTTTCATCGTGATATTGTTTGAGATATTTAGGTGCATTATAATATGTCTTATTTTTAGTTTTTTCTTTCGTTATTTGTTTTCTCTCGATATGAATCGAATCAGATGTTGATACCAGATGAGTGCACCACTATGGACATATGGTCTGTTTTTTATACCCATACCTTAGGGTTTGGTGTTTTATAAGGGTAATTTACATTGTATCATGCCCAGAAAATTATGTTGGAACCCCTTTAATTTATTAAATTTTTGAATTGAATGAATTTGAACCTCTTTTGTTTTCCTTGGAGTTCCATTGATTTTGTTAGAGGATGTTTCCCCAACCTAGGCCACCCAAGGGGTGTGACTTTGTACCTGACTTACTTTATATCACCCATGGGGTGAGTGTCAGAATTACTAGTTAGAGGAAGCACTTTATAAATTGAACTTAACTTTATTGAGATATTTGGAGTTGGTGTTCCCCTTTTTACTTTTTATAAATTATGTGAATTGTTTAACTGTTTAAATTTGAATTTTTATATGATTTGGAAGAACTAATGGAATTTTGTGGAATGTGTATTGATGAATGAGTGTGATGAATTGAAATGATAGTGGATTACATGGTCGGTAAACCTTGGATACTTATTCCATCACATGTCTTGGATGTCACTACCATGTATCTTGATAGTGGTAGTGGACACCTTGGATGATATTTATCCTTAGTTATTGATTTTGTGGGATTACTTGACCCTTGATACCCCTTGGATCTTGATTTCTTATACTCATATTGGAAATGGTTCACTGAAATTCTCCTTGGAATCCATCCAGGTCTAATAAAAAATCCCTTGAGATTCTATTATGACTAGATGAGGAGTCCTTGGTCTTATATACCACTGATCCATCCCTAATGGTTCTGAAACGTATGATTACATGATGAGTCCATTACAAATGACATCATTATATGACATTTCCAGGGTAAATTCTATCATGGTTTTATATTGTGTTGATGGTGGATCTTTTGAAATGCTACAGATATCCCTATAATGGGTATTATATCAAATTTGATAGACATGATATGGTGACATGATTATTTCTAGTTACAACTACCATGTTATAGGATCTTGACTATTGTTTACTGGGAGACATGGTAGAATGGGCATTACCACTTGAATTTCTCACATTAAATTCAGTAGTGTCTTATCTATTGTATATTTGACACTACTTTAGATTTTATTTCATAAAATAGAATTGTTATAGACACCATTTGCAGTTTTATACTGAATATTCTCTCACAACCTATTCGGGCTATCGTTGGGTACCTGGTCAAATTATATGGTTTCTAGTAGGGACCAGAATAAGTTGCCATAATAAAATGATTGAGTTATTCTATACATAGGTGTAGGGGAGTACATGAATAATCTGAGGATTAATATACTAGTTAGGATTGTCATTTTGGACATTTTATTTGTATTTTGACACAAGTATTTTACTATTATTGGTATACTTGTTTTGTCTATGTTTTAAAGACATGACATTTCACATCATTTTCTAAATGGAATTAATTCTAGTACTGTTATTTGTCTATATTTGGGATGTTTATCTTCTATCTATTATTTGGTTATTATATATGATTTCGTTGTTGAATTTTACTATTATTATACTATGATACACTCTAACATGAGGGAATAGTATCCCAATGGACACACCCTTGTCCCTAACTTCTATTCAAAAGACATTGGTATCTGGGGAGATGCGCTTGAGGCCATATCACCCACCAAATCAAGTCATTGTTTAGTGAAATCCTATTCAGGATGCTACAAAGTTGTATAAGAGTTGTTCCTTTTATCGATTTAATATTTTGAGACAATATAAAATGGATTAGTAAGGTATTGAAATTTGGTAATGATCTATTATAGTGGTTATATAACCCATGAATGAGTAAAATAAGAATTTCATGGAATTAGAAAATATTTTTTTTTGGTTTTTCATATTATAGATAAATTGATTCCATTATTGGGTGGTTCACTTTCAGATCGATGTTTATTTTAATTTTGGTTTATTCTATTTCTAAATAAGATTAAGGTATTAATTTAATTCATATTTTAGGAACATTACATGATTCACATCCCATTCATTACTCAATGTCATATAGGTTTCATTTCTTAAATTCATGACATGATGATATGTTCCTTGAGTGATTTCTTTTTTGTGATAGATTTTTTTTGAAGGATATTGAGAAACATGAATGGTATTTAGAGTGCATTCCATAAAATAATTTTTTCCATGATTAAGCTACAACAGAAACCCTAAATGCCAACTATGGAATGTTGATTCATGGACCATTTTCCGTATTGACATGAACACGTTATGGTGTGGATTAAGTGGACACTATTTTTTAGTTCATGAGGTGTATGGGACCTTATGGACCCAAAGTAGTGAATCATTTGGTTCAACCATTTAATGATAATTATGATATAAATTTTAATTAAAATGAAAATTAAATGGAAATTGAATGGTTTAAAAAGATGACTTGACTTAGACCCAATTTTTGAGTGAGAATTTCACAGTTTCTCTAGAGATGTTATTGACATTTTCCTTTTACCCAACCCTAGATTCAGGTGAAGAAATAGGTGAATTTACTATTTATAGGATGGATTCAACCTATCATATGCTTTTAGGTATGAAATTTTCATTATCAGTCTTTTTAAGGAATGTGTTTACCATTATAGAGACATTCCACTACCATAACCTCCAGTAATACACTAGGAGGGTGGTGATGCCCACGCTCTAAAGGGGATGGGACACGTTCTATCGGTGGATCCTCCACTAGTTACAGATGTGGAACAACAAGTTTTATTGGACACACGTGCTAAGGAACAGTTCTTCAAGGGGTTTTTACACTTCTTATATAATTTTGAAGGAGCACCACAACTTTCCTCATCTATTGAAGAGTTTACGCATGTGTTTCAACAGTAACATCATCCCTTGATTAAAAGGTATGAATGTTGATAAGATGTAGAGAAATTTATTGATAGAAATTTTCTATTTTCAATCATATGAAGAAACATACTGAGAGGAGAGTGAGTCTCAAGACATACATTCGTTGGTGAGAATAAAATCACATGTGGTATGTTTTGTACAGGGATGATTGGCTACAAGATCTGGTTTGGGGTGATTTTTAGACAAGGTAATATGATTGCCTTTTCCCCAAGGATCTAAGAGCAGATCAGGCTAGTGTGTCCATGCATCTAGATAAGGGAGAGATGAGAATTATGGAATATTCGACATGCATTATAGAGTTGCAATTATTTTCACCAATAAATCATACTAATGAGGCATCAAGGGTTAGAAACTTCGAGTAGGGTCTCTGAAATTCCATTAAATCTCAAGTAAATAGTTTTAGGTTTATTAATATTACAAAGTTCATGAATTAGGAACTTATTACAGAGTGGAGCCTCGGGAAATTTGGGGGTTTGGAGAGGGGACATATAGTCTCTCAACCCAATAGACTAGAATCTAGATGAAGGAAGCAATGTTTTGAGGCTCCCCATGTGATGAGTACCGACTAGGTTTTCAGTGCCTGTAGTGCAGTTTATGTAATAAGTGTGGAAGACATGACATATGAGAATTCAATGTGATCGAGACCCACTCGAGTGTTGAGCATGCAGCAGGATGGGCCACATGAAGTGTCTTTGAAAGACCTTCATTCCAACCGTTAGTGGTACGAGGTCAGCTCTAACACTGGGTTTAGAGTAGGTTTCACAGCTCCACATCTGGCTGGGAGCATAGAAAATATCTGTTGACTAGGCTGAGGTGGTAGTTGTGGCCGAGGAATCCATGCACCAAAATGTACGTAGAAAATAGAGAGGGCTTTCCCAAGGTAGGGATTTTGTGTCTCAGGTCTGCGGTTCTGTCAAGATATATTCTATACATCCTACAGGTGAGGTGAAGAGTGTCGGTCCATCTATGGTGAGTGGTATGATCTTAGTATCATATACTCTAGTATCTTATCTTTTTTATAAAAAAATTTTCACATAGTTTCATTTATGTACCTACAGTTGAAATAATTGGTCTCATTGTTTATTTTTTTGAGGGAGTCTAGAAACTCGATACTCCATTGGGGATTAAAATGGAGAGTGTTCATCAGTACCCAAAGTTTCCCCAAGATATTGGTGGTTTTCACTTCATAAGGTATATTTTTAGCCTCAAGTTAACAGGTTTTGACGTCATACTCAGTAAAGATTTGATACCCTCTTATTAAGCCGGTGTTGATAACTATCAACGAAGGATGACCTTCACATAACTAGAGCGTAATGCCTTGAGCCCATGCTTTCAGACTCAGAACATTTAAATACTGTCTATTTTTGTTATAAAAGTTGAATAAAAATACAATATCATTTACATTTACAAGAAATTTTACTCGTATATGCTCTGGAATATTAGATACAAACCATTCAACTAAACCAAACTGCACAAAATAAAAATTGATTAATAAAAATACTTCATAAGTGAAAACTCTTTAATCTAAACAAACACCTTTGAAAAACTCTACGAAACATGTAAAAATTAACTTAAAAAGAAGGGGTGATAATTTTTTTCACATTATGTTTTTTTAAAATCATTGAGAAATTGTTTTAAAATATTCTTTTGAAAATAATTTCAAAAATAAATTTATAAATACCTTTTGAAAACATTATATTAAATTACATTTTCCATAAAAATAATATATCACTTTATAAAATAATTACATTCAAAAATTGTTTAAACATATTCCAATGATTTTCAGAAAACAATACGCATGATTTTAAAATCCAAATACTATGAGGAGTCCACTTGAAACATTGAAGGCTATCTTGGTCCTACCCACTTGACTAGGGATGGGTTCACTCCCCAATTCGTTAATATATTTACAACTTTCATGTTCTGGATTTTATGAAAACAATTTATGATTTATTTATAGATATATAATTTTACTAGAGTATTTGATTTTGAAAAAATGTTACTGCACTAAAATAAACATTCTCACTTATACATATATATAAGTATCAATTAACATTTATTGGATACCACTTGAGAATTTTTTTACAACCAAAACACATTCCATAAGCCTTAAAATGAATAATCCTTCTATCCAAACTTTCTTTTATCATTTCATGTAATAAATTTAAATAAAATGATAAATGTTATCGCTTATATCTCAATCTTGAATAAGAATATTAAAGTCATATTTTTGTATTTGTTTCTAAGAATAAACTATAAACATGATTTTATACAAATTATAAAAACATAATAGCAATAGTATATTTCTATTCATATAAATAACTGGCCTTCATAGAATAATCCTAAGAAATAAATAATTATTTTTCACACATAATATTATAGAAGGATTATTTAAAATATATCATTTTAATTCGTAATGAGATCCATCAACTTAAAATTTTTAAAAGTAAATCATAAATTTTAAATTGAAATCATTAATTTATTATTAGTAATAGGTATGTCCATATTATACATGACATATTTCCATGGATATATAAAATTTTATTTCCATAACTTCAATATAACATGGTGACATGCATGCACATTATTTTGGAAATATGACAAAAAAATTATAAATGTAAATAATCATTTCATCCTCATATAAATATATATATTACATGGAATTTATAATACTCATAATCGCAGAATGAATTCATCTTTAAACAAAACATCAATAAATAAAAATATTGGTTTTAAAACAGAATTAAAAATTTGTTTTTATAATCATAAATAAGTCATTTTCAAAAGAACAGAAATAATCTTAATACACCACCATGTTTTAAAACATGATTGATGAATAAATCCTTACAAAATAAATTTGAACATATAAATAATTCATAAATCTCTTATTATTTCTCAAGTTATATATATATATATATATTAGCCATAGAGTCTTAAGAATATATATTGAATCATAGGTAAAAGTATTTGTTGAAAAAGATTTAACTTTTAATTAATACATTATTTTCATAAAAAATACATTAAAATAAATAATTTGGTTCCTTAAAAAATCTTAAATTAATACATTAATTGAAAAAAAAATTATTCTTTATAATTAAAATCAAAACATTAAAGATAATGTATACAATATGTCTTACTTGAGGAGAAAACTACAAGAAGGTCATAAGCTACTTACGACATGGGCTAATATTGGGTTTCTAAATTTCATTTTCACACTGAAGAAAATATTTTAAATCCATAATTATACTGCATGTACAATGACACAGACTACTTGTAGGGAAATCTAAGGCTGTCGATATTGATAAAAAGTGGGGAAAAAGCATAATTCATTTACGGGTCAAAATAACAACAACATTACACATAGATAAGACATCTACAGACCAGATTGATTTGTTCAAAATCCAAAAGTATAGAAAATAAAAATTGATCAAGAAAAATGATATAATATCAGTTTATTCAATGGTCCAAATAAAAAATCCATCGACAAGGAATAAAATTTTACTATTGCAGTTGAAAATAGGGAATAAATAGGCAAGGTTTCTCATGATAAGGAAGATTCGACACCTAAAAAATAAACCAAATTCCAACCTTTCTAGGTTGATAAAGATGTGAGACCCTCGGATCTAGAATTCCATGTGATTCAGAAACCCTAACAACTAACAGACCACCTCTACTTGTTTTAAACCCTCAGAGATGGCCTGATGAAACCATATTGGTGACCACACCTCATTCTCCCCTTCGGTGGAACATCAAAATGAATAGTGCCTCACAAAGCGTCTTCCTTGAACACATCTGATGCTCTGATCGACTTGACATTAGTTTTGACTCACCCGGAATGAAAAACCTAATCCACCCTTTCTCCATCTAAACGTCTCACCCCCTCGGACCCCTAATACCATAACCCAATTTCCCCCTTTTTCATATCGATTTATCCCTTTTTACAATATTTCCATTTACCTATTATTTTAAAAAATGAAAAATGATTGAAATAATAAAATTATCATATTTTCAATTATTTATAATACAAAACATTAAATTTTTTACATAATTCATTCATTCATAAATTATTCAAAACCAATATTTCTTATATATTTTTATATATATTTCATATTTTGGAAACCAAAAATTTATAATCATATATTTAATTATTAATTTAAAAAATTATATTAAATAACACTTTGATAAAAATAAATCATATTTTAACAAAATAGTTAGATATAGTTATTTTAAAATATTATTTTAAGCACCACAAAAAGAGTTGTTTTTAGAATATTAATTTGAAAATCAAAAATAATAAGTATAATTTTTTACAAGTAATATAATTAACATGTATTAAAATTGATTAAAACACAAAATCTCAATAAATATTTTTAAAGAAAAACATCTAAAAAATATTATTAGTTTGTTTTATTTTTAATTAAATCCATTTAGTAAAATTAATTTTTTATAATAAATATGCATTTATAATTTTTTAGATGTTACATTATTCCCCCAACAAAATAATTGAATCCTCGCAATTCGTTCCTCGTACTCTAGAAAATTATGAATTTTCATCTCTAGAATTTAAAAATACTCAGACTACTAATATTTTATAGTCTATCTCTTTGGTGACAACATATAATATCCAAAGTTGTCTAGACCGTTACACTAATATAATATGAAACGCCCCAAGACTGTGCTCCCAAACTTAACACATATAAATGATGTGTAATTTTTTTATAAAAGAAGAATAAAAATTCACATATAATTTAAAATTCTAGGAACTTTTTCCGGTCTAGGTTTTGGAGAATTAGATACAAACCATAAAACATAACAAAACTGCAAAAAAATAAAAAGAGTTAAAAAATGACTTCACATGAACTGAATCCTTAATAAAAAAATGCCTTTGAAAAAATCTTCTGAACTAGTGAAAAATAATTTAAAAACAAGGGTTGATTATTATTTTTAAATAGTAAGGGGTTTTAAAATCATTGATATATCCATGTAAACTATTATTTTCAAAGAACTTATGAAAATTAATATTGAAATACCTTTTGAAAAAATTACTTGAAATATATTACACCTTAAAAATAATATATCACATTATAAAATACTTACGTTAAAAAATTTCATTAATCATATTCCAGTGATTCTCTAAAAAAATATTCGAGATTATGAAAAAAAACTGATCATAAGGCCTCTTAAAACCATTAAGGCTCTCTTGGTACTACCCACTTGATGATGGATGGGTTCACTTGCCAATTCCATACCATATTTACAACGTTCAAGTACCATATTTTTTTTGAAAACATTTTAATATTTCTTTACTTATATATACTTTCACAAGATTTTTAAAATTTGAAAACATGTCACTACACTAAAATAAAAATTCACACTTATATTTATATATAACTATAAATTATCTTTCATTGGATACCATTTGAGAGTTTTGTTACAACCAAAACTCATGAAAAAAGCCTTCACATGATCTATCAATGTACCCCAAAATTATTTCTCCATTTGAGGAAATACATCTAAATGAGGTGATAACTGTTATTGTTTATATCAAAATATTGAATAAGAATATTAAAAACATATTTTATTAATTAATTATAAGCTTTAAATAAAAATATTATTGTTTAAAACGTTCAAATAAAATTAATAGCTATAGTAAATCTCAATTTATATAAATTATAAAACATCATAGAATAATAATATGAAATAAATAATTATTTTTCGTACATAAAATTATTGAATAAAATTTATAAGTAATTTTTGAATATAGATGAAATCCTTTTAGTCAATAATTAAATATGTATACCTTAAAATTTAAATTGAAATCATGAATTTATTATGAATGAATGGTTTTTCAATATTATGAATAACACATAGCCCAAGAAAAATGAAAACATGTTGTCCTTAACTTCAATATAACAAGATGACATGAGTTGCACATTTTTTTGAAATTTGATAATAAAAATTAAAACATGTCAATAAACATGTCGTCCATATATATAAAACATGGAATTTATAAAACTCATAATTAAAGAATAAATTCATGTTTAAAAAAATAAATAAATAAATATATCCATTTTAAATAATAATTATAGAATAAACTTTTTAACATTAAAATATCATTTCATTATGAACATAAATAATCTTATGACACCACCATGTTTTAAAATATGAATGAAGAATAATTCCTTCAAAAATAAATATGAACCTATAAATAAATAATAAATCACTTACTTTACCTCATGTTATATATATATATATATATATATTAATGCCCTAGAGACATAAAAATACATAGTGAATCAAACGTAAAAGTATATGTTGCAGAAGATTTAGCTTTAATTAAAACATAATTTTCACAAAAAATAAATTAAAATAAATTATTTGGTTCCTTCCAAAATCATAAATTAAAACATGAACTGATAAGAATAATTCATTATAATTTAAATATGAACATGAAAAATAATGTATATAATATACTTCCCAATAGGAGAAGACTGTAATAAGGCCATCCACTACTTACAACATGGACTGAAATTGGGTTCTCGAATTTCATTTCCACAGACAAAGAAGAATTTTATAGCCATAATTTTACTGTGTGTACATCGACACACAAAATGATTTCAGAGAAAGATGATGCTATAGTAAAATACAAAATGTGTGTAAAAAATAATAATAAATTGAAATATCAAAACATCTATAACATGACACACAAATAAGACATCTATGTGCCAATTTCATTTGTTAAAAATCCAAAAATATAGAAGATAAAAATTTATCAAGAAAAATGAGAGAATATTAGTGTATTCATTAGACCAAACAAAAAAATTATTTAAAAAGGAACAACAGGTAATAACCAAGGTATAAAATAGTGACAAAATATATAGTTGTTTTCATGATGAGAGAGATGAAAAACCTATAAAATAAACTACCTACCTACCATGCTAGGATGAAGAAGCTTTGTGACCCTCAGATCTCAATTTCCTTATATTCCAGAAACTCTAACTACGAATAGAACACCTCTTATTTGTTCTAACACTCATGGAGGGACATAAAAAACCATACCTGTGACCACACCTTATTCTCCCCTTCGGATGAGCTTCTATCCTTGACCACACCTCACGAGGCCTCTTCCTTGACCACTGCTCACCCTCTTCTCGACTCAACTTCTTCCTCAACCCACTGAGAAGGAGAAACCCGATCCCCTATTCTCCCAGGGGTTTTCTAGTTCATTTTATGAAAAAGGAGGATTTTACTCCTAGGATCTCTGTGGATTGTCATAAATTTTACTTTTTGACTTTTAATAATCAATATCCATTTCGACTATTTGATTATCTCTTCAACCAGCACTGAGGATCTAGTGTTTTCTTGAAAATTTATTTGATTTATGTATACCATATGGTGTATGTGTGAAATACTGATTTACCTCATATATATTTTCTTAGAATGTATGATCTATATGAGTCTCTAGTTCTTCCATTCAGTCTCAAAAATGTTCCAGTGGTTTTCATTGTGCTGATGATTGGAGTTTTTTATCCTTATCTAGATTCATTTTTGGTAGTTTTCATGGATGACATCTTATTGAATTCTCACAATAGACACCTCCATGAGAAACATATTTGAGGTCATTTGGGATACAGTGAGTGAGAATAGATAATATTATACACTATAAATGTTACAATTTTAGATGGATCATATTCATTTCATTAGTTATATTATCTTAGAGACATGTGTTTCAGTTGACCTTGATAAGGTGGTATCAATAGTTTCCTTGGAGCAACCCAATAATTTCTTTGACATGCATTTTTTTTCAATACTATTTGGATATTAAAAGAATTTCATATAGGACTTATCATGAATAGAAGTACCATAGATGGGATTTAATAAGAAGGGTGTGATGTTTTTATGGAATGATACCTACAAGATTGAATTTTATGAGCTAAAAGGGAGACTAATTTTATCTCCATTCATTATTTGTCCAGATCAAGGTAGGAGATACACTATTTATTCCCATGCATTAGGTATTTGTCTTGGTGCAGTTTTGATGTAGGGAGATAGAGTCATGTTGTACATGTCTCATAAGTTGAGTCCATAAGAGATGAATTACCAAAAGTGGGATATCAATATAGCTACAGTTCTTCATGTTTTCCCCTTTTAGAGATATTATTTATTGGGAGGTATTTTTCTAGTGTAAGTAGACCAAAATAGCATCAAATACAATTTTAAATATCATGATCTGTATTTGAGACTGTGAAGTTTTGAAGAGAAACAATATTATTTTGATTTTGAGTTCTATTATACACTTATAAAGGGAAATGTAGTGGTAAATGCACTGAGCATGAGTACTCTGATATAGGTAGTTAATTAGTCAAGTAGTAAGTGACAATTTATTGATTTGTTTTCTAAGATGTAGTATGAGGTTTAGGATAGTCAGGGGATAAATTTTATTTCAACCTTAATTGTGACCTCTTACCTTATAGATAAAGAGAGGATGAAGAAGCATTCATATTAATAGGGCCTAGTCCTATGGGAGAGTGTGACAAATTAGGACCCGCATCTAAGATGGACTGTGGGTGAGATGTGATCCTCTGAATTCACTGTTTCATTTGGTTGCCAGGGTATTTACTTGATTCTTTTATGATGGTGTTTCATGCATTTATTTAGGTGGTACATCCCAGTGTTATGAAGATGTATCGGTATTTACATCATCAGTATTGGTGATCAGGGATGAAACATGATTTAGATAGTTTTTTGACAAAGTGCTACACCTATTAGTGGGTGATGGTGGAAAATCATAAACAAACATGTATTTTTACAGTAGTTTCATATTTAAGTGTAGAAATGGGATTATTTTATGAAGTATTTCGTTAATATTTTTTTGATATATCCTTGGGGAAGTGATTCCATTTAGGATGTTGTGAACATAATCACAATGGTTTCTCATTTCTTGCTGATTAGGGAGACCTTATTATCAGATGATCATGGGGGGTTGTCTATTCATGAGATATTATGACATCATGTGGTCCCTCACACTATCATTTAAGATAGGTATTCCATTTTTAAATCTCATTTATGGAAATTTTTGTAGAGGGTGTTGGGTATAAAGGTTCTTTTGAGCCCAAAATACCACCCTCAGATCGATGTCCAGTCAGAGCATGCAATTAAGGTTTTAGAGTAAATATTGATATCATACATCCATGATTTTAGGGCCTCTTTGTAAATACATGTACATATAGTTGAGTTCTATTAAAAAAGACTATCTAAAATCTATACAAATGGAACCATATGAGTATTTGTATGGTAGCCGATTCCGATCAGCCCTTTTGTATTTAGAGGTAGCTGAGGTAGCTTTACTGGGACCATGTCTCTTCTAGGATACCATAGAGAAGGTCTAATTGATCAGGATGTGTATATCTTATACCATGTCTCAACATTTATCTTTTGTTGATCACTTCTAATAAACTATATAGTTCGAGGTCAGGGACCAGGTATGTTTAAAAATGTTACAGAGGTTGGGACAAAGATGGACCTGGAGAGAGTATAAGCTTACAATATGATATGTCAAGATATTAGAGATACTAGAGAGAGTCATAGTGGTATCCTATCTATTACAGTTACCTCAGTGGCACCAAGCCATGAATTATGTATTTCACATATCTCAACTTCACCATTATCACTCAGAGAAGTATCAGACTCTACAGTCAGATGTGGTGGACCTAAAGGTAGATTCATCATTTGAGATGCATCATATTTGTATAGTTCATTAGAGATAAATGGTTATTCAAGGCCAATTAGTTTCTATAGAATTTTTGTTATGCTAGCAGGATCGTTCATATGATGATACTTGGTAGTGGGAGGTCGACATACATGCTTAGTGTCCAAAGTTATTATAAGTTGATTCTTAACCACACATGGAAGGGTATTTTAGGGACAAATGTATTTAAGGGGGAATAATATAAGATTCCATGTTTTCTATTGAGGATAAGATATATTGATTTCTTTTGTTTTAAATGGTTGTTTATGGAATAATGTGGGTACCCAATGTGATAATGGGTGTATCATGAGATTCCGAATCTTTTATATAGCCTGTCTCCTATCTTTTTTGGAAAAAAAATAAGGCCTCAAGGTTAGTAGAAACAATGTGGGTGTAGGCCAAACAATTTTTCAAACCATGCGAGTCCTTGGTAGAGGGCTGAATGATCACACATAGTTGAAGGAAACCATACATATGCAGTCACACCCATGTTCAATGTCCTATGTAGTTTTTAACAAATCCTGATACATGGTTTTGACATGGCTTGGAAGACCGTGCATACTAAATATATGAGGTTCCACCTTATGATAGTTAAAGGAACATGGTAGGTGAATTGTTTAGACAAACATGTAGCCAATCCTTGCCGCCCAATATTTTTGATGCAAAATGGCCATTTTTTGAAAAAATTATGTTAAAACCTAAATCTCAAAATTCATCTTCTGTTTGATATCCATGAGTAATGGGGAACTCTATTAAAGGAAAATTCAAATCATTTGATCCCATTTCTCCATCCAAACATATAATCTTATATTATTAGTCGCGTTGAATTTCTGCAGGTGAGTTCATAATTTGTATTGTGTCATTCTCTATTCATCATGGTATCAATGATGATATTTATATGTAATATAATAGGACTTATTTTCATGTTTTTAATCATTTATTAATTTTTCTTTTATCTCGATCTAATCCAAATATGATATTGTTTGAGTTCTTTAATATGGACCTACGGTAGGTGGTCTATAACTTTCCCTCAGGGTTTTGTGTTTTATAAGTGTAGTTTCTATTGTACCATGCAATATAACATCTTATGATTCTATATTAATTTATTAAATTCCTGAATTGAATGGATTCGAAACTGTTTAGGTTTCCCTTGAGCACTATTGAGTTTATTAGAGGTTGTTTTCCCAACCTAGGCCACCCATGATTTGGGACATTGTACATTATTTACAATATTACACCAATGGGGTGCATGTAATCTTTCCTATTTAGTGGAAGTCCATTATAAATTTAATTAAAATGAATTGAGATTTTATGAGTTGTTTTCCTCCATTTCCATGTTATACAAAATGTGAATTATTTAATTGATTACATTTATATTATTATATGAGTTGGTTGAACTGATGTAATGTTGTGGAATTAGAATTGATGAACAAATATGATGAATTAAAATAGTAGTGGATACCTTGACTGTTATATATTTGATATCGATTCCATTAGATACCATGGATGTTAATTGCATGGATATAGATATCCGTAGTAGATTCCTTGGATAATATTGCTCATTGGGTCTTGATTCTGTGGGATGTCTAGGGCATTGAAATTTGTTGGATCCATCTTCCTTAAACTTGCATTGGACATGTTCTATTGACAAGATCCCTGAATTCCACCCAATTATGACTGAAATTACATCTAGATTCTCTTGGGACATGATGAGGATGCATTTTTATTATATACCTTGGATCTAACCTTGCAGAGTATGAATCTTTTGATTACACAGTGTGGCTATTGTGGATTACTTGAGTATACGACGTGGAAATGGTAAATGTTTACTTGGTTGTACTGTGTGTCCATAGTGGATATTTTTTCTGGTTACAGATATCCCTAGTACGGGTATCAGATCAATATTTTTATACTAGATAACGTAACTAGTTTTTTTTCTATTTATATCTTCTTTATTAATAGAGATTGACTATTTTTTACAAGGATCCTTGGTAGGCTGGACAATACCACTTGGCATGACCACATTACTTTCTGTACTTTCATATCTATTATAAATTATACACTACGTTAGCTTATACTTAATATCATTTACATGTTATAGACATCGTCAAGGGTGGCCTACTGAGTGTTATCTCAAACCCTATTTGGGATTAAATTGGGTACCCATACAGACTATATGGTTAGAGGTAGGGACCGGGGCATGCTCCCAAATTACAAAGCATGATTTGTGATATGCTTATGAAAAATTGATAATATGACAGAGATTAGTCTCGTTATGATAGACATGATAGTCTTTTTGGTATTTTTACACAAGTAATGCAATATTGTTTGTATACATGTTTTGACTTCATATAGAGACATGTATTGACAAATAATGTTTTATATGAGATTACATATAGTCTTGTTTTTTGGATATATCTCATATTTTTATCTTTTTTCATGATTCAATTATTAAATATACTTTTGATATTGACTATTATTGTTCTTATTCTTTTTTACACTATGACATGAGGTTATAGTCTCACCATAGATACACCTTATTCCCTCGATTCTAGTCATCAACCTCTGGCATTTGGGAAGATGCACTTGAGCCCATGCACCCCACCGGCTCGAGGCACCAAATAGTGGCATCCAGTTTGGTACATTACAATGTTTTCTTAATATAAACACCAATATAAAAGGTGAATAATTATTAACTTTAATGAACATAATAGATCTTTTTTTGGATATATGTAATATGAAAATATACCTTATGTATGTATTCAAAACTAAGACTCACAACCATTAATACTTGAGAATCTCATTTATACTCTCAAGACCAACTGCATAAATAGTGCCTCTTAAAAATATTTATTCTTAACATGGAATGTAGAACATTTATCCATCATTAAATGTGGCCCCAACATGAAGTTTTAGTGATAACATATATTTCATTGGAACTAGCAGGCAGAAGGTACCTCCATAAGGTCCTTTAATTTTTATTGTGGATTCACTATATTGTCTTGATCTGGCCATTCATTCCCCCATCAATTTATCTATCTATAATACAAAACCTCACATAATAGATTTTTATCAATGTTATTGTGTTTTTCATTAGTTTTTTTAACAAGATACCTCATTTCACTTTATAAGACAAGACAAAAATGCTACAAAAGTTGCAATAATGTCATTGACCATTTTAATATTTGGATGATCAAGTGTTATAGGAAACTCAATAGTTGGATATTTAGGTACATAAATACCCACCCCTAGTGGTACAGGCACCTGCTTGGCATCCAAAAGACCCAGGATCAAATATGTGTAGGGACTAATTCCTGGGTACTATAGCGGCATAGCAGCAGGGCACTGTAGCAGTACTATAGCAGCAGCGGAACTGTAGCTGTGGTGACACTGTAGCGGCTGAGACACTACAACGACGATGGTACTGTAGCATCCCGAGTACTATAGTAGTACTATTCACCAATGGGCCCATTGGGCTAAAAAATGGGGTTTCAAGCCTAGTATTCATGCCACTTGGACTTAGGACTTTAGGCAATGTAATGGGTCTCCCTCTACTAAGTCTAAAGAGGTCTTTGCTTTAAATAATAAATATGAGTCTTCGGCCCGATCCTTTAAAAAAAATAATGTCTCTCGGGATATTATACACCATACCCCTCGTAACATGGTTGTACGTTAGTGTTGAATGATTGAAATATTATATAAATATATATTGAAAAATATTAGTAATATAAATTTATTATAAGATGTTTGATACACATTTAAGTTGATGAGTAATGAAAAAGTTGATTACCTTGGGAAAGGTACGCGGAGTAGGGGAATGACTAGACTCAAAATTCATGGGTTCATTTGG
Organism: Viscum album; assembly: GCA_963277665.1. Lineage (NCBI taxonomy): Eukaryota > Viridiplantae > Streptophyta > Magnoliopsida > Santalales > Viscaceae > Viscum > Viscum album. Next base: position 309,575 of record CAUJRU010000677.1, on the reverse strand, counting down.
TTGTTTATTTGCTGATCTTTATTCCATAGCTAGTTCAATTTTGATCCTTTCACATAAATTGGTTTTCCAAACCAGACCCAAAAATAATATCTTGAATGGAATCTATTTTACTACAATCCGTTGATAATATTATATGTATCTTATTTTTTTTCTTCTCAAAATCTTTTCTAGGAGATAATTCAAAATCTACACCTCTAACATTACCATATTGTTTTGGAATCATCAATGAAATTGAATGTAGCTTTTCTTCCATTATAGTTTCTCCCAATTATTTTGTCTAGAACATAAAAAAGATAACGTAAGAAATAGATATTTTAATTAAGTAATATTATAAGGAATAATGAATTATGATTATGTCATAATTACATATGTTTTTTCATACAGCTTTTGTGTTTTGATTAACTAGTTTACCCTCATTATTTACACGAGAATCCTTCCATAGCACATGATGTGGTATGGAAGTGGATTAAGATGTTGATTCAACAATATGAATATATAAAAAGGAACTTATCGTGTTTCATAACAAATAAAATGTTTATTATTCATTTAAAATACCTACCAATTCCTTTACGAGAAATGTTTACCCCATCATTACATTGATATTGGGGTAAATAGTTTTTGATGAAAAATATTTATTTTTAGTAATCCTTTATTGTTTCATAAATTAACAATTTTGAATAAAAATGGTTAAACTAAAAAATGTCAAATAATATATTATATACTATAATACAGTAGAAATGTTTTCTAATCACGATGAATGATTAAATCAATCCATGTTTACCGTTATATAATATGTGCATAAGTAACTAATGGGTGGGGATTTAGTTTCCCCTAATCACCCCTATGATGAAACATGGTAAGATGGTTTTGGAGCCATATATGGGATTTTTGAGTAACCATGAATAAAAATTTATATTTTAAATTGTCTAAAATAAATGAACTCTACATGAAAAAATGAAAAGTAAATCAATGTTTCATTATGTAATTTTTTTAGTAAAATAGAGAAATGTTATCATAAAATTACCATTATATATTCCCATAGATTTTCTTTCGTTACTAGTTGTACATGGTTTTATAACTCTATATCAATCATCATATCCATCTTCTCTATGAACCAAACATTAATAATGAACATTTCGTTTTTGGGGTTGAATGGTTGTTGGCATTGATTCAAGTAATCCTCATATTTTGCGCCCTTAATTCGTTCCTTGAAAATTTTAGTCAACACTATTATGCAACATCATTGTTGTTTTTTTTCATCAAAAAGTTCTTGATCACCTAATAATTCTATAATTTTAGAATCAGCCACACATTTTCCCTAATATTTGTAACATCTTCATGGGAATAAGACATTGTATGCATGATTAGTCAAACAATTAATTCAGAATATGTTTATACAGTAGAGAAAACATAATAATATGAAGACACGAGTAGTATATTAAAAAAATATTAAAGTTCTAATTTAACAATATTTATTTTTTTAATGGTTAAATGGATTTGGATCATCTATCAAGAATCCAAATCCCTTTTTTTGGTTCCCCTATTACATATAAAAAAATTTCTACATTGGGTCTACCATGAACTGATTTTGATAACCCAATGAAAGGTTCTTCCTCAAATAAATTTTCAACTGACCCTACAGTTATTTTAGTCACCATTAGGAAAACCAAAAAATTATTTTTTACTATATATGATACATACAATACTTGAATTATTTGTTATTACATTATGAATGGGTCATCATTTTCCACTTTCACACAAAAAATCACCTTCACAAATCCCATCTAATCAACATTCACTAGACTCCTATTGTATACACATTTGTAAAAGAAGATCAATAGATGTAATGTTGTATAATAAAACTTGTTTATCTTTTCAATAATACTAAAATAAGTCATTTTCACATAAATTGGATTTCTATCCTTGGAACCAGATATGTGGATCACTTGCCCAATAAGCATAAGTCCACTATTTATTATTATACAACAGTCCTTTTGTTCATTTTTATACAACTTATAACCATAGATTATAAAACCAATGTATGTTAGAATATATTTATTTCGTCTCGTAGATATCCATAAAATTCGTTCGAAAATTGAATATAGATTTTCAGAAAACCCTGTATAAATATGATCTGAGAACCGTCCTATAAACCATTGATTATGTGTATTTGATATCCATTCTTAAGCACTTGATGGATTCAAATATCTCAGAATTTATTTGTGGGATTTAATGTATAGATGAACTTTTTAACAATTATGTAAAATGTAAATGTTTTCTTTCTCCCACTCAATGATGGAAATTATAACAAAATCTCTTCTATTAATCCCTTATCCCATAAGGCATAATCTGTGACAAAACTTTGACAGACTAATTCTATCAACATATGATAGGTAATCGATATACAATTAAATATTTTCTTTAATAATAAATCATTCTTCAATATAACCTTCAGGATGAATTCGATTATTTATATACACATTCAAAGTCATCATATATCATTCAATGGATTAGATCCATCTGTAATAGATAAGAGAACAAATTTTAGAATCTATAGCCAAGTGAACTATCAATTGTACCATTATATCAAAGAATGATGGTGTGTAGAACATCTCTAAATCATATAATATTATTTCTACATCATCATTCATGATTGGAAACACCATCAGATTTATAAATTTTATGCACTCAAATTATATAATTTTTATATAGCTTACAATGTTGTGTATTTAGTAAAATGATATACAGTTGTCTCTTACATAGTTACAGCCAGAAAAGCGGGATGTCCTCCGGTGAGAATGCGCCCCACGTGCCTCCTGGTTTTTCAAATTTTCGGTCCATTGGAGCCTGCTCTTCCCGTCCGCCGGATATTTCTGCCGTCGGGCCGGTATTGGATTTGCACTCGGCTACTGTCAAACCTCTGGTTCAGGGGCTCCCCTTGCCCCCTGGTGCTTCGCCTATGATTTATCCTCAATCATTGCTCCCGGCCCAGCTCGCGGGTGTAGGGAAGAAGTCCTTGCTGCATCCTCAAGTTTCTGGATGCTCTTCTGCTGCGCCCCCTAGGCGCTGTTCGTTCAAAGATGTTCTGTGCAGCTCGATCTGCGGTTCTCCACGCCCTTCCTTTCCGAAGGTGTGTTTGTCAGCCTTGAATGTCTCCCGCAATGGTGGGTTCCTTTCCAGGGACTTCCCATTGGCATCCTTTGAAGAGGCAGAGGCGTGCCTTATGTGGACCTTGATTGCTCGGTTTAGGTCAGCAAAACCTCCTCTGGAGGTGTTCCAACGTTTCAACCTCTCATGGGGTTTAAAGGCTCCTGTTTAGATGTCGTCTGTTCACCGAACCTCTTTCTACATGGTAATGGCTTCAGATGATGATTTCCTTCAAGTGTGGTGTAGAGGTCCTCGGGTGTTTGGCCATAGGAGTTTCAGTCTTTTTCGATGGTCCCTGGATGTTCATAGGGGAAAAGAAAACCCCCTGCAGCAGTTTAGATCCATCTCACGGGGTCGCCGCTTCCGTTCCAGAATGACGTCTTTCTCAAGGCGATCGGTGATTCCATTGGAGTCTTTCTGTGCTATGATAGAAGGCCCTTCGGCTACGGGGATGTTTCAGTGGCCCAAATCTGTGTGGAATTGGACACTTCATTAACCCCACCAGACAAGTTGATGCTTCCGGTCCAGGACAGCTTCACTTGGAATCAAGAGCATTATTTCCAGTGTTTCCTCAAATTTTCTCCCACTGTCTTCTCCAAGGCCATTCTATCCAAGTTTTCAGGAGATGTCAGCAGGGGTTTGGGCGACGTTCCTTCAATCGTATGGCTCCCAGAGAGCAGGCGTCGAGTTTGTCGCGCCCGTCTCCCCTCGGTAACTCTCAGATGGTAACCCCAGATCATGGCATCTCTCAAGATGCGATCCCTGATCTCTGTCTAGACATGGTTCCTGAGTTATCCTCTCCTACGGAAAGGAATGTTACAAGGGTCAGACCAAGCGGTGTTCTCTCCATTCTAGTAGGAGTGCAGTTACCTAGGGCCTGTCTTGTGATACCTTCCCTCGTGTTCTCCTTACTCTTCATGGGGTTGAGCTCAGAGAAGGGCTTGAAAGTCTTGCTTTCTAGGCCGTTAGTCCCCTTGAACCTGGATCTCCCATCTGAAATCAAGGATTGATCGCTCCTTATGGTCTCTGGATACTCCTCTGTAGAGGATTGCCTTTTAGAGTTGGAAGGACCTCCTCAAACTACACAAGGGTTCCAGCAGAAACAGAAGTCGCTTTCCATAAGCCCCAGGAGCCCTGAGTGTATTCCTCCTCAGGACCTACTGGTTCAAGAATTAACCTCTTCTTATTCCAACAGATCCGCATCTTCATCCGGCAAGAAGGCGTCCACCCCAGAGGGTGTATTTACTTGTTCAAAATCGAGAATTCTAAAGGAGAGTACATCCTCCCCTTTCACGAAGGCCAAGAACTCTGGAGCCAATGCCAGAGGCTTGTCTTTTCAATGATTCCGGTCCTCATTTGGAATGCATGTGAACTTGGGGCCCATGTGAAGTTGGATTTTGTCCCATCTGAAGCCAGAAGGCACAATGTCGCAGTAGTTTCTATTCTCAAACCCAAGCAAAATATAGCCAAAATCAGAGAGTTTGTTTGGTCGTTCAAACTGCATGGTTTTTTGCATGATGATCCCTCTAACAAGCACATTTGGATGTTCTTGCATGAAAACTATTCTATGGAGCTGGTCCAATTCGGTAATCAATTCATCACCACTAAAGTGACCAAAGACAACATTTCTTTCTTTATTTTTTCTATCAATAGAAGATGTGATCCGCATCAAAGAGAAACGTTATGGAGCGATTTAAAGGATTTCGACCCCAGCACCCTCCCCTGGTTTGTTGGAGGGGATTTCAATGTTGTGGCCAACCTGGAGGAAAGGAAAGGAAGAGGGCCTTTTCAACGGAAGGCTAGCAGGGATTTTTCTTAGTTCATGGTTGGGAAAGGATTATGAGATCTTGACTTCTCAGGGGACTGCTTCACCTGGTGAAACAACCGAAGGGCCCCCCATCGCTCATGTAGTCGGCTAGATAGTTATCTGGCTAGCATCCATGCCACCACTTCATTCTCTAGCACCATGGTAAGTCACCTGGCTCACGACATTTCTGACCACTCCCCCCTTCTGGTTTCATTTTCAGTGGGGCAGTATTACCTGGAGCGTTTCCACTTCTACCGGCAGTGGGTACACTCCCCAGGGTACCAGGAGTTGGTTCAACATATTTGGGGACCTCCTGTTCAAGCCCATACGCGGGTTGCCTTGCATGACAAATTAAGATGCCTCATGTCCGGCCTCCAGGTGTGGGAAAAGGGAATCCCCTCCCAGGACAGGGCCATCATCGACGCTATGCAGGAGGTGGATTTACTTGAACTTAAGCTGGAACATGCATGGGATGAGCTTACTTTCGAGGAGATCTCTGTTAAGAAGGGTGCAGTGGCGGAGCTGCTTCTAGCTCAAGAACGCATGACAAGGGATTCTTTGAGAATTAAATGGATTAGAGAAGCTGACATGAATACAATGTTTTTTCATGCCTGTATCAAGGAGATAAAGAGGCCTATCAAGCCTAATTTTCTGATGGATGATGGATCATTTTCTAATGACAGAGACACTGTGGGGACCCAGACCATCGATTATTTCAAGAACCTGCTGACTGAGCCTTATTCCCGGATGGCTAAAGGCTATTCAGGAAGGGATAATTTGATCCTCGAGGTGATCCCAAGAACTGTTTCAGATCAGAATAATGAGAAGATGAGATCCATACCTGATGAAAAGTAGGTCTTTAAAGCCATGATGAATCTTCATCCGGATAGTGCCCCGGGCCCAGATGGGTTCACGGGCTCATCCTATCAGGCTTATTGGGAGGTGGTGAAAGTGGACATTGTCTCAGCCATTCAGGATTTTTGTAGGGGAGGTAATCTACCGTGGGAGGCTTGTGCTACAAATATGGTGCTCCTTCCTAAAAAAAAGAATCCCTCCTCGATGTCGCATTACAGACAGGTGAGCCTATGTAATTCTCCATATAAAATCCTCGCAAGCATCATCAACTCAAGACTGTCCGTTCATCTTTCAAAGTGGATCTCCCTGGAGCAGCACAAGATTTTGAAGGGCCGGTCCATTCAAGGTGTCGTCACTATTTCTCAGGAATTGGTAAAAGATATCCATCAAAAATCTTGTAGATCCAATATCATTATCAAGCTGGACATTAGTAAAGCGTACAACCGTATGGAGTGGAGTTTCATTAAAAAGTTGATGGCAGGCATGGGTTTGTCCCCTTGGAATGATGACCTGGACTTTCGATGTTTCTGCTCAGCATGGATGCCAATCTTTTTCATGGAAAAATATTACGATTTTTTCAAGACCACCCATGGCCTGAGACAAGGCGACCCGATCTCTCCAAGAATTTTTGCCTTATCCCAGGACGTCCTCAGCCGCCTCATACACAGGAGCATGAGTAGTGGAGAGACTCTAGTGTTTCGAAGAAGTATGATAGCTCAACCTATTTCACACCTTGTGTTCGCTGATGACACCATCATTTTCACAAACGCTAGTAGGTCCTCGATTAGAGGCTTGAATTCGATGCTGGAGGATTACTGCTACTTGAGTGGCCAAGTGGCCAATAGGGAAAAGAGTCTATGCTACATCTCAAAACATTGTACATCCAGGCGAAGTTAGGAGATCGAACTCACCCTTTCCATGAGACACGGGGGGCTTCCGTATGGAATATCTAGGGGCTCCCATCTCTCCCAGCAAACTCCTTATTCGGGATTTTGATTCTCTCATTAGTAAAATTTCAGACAACATCCTTAACTAGAAAAACAGGTATCTATCTTTTGGTAGCTGTATTGCGCTCATTAACAGCGTTCTATTGGTAGCTTTGGTCCACGCTCTATCGGATGTTAACCCTCTGAATGAGGTCATTACTAACATTGAAAAGATCCTGGCTATCTTTCTCTAGGATCCCCTCGTAGAGGGAAAATGACATTGGGCATCGGGGCGGAAGATGGCTAAGCCCATGAAGTCTGGAGGTATTAATGTGAGCAATGTTGAAGACACCATCAAAGGCATGCATGATAAACATTCATGGGAAGTTGTGGAGTAGGGTACGATGTGGGGAAGAACCATGCATGCTCAGTACGGGTCTCAACCCACGATGGAGGGTCATGGCTCGACGTTCTAGAATAAAATTTCTTGCATTACTGCAGAGTTGTACCAGCACTCTTAATGGATTATTGGGAGAGGAGATGTCTCCATCTAGCTCCACAACTGGGCAGGGCGGGTGCTCGGGTTCTTGGGTTTTCCAGGCACTACCCTCACGTTCAGAGAATATAGCATGCATCCGAACACCATCAAGGTGGTGTTGAACGAGGAGAAACAGGGCACCTTTAACCTCATTGACATATTCTCAGATCCTGATTGTTGTGTGTTAACCCTCTCCTCTTCAAGGGATTTTAATTCATGGGACTACCAACGTTTGTGGGAGGCTCTCGTTCCTGGTGATTGCTGGATTGGGATTTTATGGTGAAAACCAATCCCATTGAAATTAAACTTTCTGCTTTGAGGAATTAGGAATAAGGCCATTCCAACTGACGAGAATATCAGACGTTGTGGGATCCCTACAGTGTCTCATTGCACATGTAGTGTTGCTAGCGTTGAGGAGAGTGCGGAACATCTGTTCTTTAGAGGAAAATGGGCATGTGCTATTTGGATCTTCTTCGAGGAGTTTACCGACCTCCTGGTTCAGATCATGGAAGATGCTCCTTTCCTGGATAGGTGGTATCACGACTCAGGGGATATAGGGATGGAGAAGTCGGCTCGAACCTTGATCCTGCGTGCAGGGTGTTGGTCTATCTGGAAGGTGAGAAATAAGCTTTGTCATGAAGGGGTTAGATCTTCTTGGCAGTCTATCATTCTCAAAACAGAGAGTCTCCTCATCGACCTGGGACGTCTCTTCAGCAAATGGCGAGAGGCTCCCTCTCTATGGTGGATGAACAAGAAGAATCTAGTTTCCCAACCTATCAGCAGCAATTCTCGCGGACTTTGGATCCATTGGAACCCTTCCTCCAGTGGCCTAAAACTTAATACAGATGGGTCTTGTTATGGAGGGGTCCTACGTGATGGTGGTGCGGTCCGTGGTTCTCAAGGTTCAGTGGATTTGGCCTTCTCGGCTCGTCTCGGCTATGGATCTTCTCTTCAAGCCGAATCCAGGGCTATGATGAAAGGTTTAATCATATGCAAACAATAGGGCATTGGGATTTCAGAAGTGGAAATAGACTCGAAAATCCTCTATGATGCTCTAAATGATCTTTTCCCAACTCTGTGGGCTATATCCTACATTATTAGGAATGAAAGGAGCATGATCAATAATGATACCTATGTTAAACACTCATGGAGATAGGGGAATCATGTTTTAGATTACCTTGCTTCGCTTGAGGTCATTGGGCATGATCCGGTTTGCTTTCACAATGTTGATACTTTAAAACCCAAGGGGATTAACCTCATTAGAGAGGATGCCCTCGGAATTCACTATTTTTGACCTCCTTAGGTGTAATCCCCTACATGGGGGCATGTGGACATGCAGGTAGTGGACATGTGGTCGTGCGGTCAACTGGTCAGGTTTTTTTCTTGATTTTCCTCTTCTTGAATAAAAATTGAAATGATGATGATATACAATGGTCTCTTAGAAAAAGAATTTCTTCAAAAAAAATCTTTATAAAATCATGAATTTCTTCTTCAATTTCCATTTCCATTTCTCCCATGTGACCTCCACTATAATTTACAATGGTATTTATCTCAAATGATTCATAAACTAGAGTTTCATCACAATTGGTGTGAATGTTATATTTTTCATAATGTTTAGTCAATAAATTATAACTCTATTCTATTTCTTGTAAAATCAAATATTCTTACAACTCTTTTAAATATGTTTTCATTAATAAAAGTAATTTAAACATTAAAAAATGACTTAAAAGTGTATTATGCATTCAATAATTCAAAAATAATGAACTACTTAACTCCATGTTCGTACTCTTTTATCATATAATTTCTGTGCATCATTTTTTGATTCATATCCATCCTATTAGGTTCCTAAAATATTCATTTTTTATAATAAATAAAGAAAAAAATTATATATTCACAGTGAATGGAAAATTTTATTGATAACTATAATAAATGGAACCCAACATTTGATTGTTTCAATTAATTATTGTATGATTTTAAGGAAATTTGAAATTAAATTTAAGAAAATGATTACTCCACTAGTGGTAGGTTTTTCCCACTAAAATCATCTTAAATGATCATTAGTATCTGGTATGGGATGAACACTATTCAATGCAGTTCTGAAACATAGGAGCATGTCCATAATATATGGGGGATGTGACTCAAGCAAAAAAAAACAAATAATAACTAATTAGGAGATGAAGCTGGGGAGGATGATCGTTGACTTCTTAAATAAACATTTCCATGAGCTATGTGTTGGCGAAGCACCACACACCAATTATTATTATTTTTCATGATGTTTATCAAAGAAAAAAGTTTCAGCCTAATCCATACAAGGGGATACCTTATTTGTGTGACCATGAGAAGGATCATATGGATGGTCTTACGAACACACGTGCAGATACAACCATTATATTTTTAACATTCAATGTAATCCTTTAATTACTCCATGAAATGGGAAAGGCCTTTGGTTTGAGGAATGAATTTTAAAAGTGATTATCATCCCATGAATAGAGGAGGTAATTATTATATTTTTTCTATAACCATTCTAGGTGGGATTCCATCATGTGGGAGGAGTTGATGTTTATTCATTTTTTTACTTGGTATGTGGTGGTCTTTATGGTGTTTCATTGTCTGTATGAGTAGAGCTTTAATGTTTTGAGAATGTTTAGTTGACCATTTTATTTTTATCAATATTTGTATTATTACTCATTTTTAACTATTATATAGTTAAACTTAGCATTAAACCATTATGAATTTTTTCCATGATATTAATAATATTAATAAAATTAAAAAATTACTCTTAATGTATTATCCATGGATTGAATACCAATAAGACACTTGATTCATGTTCACTACTACACCAAGAGCGCTCCGTGGCACCTAAAAATAGGTTTCTAGTGTTGTAGGTCTCAACATACAGTTGGGGAATTATTTATGAACTTTTCTGTAGAGATATTTCTTGGTTTTTATTTAAATTAAATTTATAATGACTCATCACTACGTCAAACCATCCAAGAAATGAAAATTATCAAAAAAAAGGCTATATGAGAAAGGAAAAAAGAAAATAAACCAACCCCAACAATCTACATAAATGAAAAAACACTGGAAACCTAAAACATGTATTATAATGGCAATATAGAATGCAATTCAAACCAAATACAGCCTAATAATATGGAAAAAATAAGAGTAATTAGTGAATATCCATGTAGGATTTTGGATAACCTATAATAGCTCATACTATGAAGTTGGAAACAGCTTCTCTTCTATAAAAAACATAAATGACCCAATTAGATGATCAAATGGTTATAATTTTCCATAATTACACGGAATTTAGTAGATGGGAGGTTTGATGTCCACTAGGGATTCCATGTATGGTATGATAAAAAAATACATAGTAGGAAACTACTAATAGTGTCTCAACATAATAGAGAAAAGGGATATGAGAATAAAATTATCAAAAAAAATTAAAATATATAGAGTAAAATATTTTTAATAGTTTATATTGGGAATTTTAGTAGTAGTCCTTTGGTTGAAATAGTAAATCATAAATTTAAAACAATGTTATAAGTTTCTAATAGACTTTCATTATTAATATTTTAGGTTTTTTGGTTTGATGTTAAACTTATTTACTGAAAATTCAGTAAAAGGCTTATAATCAACACTATGTATAACCAAATTTCATTAAGTGGTCGTGTCTTAGAAGGTATATTTGGGTAGTAATGGAAAAATCAATAGAAAACCTTTTGGAGAAGAAATAAAGATGGAAATGATCAAAAATATATCAATAATGAACAAAGAGAAACCTCTCTAGAATAATGTTTATTGAAGAAATTATACATTTTAACTATCATAAAACCAATATAGTTTTCATGTTAGATGTTTTGGTAATATATATAAATATATATATTCAAAGTAAATCAAATATTATATCCTATTAAAGTCAATGTTGACCTCACCATTGAAACACTCTTCATCACAGGTCAAGTGTGGTTTGTTGAATTTTATTTTATTCAAGTTCAATTGGGAATAAGTGTCTCTAAACAATGAATTTGGATAAGGTAAAATGATGTCCAATCTATTTATATGAAAATTAACCAAGGTGATAAGTCAAGAAGAGGCCCATAGCTAGAAGTTATCAATAAAATATAATGACTTAGAATCATACCCAAGGTTTCAATTTTTCCCAACTACAAGTCAAGAAAAACTGTGTGACACTTTAAGGATATGGGGTTATATGAAATGATCTAATATGGGGTACACGATTTTAATTTTAATAAATAGTATAAAATTTTTTATATAGGTTTAAAGGGGATCACTAAAGAAGAATTTTTAAAGTAAGATTCACCACAAATAATAAATAGAGGGCAAAGATCTCTAAATAAAATCCTATAGAACCATTGAATACATTTTATCCATTATATAAAAATGTAATTATAAACCATCCGTTGATGTTTTAAAAATATAATATGAGTTTTATAAAAATATTTTTAAAATAGAGGTCAAACATGTCATATGCATAGAATAATAATGACAGAGTGAGTTCTTATTGCCTACTAATATTAATGAAGATAATTTAAAATTCTAAATCATCATCAAAAGACCATAAAATAATGGAACTATAATGGCATAAAAAATAAACAAAATCACAAAAAACACAATAATTTATTATAAAAATTTCCATTTAAACCGTACAGTGGCCATCTAAATTTCATTCATAAGACCACAATGGATTACTAATCAGGGAATACAATGAATAAATGTTTGATCCCACCCATCATATGACTTCTCATCCCTAATAATTTTTAGGAGATATTTACATGAATTTAAACAACCACTATGTTTGAAATCCATACAAGGTAGAACCTATTAAACTGTGTCAAACACGTCCAAATCAATCACATGTCACAAAATCCAACCAATCTTAGATCCCAAATAGTCAACTCATAACCATATTTCCAACACATAACTCAAAACACACCAAAAAATATGCCACAAATCATTCATCATATAATTAATTCATAACCCCTACAACAATCCCAAATTAATAAATACCACCAAATTGGGACATCCATAAATATCCCATTAAATTGAAATGTAACGCCAGAATCCATAACCATTAAACGGAATTAAATTACAATAAATAAAATATATACTAATAACTAACAATAAAACATAACAACATATCCACAAATAGAACCTCAACATCATATAAATTGAGATAGTTAAAATTTATAATCTAAACCCAACTAGGTTTTATACAATATCATGATGTTTTGAGGGAGGATAATGAATAAAATGGATGGATGATAATGTTAGGGTTAAGGAAATTATGGAACAAAAAAGATAACTGAGAAAATAAAATTCCACACTAACACATACCATAGAACATGAATAATTAAGCAGTGAGAGATGATGATAAAAATCATACCTTAGATTCGAGATTTAATTTATTTAATAGATGGACATGGGGGAGCGACGATATCACTAGACTTATATGAGATTTTGAGAGTAGCAACTAAAATTAGTTTGGTTAAAGATCTTTATTAAATATTGGTGATGGTTTTATCGTCACTACCAAAAAACCATTAGCAAAGAGGGGTTTTATCACAGCTAAATTAATAAGAGCTGATAAAAGGACTTTTATCAGTGCTAAATGAGCACTGATAAAATCCTTATATATTATCCCTAAAACATTAGTGATGATAAAGATTGATTTTCAATAGATATTTATAATTATATTTTTAAATAAATATATTTGTAAATATAGTTACAAATATTTGTGAACAATTATAAACAGATATACCATGATATATAGTTATATAATTATATATATATTTTAAAATAAATTAAAATATAAATATAAATCTGTTAAATATATTAATATTTTAAATATATTTATTATACACGTAGTATTATTAAAATATTTAATTAATTAGTTATTTTAATATTAATATTTTTTTAAAAAATATGTTGTAATATATATAATTATAAATATATAATTGGAAAAATATATGTATAAATATATTTATAATTTTTTATTTATACATATAAATATTATTATATTCTTAAAATATTTAACAAACAAATATAAATACAAATATAGTAAATATATTCATTATTTAAATATATATATTATAATATTATAATTATAAATATAGTTCTATAATTATGTATATATATAATTATATATATACATATAATAAATAAATATAAATATAAATATAGTAAATATATTCATCATTTAAATATATTTATTACAAATTAATAATTATTTTAATATATAAATAATTATTTATAATTTTATAAATTGTATTTTAAAATTATATTTTTTTTTATAATTATAAATATATATTTTTATAAATATTCTTTTACCATTATTAAGGAATATATAATATTAAATGAATGAATGTTAAAAATTAGAGAAATTGAGTAATTAAAAATGTCTAGACATTAGGAATATTGAAAAAATAGACAGGTTTTATTAACTATACTTATAATTAAAAAAATAAAATATGGATATATATTGAAATAAAGATGAATACAGAATGAAAATATTAAATACATAGAAAAAACAAATAAAAAAATATATTAAAAATGAACAAAATATTAATATGTGTAATGATATTAAAAATAAATTAATAAAATGTATCAATTAAAAAAATAATAAATTAAATATATTAATTAAAATAAAATTCTAAATTGAATATTCAAATTTGAAGAAACATAAAAAATAATAGGTGTGTGTGTTTCCAAATATGATTTATTTAATTAAGTAAATATTTTTGTGTGTGAAATTACTGTGTGTGTACCTATATAAAAATTTGATATGTGTTAAATTGAACAATTAAATTATATAATATGTAGAGTCCATAAATGAAATATAAATAAAGTTAGGGCCGAAGCCTCTTTATTATTGAAACAAATGAAAAAACATCATTTCTTGTGTATAGGTTATCCATTAATTGGCCCGTAGGCCCAGTGGAAATTAATGCCCATTACATGGCCCTAAAGAACCATATTTTTGTCCAAAAGGCCCTTTGGTGAATAATATTACTATCGTTTCTGGGCTGGTACAGTACCTGCTATAGTGTCGTCGCCACTATAGTGCCCGCTACTATTACAGTGTCATAGATGCTACAGTTCTACCACTACTAGAGTATGCTACAGTAACTTGTGCCCAATGGGTTTTGAACCACCATCCTTGATGTAGTATTATTATGTTCTTACCACTAATCCAAAACTCCACTACAACCGTTAATTAATGAAATAAATAACAATAAGAATGAATAGATTTTATAATAGAATAACTATTTTTAATTATAAAGATATTTCTAAAAAAATAAAGATGAATATTTATAAATGTTAATCAATACAAGTTAATTATATAAAATAAAACCATATTAAAAACATTAAAGGTTAATGAATAAATATGTATAAATAAATTTTGATAATGAATAAAGTTATTAAAATATTGAACAATGAAATATTAAAAATGAATACATTTCCAAAATATTAAAAATAAAATTAATATTATTATAGAATATATAATAAAAAATGATCAAATTTAAAAAATATATATTAATTTATAAAAAATTATATATAGTATATTAAAATATAAAAAATGATAAAATTTACCTTTTAAATACATAATATATAAAAAATAAATTATGTTAGTAAATATAATTTTAAATTGATTACTAAAACTGAATGTATTACATAAATATTTTGTGTGTTTGTGTTGTATATAAAAATTCATTAAATAACTATGCGTACGTGTGAAATAAATATAACCTAGATTTAATATTTGATAAATTGAAAAATAAAATTATTTTCAACTAAATGTCCAATACTCAATACAATTTTTCAATATTTTTTAATTAATATTTTTTTATTATAAACCATTTGTCAAAAAATATATGACATAATTTATGTACTTAAAATATATTTTATTATATAAATAATATTTTATGGAAAAATATATAAAAACATATTATTGACATACATTAATGTTACATAACATTTTTAGAATTCATAAAACATTATACAAACAGATGCCCAATGACCGTATTAGTCTAGTACCTTTGGAAACCTGGAAACATGATCATTGGTACATAAGGGAACCACATTATCTCCCATTAGGTTCTCAATTAATTGAACCCTTCTTAGACACATTATACTTAATGCACATATTGTTATCGTGGGGAGGGAAACATAAAAAGGGGTGAGCTCATATACTTAATATGGGTAAAGAAGGGAGACCCATAAGCATAAACATTTGCATATGTAATGCCCTGACCCCAGTTACCCATAGTCGGTGCATTATTACATAACATTGGCATGATCACACAGGATCAAGTCTCAAAAGAGAGATTAGTATAGTAACCATGGAAACACTAGATACATTCATAAAGTTTACATTACATCATAAAATGAAAACTACAACAACATAGTCTCCATATTCCACACTAATATCCCCTCATACTATCCCTATAGGGCATTCATAAAATACTTCTTCACATCCTGGGAAAAATAAAACATAAAAAGGGGTGAGCTCAGATTCTCAGTAAGGATAACAATATAGCGAAAACTTTCATAAATAAACATAAACATTTAAGGCAATGTATAACTAAAACAAAAGCCTTTTAAACTTGAACATCAGAATAATATGGAAAATATAAAATGAAATAATTCCAATTACTTATTCATGTGGATATTCTACTAGTCGAGTAATCACATTCAATATCAACAACCACTTTCATAATGATGGAATGCAAAATGCCAGACTATCACAACCACGTAGCCAAGGCCTCGTTCCAAGACTACAAATAAGATTTTGTCAAGGCCTCATGCCAAGACACTAGTTTGTCTCATGAGACCTACCGATGCATCGGGGAGCTACATCGGGCTTCACCAATCACTTATTAAGTCCAATGCATTCCTCATATGAACAGGTTTAAACATAACATAAACATTCGTATTAAAACTAGCATACGAAATGTCAATACTTTATCCATAAACCATGAATGGTATAAAAATAACACAACCATCGTCAAACATATAACAAAACCTTAAATACTATATGGAAGTTTTGTATCATAATAAATCAACATCAAATAATCTTAAAATACATCAAATGATGTTGACATAGATGAAATCAAAACAATTTGAGAGAAATATCTCTTTTTTTGAAATCATTTAAAAGCCACATAATTAAAAAATTTACTTTGAAAATATTCGTATAAGATTGTAAGGGAAGCTTCGAAGATTTTATAATGGTGTAAAATATCCTCACCCACCGTATAAGTTTAAAAAAATTATTCTTACCTTAATTCTTTCGAAAAGGTTAAAAAGGATCTTGTTTGGAAAATGATAGAAAGATTCCTTTATACACTTCTTATAAAAAGTCAAAAAAGGGTATAAACGAATTTAACCCATATTATGTAAAATAGTTAGAATGTTTTGAAATACATTTTTAAGAAACATGTATGTGGATGAAAAAGATATCTTAGTAGATAATTATGTATAAACAACCTCGGATAATGAAGAGATTCTGAAATAAACCCTTACCTTGTAATTTTCCCTGGTTGATGGTATGTTAACCTCCTTTATAATGGTGAAATAATTGTTATTAAATAATAAAATAATCATATACATTAATATGATATCATATAAGATCTTTTAACATTTTTTTGTTAATAATATCTTAGTATTATCGTTGTTTCAGGTGTTAACTTGCTCGTTTTCTTTTATATGTTTTGTTACATAAGTTGTGTTTTTTATAGATAGGTTTTATATTATTCATATCCAGAATGATATGAAGTTCTTAAACATTATTTTTTATCATAAAATGAGAATTATACTTGAATGGATACGATGTGGAATGAATCTCATTGCGTTCGTGGAGACGGTAGTCCGTACGTACGCACGAACGCTACTTCCATTCCATTTTTCATTTTAAAAGGAATCAAAACCAAATGATACAAAGGTATATTATTATTCCAGTATAATATAATTTATTATATGTGTTACTTATGTTCATTAACACCATCCTTTATACTCTCCATGTATGGTATGAATGAGTCATATCACTTTGAGGGGGCGGTAGTCCGCACTTTCTCAAATGAAATTATCGTGTATATATATACAACATGAAACGAATAATGTTATGATATAAAATAGAATTAAAGAAGATTATATATAAATTAAATATCACTAATATTATATTTAATTATAGATCCATCATAATATCTACCATGAGAGGCGGTAGGAGATAATTGAATAATCATCGTTTCGTGAGGCATTTGGTTGTTATCCACTGAAACATTACGTTCTTAACCCATTAGATGGTGGTGTGTGTAAGTTTAGTTAGAATAATTCTGATAACAATATACTAGTATAATTATGTTACTGGTTCTGTTACAATAGGAAAGAATAAGAAGAGTTTAGGGGTTGGAGAAGTAAAATAAAAGAAAAGAAGCTAAGAGAAATTGTTACCCTTAATTTGGGTAACTCCCTTTGGTTTGAACCAAAAAAGACTCTTGAAGTGCCTTTTGTCTAAGGTAAGGCTTATAGGATGAGGAGAGGGATGTAGGGAGATTATCTGGGTAGATTTTGGACAAGACAAGAGGCTTGAGAGGTGTGAGGAATTGGTTAGAAGTGGTGTCCTTTTATAAGGGGGAGGAGGGGCTCTTTATGACAAACTTAAAGTAATATTTTATAATAAATTCATATTCGTTTTCTAATGGCTCCAAAGTGGATTATTAAAAGTCTAAGGTAAGGATGGGTCGAAATACTTTCCACCAATATATTTTAGACCGGTTTTTGTCATTATATTACCCTTATCTTTTAGTTTCAACTCTTAGTTAATTAGATTGACATTTACCATGTCACTTTGTATTTTATATTATATAGTTAATAAACATACTATATACATACAAGAGAACCCCAAGTGGTTCATTAATTACATACCTATCATAATATAAGTCCTTTGGCCGAACCTTATATTTTTAGGAATATTATATCAATTAATAATATAATATTTGTTTTAAAAACTCCTTTATGTCAATTTTGACACTATTTAAAAATTGATTTTTTTAAAGTATTAATAACTTTATTAATTCAAACCAAATTTATTTAATAAATACTAACATGTCATATAAACCAATAAAATTCTTGTAATTCATTAAAAGACTCAAATTATATTTATTTGGGTATTTATAATATCAATTAGTTTAATATTTCATTAATAAGGTAATTACTGCATCATCATTATGTCATAAATAACTTACTCTATTTCATGTATAAAAAATTTAAAACAAATACCATGATATAGTAAATCATTTTATAATTCCAATGAATATTTATATTCGAAAATATAACTTATATAACCCCATTTAAAAATTAATTTACTAAAAGATATTTTTTTGTGTCATTTTTGCCTTTAATTTAAATTAATTAATCTAAAGAGTCATTATCGCTCTTAAGTGGCTCCATGGGGTCCCAAAATAGACTCAAGGATGCCCATGGTCGGAAATGACTCATCAAATAATGATAGGACAAGTGTTGAGGTGATTTTGTATTATTATAACATACTTTTTATCATGAATTACCCTATTTACCTTTAACCGCGATAAATAAAAGTTAAAAGTTACTATTCACCAAAAATTATTTTTATCTTATTGAACAAAATTGTACTCCTTGATATTTATTGTGTCTCTCATATTTTCAAAATTCCAGTCACATAAGCGGTAAAATTATGTTTTATGTGAATTTGCAAATTCTCTTATGAGATGGGTAAAAGTCGGTGAAAAGTTCAATAAAATTTTTATATGTCTAAATTTTTTATAAACTGAATACAATGAATTAAATTAAAAATATATAGGTATTACATATTTATTTTGACCTAAAATAAATTTAAATAAAATAAATAATTATTTAAATAAAAAATCTGTTTTAACCAATAACTATGGTTTTTCACTATTCATCAAAATTTTAAAGTTATCAGAAAAGTAAAAAAATTTCACCCTAATCTAATTTCAATATTCGGAATCTAAAAATGAAATCTATTTTACCAAATTCAAAACATAAAAGTTGAATTTATTAATTTAAAATTAATTCCCGCAATTAAAACCAAAAGGCGTTTTTTTAATAACTATCAAAAGATTGACACTTGTTTATGCCCAATTTCAAAGTGAAATTACTTACAATGACCATCATTGGATTAAATGGTAAAAATATAATATATTTATACTTCCATATCATTAAAATTTATAATTTAACAATATAAATCATTTTGATTAAAAAATTTGTTTTCAGTTAAAATATAGTATTTTTCACTATTCACCCAAATATGAAAGTTATCATAAAAACACCAAAAATTTATTGAAACTAAATTCTTATGTACCAATTCTAAATAAAAAGTTTATTTTGTCAAATTTAATATATAAAAGTTTCAAATATTGGATTTAAAAAGGCTTCGCCATTAAAAGGCGGTGAAATTGCATTTTTAAAAAAATACATTGTTTATCTGAAAAAAAATGTATTTGTTCTTAAATTATGTCTGAGAAACTCATAATATGGATTCTAAAATTATAAGTATTATATAAAGATCAAATTTTAGTTAATACTATTCATAACTTCTTTTGAACAACTTGTTTGGTAAGTCATGTTGCCCTAGAACTCGGTGTTGCATATAGTGAAAGTTATTGGATTACTATGAAGAAATGACATACTATGAAATCTTGGGGTTTTACATTCTTCCCTCCTTCAATAAATTTCATTCTCTCAATTTGAAATTATTTTTCGAAAATAAAAGGTTGAAAATAGAATATACCTTTGGTAAAACCCACAACGGAAATTAGGTTAGTAAAATTTAGTTTTAATATGAGGAAAAGGGAAATAAAAGGGTCACCAACAAATTATGATCTCGATTAGGAGAACATTGGTTGCAATTTGAGGCATATAATTGGAGGAAAAATGTAAATATTTATAGGTAGTGATTGAGGTCATCAATCACAAACAATTGTAAAATTGAGGGCCTTAAATTCATCAATCTAGGATGATTTAAAATACCATCGGTTCAAAAAAACATATGGTATTAGGATAACACATTTTTTGTTTTAAGTCCCCCTTCACTAAAGTATAAGAATTAATTTCATCATTGAATTAGAGTAGAAGAAAAATATATACTTGAAAATTAGAGTCCCATCCTTTAACTAAGTTCTACCACAAACTCATCTTTCACTATAAAAGATAATAGAACTTAAAAAATAATATTCTATTTATCCTATTCATATAGGGTTCAAAAAAATGAATTTATAATTCATCTAGAAGAACCATTAAAAATACTACATTATTCAATCCAGGACATCATGTGGGTCAGTGGTAGGTGATACACCCCTGTCGCCCTTCGGTTGTGGGTTCAAGTCTCACGGCCTTGCCGGACGCTAATGGTTTCCGCCCGACCTCTGGGTTGTCCTTTTTATGGAAATCCAAAAATAATTTCAAACTAGACTTATCCAAAATACTTTTTCCAACTCATAGTCCAAAATTTATAAGGTAGGTAGAGACAATGAAGATCCTTTTTCCCACATAATAGCATATGAACACCTTCATCATGTATTCTTTTAAAACACTACAACATCCTGAAATACCATAAAACCTTATTAATTACATTCATGATCCCTTATTACTTATATAATACTGGATATACTCCTTATATCCAAAAACATTGAATATTCCAACAATGAGGAAATAAACAGACCATTAATCAGTGCCAAGGTAGTCAAGAATATCCAATATAATTTATCCAAATCAACCATCTCTTATTCCAAAATTACTACATCAGTATCAAGACCATATTAAGGATTACCTTTCCTCCAACCATGTATTTTCAAAAAAAAATATTTAACATACTGTTGAGTCACTTTTCATAGTACCATATAATCTCAAATCCTCAATGAAATAGTACTACAATAAAATCCTTATTTCTCTCCATAATTCATATAACCAGTACATCGTTGATACAACACTCAAATGGAATAATTTTATAATAACAACATAAGAAGACTAGTCATTCCTCTTCATCTGTGGTAGTATCATAACTTTATTATTATCCAATATCATCATTTGGGGAATACTTTGATGATTTAAACATTGATTCGCATAGTGTCCCCACTCCCTACAGATGAAGCATTGTACATTTGAAACCTTTTTATTACCCCCACAATCACGAACGTGGTGTCCTTTTTCTCCATACTTATAACATACTCCCATTCCTTTCAATCATTTTCCAAGGTGATTCTTTCCACAATTATCACACATGGGAAAATCCTTCTTTACCTTCTTCACTTTATCTGCCTTTCTCCCTACCATACTTTTCTTCTCTGGCATCTTTTCAAATCCATAGGACTCCGAGAACTCTTTACTTATCTTATCAACACATGATACCATTTCTTCATATGATGATAATACATGGGAGACTATTTCCCTTCTAAATTATGGCTTAAGACAATGAAAGATATGATCCTTCTTACTCTTTGGATCATGTGTATTGCTGGAGTTCTCATTCCTCCTACTGGGATCCATTTCTAAACAATGGAATACATTAGATTAGTTTATGAATAGCAATAACTAATCCCAAACTAGTAAAACACTTAACATAAATTAAACAGATTATGGATATGATCCATAATCATAAGAATTACTTCTTTGAGGAACTATATACTCATAAACCCTTCATAATTGTTTGTAATGAAAATGAGAATTATCCTAAGCATATACCCTGGGAGTGTCATAACCAAGAGTGCAGCAAGGACCGTTGTCGTGCACCAGTTCCCCTTTGAGTCTAGATTAAAGCGGTGTTTTCGGGTTTTACCACTAGGTACATTTGTGCCAGAGACGCCTCCACCTACTCGTATCCAGACAGGGATGTATTGCTTGGAAATCTCACAAAATCTTGACAATACCAAAATTCTAGGAAGTTCTTCTACACTAATCCTCAAAGTTCATCTTAGGTCTATGATCCCTAATCATAGTTTATCTAAATCTAATTTCGAAGGTTTGTACTAAACATCCTCTGATACCAACTATAACACCCCGACCCCAGTTACCCACAGTCGGTGCATTATTACATAACATTGGCATGATCACAAAGGATCAAGTCTCGAAAGACCGATTAGTTTAGTAGCCTTGGAAACACTAGATACATTCATAAAGTTTACATTACATCATAAAATTAAAACTACAACAACATATTCTCCATAGTCCACACTCATATCGCCTCATACTATCCCTGTAGGTCATTCATAAAATACTTCTTCACATCATGGGAAAAATAAAACATAGAAAGGGGTGATCTCAGATGCTCAGTAAGGATAAAAATATAGCGGAAACTTTCATAAATAAACATATACATTTAAGGCAATGTATAACTAAAACAAAAGCCTTTTAAACTTGAACTTCCGCATTATATGGCAAAGATAAAATGAAATAATTCCATTTACTTATTCACATGGATGTTCTACTAGTTGAATAATCACATGCAATATCAATAACCAATTTCGTAATGATGGAATGCATAATGCCAGACTATCATAACCACGTAGCCTAGGCCTCGTGCCAAGACTACAGATAAGATTTTGTCAAGGCCTTGTGCCAAGACACTAGTTTGTCTCATGAGACCTACCGATGAATCGAGGAGCTATAGCAGGCTCCACCCGTCACTTTTTAAGTCCAATGCATTCCTCATATGAACATGTTTAAACATAACAGAAACATTCGTATTAAAAATAGCATACGAAATGTCAATAATTTATCCATAAACCATGAATGGTATAAAAATAACACATCCACAGTCAAACATATCACAAAATCTTCAATACTATATGGAAGTTTTTTGTCATAATAAATCAACATCAAATAATTTTAAAATCCATCAAAGGATGTTGACATAGATAAAATCAAAACTATTTGAGAGAAATATCTATTTTTTTTGAAATCATTTAAAAGACACATAATTAAAACATTTACTTTGAAAATATTCTTATAAGATTTTAAGGGAAGCTTCAACAATTTTATAATGGTGTAACATAGCCACACCTACCGTATATGTTTTAAAAAAAGACATTCTTACCTTAATTCTATCGAAAAGGTTAAAAAGGAGCTTATTTGGAAAACGACAGAATGATTCCTTTGTACACTTCTTATAAAAAGTCAAACAAGGTTATAAATGAATTTAACACATATTATGTAAAATATTAAGAATGTTTTGAAATCCATTTTTAAGAAACATGGATGTGGATGAAAAAGAGGTCTCAGTAGATAATTACATATAAACAAACTCGGATAATGAAGAGATTGTGAAATAAACCCTTACCTTGTACTTTTCCTTGGTTTAGGGTATGTTAACCTATTGTATAATGGTAAAATAATTGTTATTAAATTATACAAGAATCATATACATTAATATGATATCATATATGATCTTTTAACATTGCTTTGTTAATAATATCTTAGTATTATCGTCGTTTCGGGTGTTAACTTACTCGTTTTCTTTTATATGTTTTGTTACATAAGTTGTGTTTGTTATGAATAGGTTGTATATTATTCATATACAGAATTAAATTAAGTACTTAAACATTATTTGTAATCATAAAATGAAAATTATACTTGAATGGATACGATGGGGAATGAATCTCATTTCGTTCGTGGAGACGGTAGTCCGTACGTACGCACGAACGCTACTTCAATTTCATTTTTCATTTTAAAAGGAATCAAAACCAAATGATACATAAGTATATTATTATTCCAGTATAATATAATATCTTATATGTTTTACTTATGTTCATTAACACCGTCCTATATACGTTCCATGTATGGAATGAACGAGTCATATCACTTTGAGGGGGCGGTAGTCCGCACTTCCTCAAATTAAATTATCATATATATATATACAACATGAAACGAATAATGGTATGCTATAAAATGGAATTAGAAAAGATTATATAAAAATTAGGTATCATTAATATCATATTTAATTATATTCCCATCATAATGTCCACCATGAGAGGCGGTAGGAGATAATTGAACAATCATCGTTTCGTGAGGCGTTTGGTTGCCATCCACAGAAACAATATGTTCTTCATCCATTAGATGGAGGTGTGTGTAAGTGTAGTTCGAATACATTTCATAAAAATGTCATAGTATATTTTGGATACTGGTTCTTTTACAATATAAAAGAATAATAAGAGTTTAGGGGTCAGAGAAGTGAAATAAAAGAAAAGAAGCTAAGAGAAATCGTTACCTTTAATTTGGGTAACTCCCTTTGGTTTGAACAAAAAAGGACTCTTGAAGTGCCTTCTGCATAATTTAAGTCTTCTAGGAAGAGGAGAGGGATTTAGGGAGCTTAATTGGATAGAGTTTGGACAAGAAAAGAGGATTGATAGGTGTGAGGAATTGGTTAGAAGTGGTGTTCTTTTATAAGGGGGAGGAGGGGCTCTTTAGGAAAAACATAATGTATTATTTTATAATAAATTCATATTCGGTTTCTAATGGCTCCAAAGTTTATTATTCAATATATAATTTAGGGAAGGGTCGAAATCCTTTCAAACAATAGATTTTATACCGGTTTGGGTCATTATATTAACCTTATCTTTTAGTTTTAACTCATTGTTAATTAGATTTACATTTACCATGTCACATTTTATTTTATATTATATAGTTAATAAACATATTATATACATCCAAGAGAACCCCAAGTGGTTAATAAATGACAAAACTATCATCATATAAGTCCTTTGGCCGATCCTTAGATTTTTAGAAATATTATATCAATTAATAATATAATATTTGTTTTAAAAACTCCTTTATCTCAATTCTGACACTATTTAATAATTGATTTTTGTTAAAGTCTTAATAACATTATTAATTAGAACCAAATTTATTTAATCAATCCTAAAAAGTACTATAAACCAATAAATTTCGTTTAATTCATTAAAAGACTAAAATTATATTTATTTGGGTATTTATAATATCAATTAGTTTAATATTTCATTAATAGGCTAATTACTACATCATCATTATGTCATTAATAACTTACTTTATTTTATGTCTAAAAATTATAAAAAAATTAACATGATGTTGGATCTCTATTTATATTTCCAATGAATATTTATATCCGAAAATATAACTTATATAGCCACATGTAAAAATTAATTTACAAAATGATATTTGTTTGTGTCATTTTTGTCTTTACTTTACATTAATTAATCTAAATAGTCATTATCACTCTCAAGTGGCTCCATGGGGTCCAAAAATAGACCCAAGGATGCCCATGGTCTTCCTTTACTCATAAAATAAGGTTAGGATAAGTGTTATGGTAATTTTGTATTATTATAATATACTTTGTATCTTAAATTACCCTATTTACCTTTAACCGCGGTCAATAAAAGTTAAAAGTTACTATTCACAAAAAATTATTTTTATCTTATTGAACCAAATATTACTCCTTGATATTTACCATGTCTCTAGAATTTTCAAAATTCCACTCATAGTAGCGGTAAAATTATGTTTTATATGAATTTGCAAATTTTCCTATGAGATGGGTAAAAGACGGTGAAAAGTTCAATAAAATTTTTATATGTCTAAAATTATTATAAACTGACTCCAATGAATTATAGTGAAATTATATAGGTATTATGTATATATTTTGACCTAAAATAAATTTAAATAAAATAAATAATTATTTAAATAAACTGTCGGTTTTAACCAATAACTCAATGTTTTTCACTATTCATCAAAAATTGAAAGTTATCAGAAAAGTACCAAAATTTCACCCTAAGCTAAATTTGATATTCCGAATCCAAAAATGAAGTATATTTTACCAAATTTAAAACATAAAAGTTTAATTTATTAATTTAAAATTAATTCCTGCTATTAAAACCAAAAGGCGTATTTTTAATAATTATCAAAAGCTTGACACTTGTTTATGTCCAATTTCAAAGTGAAATTACTTACAATGACCATAAATGGATTAAATGGTAAAAATATAATATATTTATACTTCCATACCATTAAAATTTATAATTTAACAATATAAATTATTTTGATTAAAAAAGTTGTTTTCAGTTAAAATATTTTATTTTTCACTATTCACCCAAATATGAAAGTTATCAGAAAAACACCAAAACTTTATTGAAACTAAATTCTTATGTCCCAATTATAATGAAGAAGTTTATTCTGTCAAATTGAATATATAAAAGTTTCAAATATTGTATTTAAAAAGGATTCTCCATTATAAGGCGGTAAAATTTCATTTTTTGAAAAATACTTCTTTTATCTGAAAAAATGTATTTGTTCTTACATTATGTCTAAGAAACTCATAATATGGATTGTAAAATTATAAGTATTATATAAAGTTCAAAATTCAGTTAATATTATTCATAACCGCTTTTTAATGTCTTGTTTGTTCTGTCATGGTGCCCTAGAACTCGGTGTTGCGTGTAGTGAAAGTTATTGAATTACTTTGAAGAAATAACGTACTATTAAATCTTGGGGTGTTACAGCATATGAGTATGAGAACGTTATCAAAACATTTGAAGATAATTCCCTGAATTTCGAAGAACATAAATATGAATCATGGAATAAAAATTAATAATTCACAAGACATTAATCATAAAGAAATAGTTAAGATAATCCATGAAAGCATAAAAATGGAGTAAAACATGGAATTATGAAAAAAACATAATTATATAATATTATTTCCATTGTAGTCAAGGAATCACTACCAATGCCATCTTGGTGGAAAAATTACATTACTTAACTAAGTTCACACCCTGTTCTAGCTCTGTTTTACTGAACAGATTTCACATCTCATTAAAACCATGTAATACTGAACCAAGTTCATTTCTCATTCCAACCATGTCTGTCTCATGCGATATAAATCATCACCCAATGTATTAAAGAGATATATATGTCCCACCTATCTCAAAATGAAATCACACATATGTGTTCTGCTAAATAATAAACAATCATATCATAACCCATGAAATGAAATTGGTATCATAAACATGTAATTATATCATAACCTTTGAAAAAAGATACAGGTTTCAAAATCATCTCCTCAAAAGAATATCCCATGATAAAGAAATGGATTTCATAAACATATAACCTATGAAATATAAATGAGTATTTTAAATACCATTCCATTATTAATAACACATTTAATGATATAATATGAATGGAACCTTTAGATCATTTTCTATTAAGGTGTGAGTTACGTGAACAGATGTCATCTTAGATTGAAAAGAATTCTGAAATATATATCAAAAACATTTCTTAAGGAAAATATACATTCTTTTTTTTTTAAATAATTGTTAATATATAAAACAATTATAAAATCATTTTCCTATTAAATTCCATGAAAACATATAAAGAACACATTAAATCATTTAAAAAAAATTCTTTGAAAACTTATAAAAGAAACATGAAAACATTTTGAAAATGAATTTCCATGAAAATTAGTTGTAAAACCAATTTCATAAAAATTATCATTTTAGAATTTTAATGTAAACATCAATTCAATGATGGAGTTTATATCTGTACATGTCATATGAGGTAAAAAAATATTCCTTTTTCACGTTAAAATGTATAAAAAAGTGGCTCAACTGAAAATAACAAGAACATTACTTTTTTTAAAACCCCCTTTTGATTAAATGGAAAAAAGGGTAAAAAATTATTTCAAATATAATATAATAATATGAGAATATTCATGGAATCTATTTTAGAAAACATGGTTTTGAAGGAACACAAATTTCGGACTGAAGAGCGAGGTAATGTCATATTTTCTTAAAAACATTCTCTTAATTGACTTAAGTAACAAAGACAAGAAAAATTGGTAATAATACATAAAGACATCAAGTATAAATAGTGGGTAATAAAATTCATGACTATTAATGAAATATGGATCATAATATTTCATTAATGAAAATGTGGTCATAAACAATCTTGATAAACATTAATATTGTTTCAATAAACTCTTATAACATAGTATCCTTGAATCATACTCCCCATATAGAAAAATGAAATTACATAGATCCTTAAAATATAATTATAAGAATATTATGCATTTTATAACATGTTAAAGGAAGGTTATACACCTCATATAAAAATATTGGTGTATAACATGTCATGTGTCTTAAAGAATGAAAATTTAGACAAAATTAATTTACTGATTTGGTAACATCTGAAAATTAAACCCCATGATAGAAAGATAATAATATTTTTATTGAAATACCTATATATTTATTTATAAGAGGCATATAATACATTCAGGGTAATTATATACACCACAAAAAGTGATAGGTGAATAAGGCATGTATCTCATGGGAATAAAGTGTGAGATTTTATTGCTTTATCTTATGTATTGAATCTCTCCACACTATTTCAAAACTCATGTCTAATATATATAAATTTATTTTAAATATATAATAAAATAGTATTATTACTTCTAATACCATATATTATTTGATTATGTCTTTATATTACCCACTCGTTACCAATTATATGTTACAGATTTACTTTGGATAATATTCGTTTTGTTTTTTGCATGTCTTAATTTGTTATATATTTAGTCTTTATATTTATATCATGATTTATAGAATTTAAAACATGGGTTAAATATAATTTATATTCATAATATTTTTATTATAATAATATTTACAATATAGAGGTATCAAATGGAATACAACATTTATGGAGATAGTAATCCATACATACACATGAAAGCTATTTTGGTTTAATTATCGTGTTGAAAGAATGAAATTAAAACACACAAACATATATATATAATTATTACAGTAGATTTATTATATCATATATATATAATATATTCTATAAACCCATACTTAATACATTCCTTGTAGTGTATGAATTAATCACATCGTTTTGAGGGGGTAGTAGTCAAAATATCCCCAAACGAAATAATCATATTAATAGAATATGGAAATTATAAAGATGTGTGTTGTAAAAGACTTAAAAAAGCTTAAAGACATAATAAATATTATATATATCATATATAAACATAATTTACATCAAAATATCCACCATAAGATGTAGTAAAAGAACCAATGAACAATCATCATTTTGTGAGTCTGTAGTCCGCCGTACACAAAAAAATTATGTTTTTACCCATTAGATGGAAGTGTGTGTAAGTGTATGTAAAATTACAAGAATAAAGAAATCCTATTATATTAAGGACACTGGATTTATTATACAATCAAGAAATAAAAATATATTAGGGAGAGGAGAAAGAAAATAAAAGAAAGAATTTTGAAAGAGGGTGTTACCTCTTAATTGGGAAACTTCTTTTGGTTCTCACCAAACAGCTTCCTTGAAAGGATTTCTTCATAAGGTAGGATTCAAGGAGTAAGTGAGATATTTTTTGGAGATATTTTAGAAGAGTTTTTAAAATCCAATGTTTCTATATAGTTTCAAGGATGTGGGAGGAGATGATCCTTGTTATAATGAAGAACGAGTGCCACTCTTGTAATATTTTGGGAAAGGGAAACCCCGCCCATTTTTTATTACTGAAAGTGGAGAAAATAATGTTTAAAATTTGATACAATGTTTAAGAGTGTGTAAATATTTAAAAAAATTATTTTTTACAAGTGCATCGGTCCTTTTGGTACTTAAGGTTATGGTTTAGTCTCGTATTAGTCTTAACTTAACCATAATTATTGTAATTAATTTTAATTACTTCAAGAATATTTTTTGGACAAAAACTAAGTAGAACTTATTAGAAATTATAAATTATTATTATTACAAATATGGAATCCATTTTCCTAAATTACAAACACATAATTGGTGTATATTTATTTATATTTAATCCCATACTCGGGTGGACAATGTAGGTTTTTACACTAAAAACGTTCAAATGGTTTCTAGGTTTTAAAATTTAATTTCAAAGTGAAAATGTTTCTAATGAACTAAATTGTATTAATTGATAAAAATATTATCTCATTAAGCTTTCAAACCAATTTAAAATATAATTTAAACTTATAATTAAATTATATGATACAATAGTATTTTAATTACAATCTAGTTATTTTAACTATTAATTACAAAATGATACCTTACAAAAAAATAACAAACATTTATCCTAACCTAATATTTATATTTTTCATCAAAAGATGAATTTTATTTTTTCATAATAAATCTGTAAAATATTCATAAATTCGATTTTAGATGGGTTCTTCATTAAAATGCTATAAAACTACCTTTATAAAAATTTATGTTTCTAAGCACCAAATTTGGTTCGTTCTTATATTATGTCTATAAAATCTAATGGATGAATATAAAAAATATTTTTTTGGATATATAAAACACATATTTAATTAAAATTTGTTACTAATTTTAGTTAATTTAATTTATTGGTATCAAAAAAATTATGTGAGCATAATAATATTTTTCTAAAAAATACTCCCTTTATATTCAATTTGGTTCTTATATTCATTTCTATATAATTTTTAAATAATTAATTAATTTTTTTATTTTGTGAAAAAAATATATTTAAAAATTTTAGTTAATAATAAAAATTATAGAAAATTTCATGGCTAGGTTATATATTATTATAATTTTTTTAATATATTATGGTTCGGTAACACTCGGTCTTGCGTGTTACACAAGACATCAAAGAAAGTCGATGTTTTGTATAACGAAATGTATCCTCAATATTATGTGTAGATTTTCATGTAGTTAACATAATCCAAACATAGTTCTTTAATATAAAATATACTATTTTTACTGTTACATGAAATGGAAAATATCAAAAAGTTGAAATTAATTCAAAAAATAATAATTCACAAAACCTCAGGGTGTCACATCATACCCCCCATAAAATGAATTTATCACTTGAAATTAATTTAGGTTATCAAATAATTAATACATGAAAGTTTATTTTATAGAATCCCACATCCTAAAATTAAATATCAAACATCCCTTAAAATAAGAAAGTTGGAACCATAACAGTTACCCAAAGTGACTTATAACTATGTTTCCACATTGGAGAACATAGGTGGAAAGTGAAAACATGGACATGGGAGTGAAATATAACCATCATGTTCTTATGAATAGTGGTAGAGTACAAGGTTGGAAGAAATTTAACAATCATAAATCCATTAAATTGTGACAAATTAAGATACTATCTAATTCGTTATAAACATAGGATATAGGATATCACTTTTTTATCATTTTCATAAATTTGAGTAAATATTTTTTTGAACAAGAATATTTGGAAAAAAATTCATTCTATAATAATACATCCATTACCTTAAGGAATTATTGTCTAAAAATTATCTTTTATGCATACAACATAAAAATACACTTTTAACAGATCTTAAGGCCCAAAAAAGAATGAAAATTATTACTATTTGTCTCTTAAAAATCAATATTCAATAATATATATACATAAAAAGAAACAATATTGAATAATCATTAATATTTATTCTTAAAAAATAATTATACAT
This sequence comes from Viscum album, assembly GCA_963277665.1. Classification (NCBI taxonomy): domain Eukaryota; kingdom Viridiplantae; phylum Streptophyta; class Magnoliopsida; order Santalales; family Viscaceae; genus Viscum; species Viscum album. The sequence continues at coordinate 277,802 of CAUJRU010000677.1, read as the reverse complement.
TAACCAAGACATTGCATAGGCCTATGGTAGGCATGAAACCCTTATCATCATTCGGGCAAGGTTTTAAGACCTGTGGACTTACCAGACATGAATGTATGTCACTCAATATATGTGATATCCTTTTCTAAAACCACACTAATATAATTTAAAAAATAAAATATATAGAAATATTTAAAATAATGTTAGTCACTAAATAGTCTTTTAATTATGGTTATCAATAATACCTTAACAAATAAATAGTATATCTGAAGATTAATATAAAATTTTCAGGAATAGATAACCATATAACCATTCTCAAAGATGAAAATAAATAATTGTAAAATAAGGTCATGAAATTAGATTAACATTGATCCAACATATATCAAAAAATATGTCTTGGTTGTCGCATTCCGAAAATATGAATACCCTCATTGTATATTCTCTTAAAACATGGTAACAACATGAATTACCATAAATACATTTGCAAAACATGCATGTTTCGTTATTCCAAATGATACTGGATATATTCATAAAATCAAAGAAGTTGTAAACATCATCAGTGATAACATACACTACTTCTTCAATAGATCCTTTATTTGTTGTGAGGTAATCAATACCACCCAATTTACCTATTCTTATCCAACATATATTCGAACAAAAAAAATTATCTTAACATAAGAAACATATTAAGGGTTATCTTACCTTTGTCAATGTTTTTCATTTTTCATTTAATATCATTTCCTTTACTTCAAAAACATTCAAAATAAACTTTTAAATACTTAGCAAAAAACAATCCTTGTAAATTTAACAATTCATATAACATAATTTTTTATTCAAAGTATATAAAGACATAAAATTATTCCACTTCATCCATAAGCCATAAGAAGGGTACCTCATAATTTTATTTAATACACCATTCCATTCAAACTTCCTCAATTGTCTCATAATCATCAGGAATATAACCATTACAAGTACCACCATGCTGATTCTCTTTAGGAACACTCCCCTTAAGATATTTATTTTCATAATGACCTTTCATTCTATACATAAAAAATTTTAGAGTTAATTATGTCTTAGGGAGGACGATATTCCCATAAATATCATTAGTTGAAACCTTTATTATTCCATTTCAGTTACTTTCTTTATGTACTTATTTTTCATAGTCATAACACATTATTGTTACTCTACGACATTTACTCTGGTGAAGTTTTCCACATTCTTAACATAAAGGACACTGTATCATCTTTCCTCCATCGTATCCATTACCTGAACTCCTAGAGAAATTTTTTCTTCTCATCCATGGTGATTATAAGAGATTATTAGGGTACACACTCTGGATTATGTTCCTCGTATAATAATTAAGCATGGTCACAATATCCTTCAATCCAATGATCATCAAATTTGTTTTCTTATCAACATATTGTGAATAATATTCAATATTAATCTAGTTCCTTATTGTTCCCTCCATTGAATAAACAAGGAATAATTCAGTAATAAATGATTATCATAGAGAGGAATCACATAATCATGAAAATTCACTCATTGGATGTCTAAATTTTGACACCTTCTTTAATTTATGTCACCATATGTTTATTCTAGTTTATTTATTACCATATTCTATTCAAATCCATAATAATGGTTTGTGAATAGTTTTTTAATTTCCATAGAATATATATCACGACCCCTACCACTGTAGATACCCCTCCTGAAATAGAAATGAATAAAGGGAGATGATAAACCCCGAGTCCCATCTCCAGTAGGACTTGGGTTGGACACTTGCACCAAGGGTTTAAAAATAGTAAAAAATGGGAAGTATTTTACTTTTATAGGAAAATAGATTGAGATATAAGATGAATCATCTACAACATAAATCCATGACATAAAAAATAATTGAACATAAATCCACCCCGCGTTCATGTGTAAAATAGAAATGATAAAGAACAAAATCTCCAAAGTAAATATTATAATTAATGTTATGCAGTGACATGAAAACTATCAGTATTTGAGATATTATGGTCCAAAATGATCCATGAAATCCTCAAAGAATGCTAAAAACAGTTTATATACGTATGGTTATCATACAAGTATACTCGGTAGGAAAAAACAAAGTCTCTCATGAACATCTAAAATGGGCATACTAATTCATCCATGAGAAAATAACAGAACCAAAAAAAACAACTAAGTAGGTATACTAATAATCCCAACCACACCGAGGAAAGATAACTAAATAACACAAGCCATGTAATATAATATAAATCACATCAATGATAGGTTACCCACACCACATTCCCATTAACTAGCTATTCTCACACCCTAATGAAAATTATCATGGCTAACCCACCTCTTACAAACATACCACATCACAACCCACGTGCTGACACCTGGGCCTCATAGCCACATCACATCCCTCCCAAAGACACCAGGTCCACAAACCACATCACATCCCACCCATATAAAATGGCTCAAAAAACCACATCACATGCCGGCCACAAACACCTCATCCACAAACCACATCATATCCCGAAGAAACCTCGGAAAGAAAAACCCATATCATCCCAAAGACACATGAAAAAGAAAAACTCGCATAATCCTGAAGATACATGGTAAAACATAACTCGTCCACAGACACCTAGGCCTCAAAAACCACAACCTGGCCAAGGAATCTTTGGCTATAAACACCTAAACTAATGAGAAGGGAATAGAGGGTGTCCATCCATCCATCATCCCCCCAGGACATTTGGGAACGATATAGCTCCCCCATGATGATGGGGGTGTTCGACACATATTTCTCAACTAGGGTGGGCTGTGTATGGAGATCATAAAGAAAATTAAATGTATATACATATAATATAAAAAAATAATATCCCAACATATTGGTTTTGAATCAATAGCCAACTCTTAACACTGCCACGTTTGATGCTACCTCTATATGCACAACACCACACAATAAGCCATAATCCAATTCACATTCCCAAAAAAAATTTAATTAATCATTTATGTTCTGTTAATCCAACCCACGCATTCCATACCAAGATTTATTAATCAAGAATTTAATTAATTCCTTTCTTTATTTATTCCAACACAATTTGGGAACCTATTGAGAAAAACACACAAAAAAAACACGTCAAAAGTTATAAATGGAGAAACTTCAGATGAATTACCCAAACCAAATGTCACCATCCATCTTTATATTCATCCCTACAAAAAAATCCATGTTAAAATAATATCCAAATACACATAAAAACAAAACCCAATCATATTCATGCTTCACAACACTTATCATCCATCACAAAATCAATTAATCTCTAACCCTAAGATTCTATTACACAACCCAATCTATTCCACAACACAAAACTGTGCCCACTGCCGCCCCACAACACAATCCAGAACAACCCAACACACAAATCACTTCACCAAACATACCAAGGTAGAATAGAAATTCATATTTAATAAGGTATCATTTATTTAATTACACTTTTTAGTTCATGGGTTATAACATAAACTATATAATCTTGGGGTATCCATTCATTATCCAGATATATGTAATTAACCAATTTCAATTTATGGTGATACCATAGTAATCACAACTAAAGAATCATCACAACATATATAACCATCACATGAAAATCCCTCAGCTATCATAATTTTCAGTGGGGGTATTTAGCTCGTATAGGCAGAAAATTAAAAAAAAGATGTAAAAGTATGTGAACGAACCCCATTTGCCCTTAAATTTCAATTAGTCATTAATTATATTTTGTTAGGTCATCACAACCATGAGTTATTGATAAAAATAATAGAAATATCTACCACATGATTTAAAAAAAATATAAATGAGGGAATACATACTATGAAGGGGTGTCAACATCATTCACATGAGAACATATCACACAACGGTCTTCTAATCACTACTCCCACAAGATCTGTATCTATATAAGGATTCCACAACACCACCACATTGACAAAAATCGAAGAGAACTCCATTATAAACATGGGTAAGACAACACCACGTCATGGAGAGGATATATTGAAGAGAATGGGATCATGTCAAGATATAATGAATGAAAATTAAGGGAGAACACATCATGGATCACCACAAAGTACCAATGAACAATCTCCAAGATCAATGGGTTGAAGAGGTAGATAGAGGGATCAAAGAAACCCTTGAGGCATCTATGGTTATTCTGGAATGATAGGAAGGAGAAAAAAACTGAATGAATGAATGTTCAAATGAAAAGAATTTAAACAAAAACTAGATCGGGATGTTACACAATGTGTAATACTCTTTCACGTCGTAGAGTACCTGGGGTTGGGTTTCCTCTGAAAAATGTGTCACCTGTCGATTTATTTTATTTTTCAAACCCAAAAATATTACAATCAATGAATATCATATGAAAAACCCTAAAATAAGGATTCATGTTGTCTATAATAGTTACACGGTGTGTAACCCCCTTTTCTCTAGTATTTCGAATCCAAACATCTCCAAAATCCATCTTACCGTCCCACAAACATCTCCAACAAGCAGAACTAGAAAAGTAATGGACATGGAGGAAATGTACCATTACATCAGATACCTCTAAAATGATTCTCATCCTGGAGAATCTAAAACCATCCAGGAAGGAAAATAGAGGAAGAGACAAAATATCCATCCCTTGAGATACTTCTCAAGGGTCTTACTACACTTGAAACACCATTAACAACCAGAAACATCATGGTTCAACCATAAATCACATTGTGTTATTTGAAGGCCAGAGTGGGAAACCTACAATCCCAAGAAAATCTCCACGAACATTTTCTACCAAGCCTCATATCATCACCCCAAACAACCAAGAAAACATCGCTTGACAAAAAAACATGCCATCTCAAACACACAAATTATGGAATCCCATCATCCATGTAAACATTCTATCTGCTCAGGGCGACAATGACTCTATCACACTTGTTTAATCACATCATAATTAATGCATCATAACTTGGAATTGGGGCCTCCCCTTTCTATATATTAGGATATTATCACAAGTCACTACACAAAAAAATCATTATCAAAGAAGACAACTCATCTCATAACAAAAAAAGGATATGAACATTACAAAACAAAGAAAAATATATCAAAACATAACTCAAGACAACTCTTGGTACTAGGACCACATCTATGTCTCTTATCTCCATGTACTCTATTCTTAGACACCATGCCTCCACAAAACACCTACGAGATGAATGGTTCATGTACACAACACATTCTCCCAGTGATCCTGGATCTCCATTGACCGCTCCACAAACATTGTGTCATACTTAATATCTAACTCCCAACATTCAATGAAATGGGAATCATCAAGAAAATGACATATAATATAGGATATGTGGAAGAAATCATGGATCCTCTCCATTCACGGTGGAAACAACAACTAGTAAGCCACCTCACTGACTCGCCCCAACACTTCAAAGGGTCCAACGAACTTGGGAGAAAGATTACTCCCCTGCCAAAACTCAAATTACCATTTCAAGGGGAGACCATTAAGAACATATGGTACCCAACCTTGAACTCTTAGGGCCTTCTCATGCGATAAATGTATGACTTCTTCAAGTCCTACATTGCTTTCATCCTCTCATGAACAAGCTGAAACTTCTCTGTTGTGATCTTCACCACATTTGGACCAACAGAAGCTGTCTCCCCAACCTCCATCCAGAACAATGGAGAATGACACCATAATTCGTAAAATGCCTCAAATAGATCTAATCCAGTGGAATAATGATATAAATTATTATAAGAATTCTCTACCAAAGGATGATGTCAAATCCAATATCCACTAACATCCATGATGCATGCCCGCAACATATCCTCCAATGTATATAGAGTCCACTATGTCTTCCCACCTATCTGAGGCTAGAAAGAAGCACATATGTGTAACCGTGTGACAAAAGAATGTTTCAATCCCCTCTAGAATCATGAGGTAAACTTTATATCCCAATATGAGACAATGGACCTCGAAACCCCATTCAACCATACCAATTCATCATCATACCTCTTCGCCAAGGAATTCACTGCTCCTAACTTTTTGATAGCTAAGAAGTAGGTCGATTTCATTAACTGATACACTATCACCCATATAGAATCATATACACCATAATATCTAGGTAACCCAATGTTAAAATCCAATGTGATGTCAACACACTTCCACTCAGAGACATCTCATGCTTCAATAAACAACTAGAGACATGATGTTCAACTTTTACCTACTAGGAATCCAAGAACCTCTTTACTAAATCCACCACTAACAATTTCATCCTAGGTCACCAAAACTACATAATTAATCATCAATACATCTTGGAAACTCATGGATGCACCACAAAGGGTGAGATATGGAATTCATGAAGGAATCCACTATGAATCACCACCAGAATAAACAAATTCTTGAAATACAACATCCAGTTCTAACCATCCTCCAACCATTACATTGGAGCATCACCATAGACTACATAATCACACATCACTTTTAACTATGAGTCTCCCCACTAAGACGCCTCCACCCACTATATTAGAGAGGACTGCACCATCAATTGAAATAAATATCTCTTGTTTCCATCAACTTGTTCATCTAGGTTCAAGGCTACCATATCCTCTATTTCTCTATAAGAATATGAAATTTCTAGAATGACCTCCTTATGAGACTTCCTTCTTAATGAATTGGCCACAAAATATCCATTTACTAAGGTGTAGGATATATAAGAATCACAGTCCTGAAGAATCTTGATACACCTATGATGTTGTAGATTCAAATCAGGATGGGAGAAGACATACCTCAAGATAATATGATCTGGGAAGACTACAAATCGCTCCCCAAAGAGGTAATTATTTCACAACTTCAGAACAAACACAAATTCTACTAACTCTAGATCATGGGTGGCATAGTAACATTTGTGGGGACATAACTGCCTAAACCCATAAATATCACTGCACGTTGCTACATCAGTATGAATCCCAAACCAAGATGAGAATCACAAAAAACTCCTCGAACATCACCCCTTCCTATAGAAACTAGAGAAATAGAGCACTATCAAGGTTACCCTTCAGTTAATCGAATGCTTCCTGGAAGTGATCAGTCCACACATATGCTTGGTATTTTATATGAAAATCTATCAACGGAGTTGAAGCTTGAGAGAATTCAGGCATAAACATTCGATAATAGACTACAAAGACAAGTAAACTCTTAACCTCTTCCATGTTTTGGGTGCTAGCCAAGAAAAAACCGCTTCAACATTCAACAGGTGAATTTCCACACCATGATGAGACAACACATGCCATAAGAAATGAACATATAATATCCTGAACATGAACATGTAAAACTTTCCATAAAGCTGGTAGCATCAAAGAACCTTTAAGATAGTTCTATGATTCACAACATGATCCTCCTCTAACACTGTGTAAATTAATATTTCATCGATGAATATGATGATGTATTGGCCTATATACTCTAAAAATATAGAGTCCATAACACCCATGAACATAGATGGTGCATTCATAACATCAAATGGAATTACCATGAACTCGAAGTGCCTATACCTACATTTGATGGAAGTCTCCTAGATATTTACCTTCATGACACTGAACTAGTGATATCCAAATAGTAGATCATTCATTGAAAACCAAATCTCTTCTCTTATTTGGTCGAAAAGGTCTTCTATCCTTGGAAGAGGGTAAAGGTTCTTGACCATTACCTAATGCAACATCCAATAATCTATGCCCAATCTCAGAACACCATCAACCTTCTTTGTGATCAAATCTGCTGGACCCCACAATGATACACTAGGATGGATAAATCCCTTATTCACTAGATCATTAATAATAATCCTCTACTACTACAACTCATAATGTTCCATTCGATAGGGAGACATCAAAATTGGAGAAGCACCGGGATGTAATTCTATTCAAAACTCAATGTCATGTTGATGGGGGTAGCATCACAACCTCTTATGGAAAAATATCCAAGAAATACCCAACAACCCTGGGAACATCCATCATCTCAGCATCCATTGATTCCACTATTATCATAGACAATAAGGAAAGAAGAGGCTCCACATTCCAACCTCCAACTTAACAACCATTCTTGCAAATGAAAACCACACGTTGGCCATCCACATCTGAAAACATGTATTTCATCTAGAATAATTTGATAACAGCATGAGTGGAATAATACTAGTTGATGTTGAGGATGACATTGAATGGATGCATCTGTAACAAGAAGATATCCCCACAGGACACAACCGATGCCATCATTGGTCTACACCCCCGAGCCACATCAAACAAACTAGTCTGTCCTCTGACTAGTGTGCTCAACATGAGGGTAATGAAAAGCCTCTCTACATATAGTCCATGATTATGGGCTATAGTGAGTGTAAAAAATAACTGTGAAGCACTTTAATCAAACAAAGAGCAATCAAGGGAACATAACAAATTGATCGTACCTATAAAAACATCTGGCCCTACTGGAACTACCATCTGTACTATTTCCAAGTCACCATTCCCATCTCCACTACCTCTCTACTAATGAAATAATTCATAGATATGATCAGATTGCGGTCCCTAAACACAAGGATAATCTTGATAATATACTAAACCTAATCCATCTCCCCTTAATAGAGAAAAATATAGCTGTTTTTGCTGCAAAAAATACATCGCCGATAACTATTGCTGAGGCTGACACTAAACCTATCCTCATCCACCAAACTGATCTTAGGAAGCCACTAGGCACTAATTTTGAATATGGCCACAAACCCCATAGAAGAAACTCATCATTCCCAAGACCATAGGAAAGGCACAGAGACCGGTGGAACTAGATGTTTGGAAAGAAATCTATTAAGGTCTCTTCATCGTCAACCAAAACATCAATGGTCTTGGCACATGATATTTACCACTGATGTCTCTACCTCTTGAAGAACTCTATTATCTACCCTCTTGTTGTTGAAATCCTCATGAGTACATCAACTTGATCACCTCTAATTTCTCCTGAATAGAAAAATATGTTATCAATGTAAAAGGTGTAAAATTATACTTGATGGAACGGTGTAGCACCTCCTCAAGAAGTCTCTCACGACACTCTTCATCCAGAAAAAGATCTTGGGCCAAGAACCGAAGGTCCATGAACATGATACCTAGATCCATTAATGAAAAACTCCCCTAATGATAGGTTAGTATCTAATACCTCTTCTCAGTATTCATAGTCTAAAAAAGAAACTCCACCCATAACTCCTTCTTAAAGTCGACCCACAACACATATTCCTCATTTCGATTTCCCAGAAACTCCATCTGCCACTGATGAAAATATCCCCACATATAACAAACTTCTAATGGGACCATGTACTATGTCGATTCCCAGATCAAACCGATGGAAATCCCCATATCTTCTAGCCAGCCTTCTATATCTGTGTTAGAAACACTTCCCTCATACATTCCCAAAGCATGCTGCTAGAATGCACGTAACTACCTCTTCCACTAACCATCATCCTCTGCTAGATCAACCCTATGGTGATCATCTGGATCATCCTACTAAATCTAAATATCCATATCCACATTCATATGATGTCTCAGATCCGTAGCTAAAAGGTAAACAATAATTTCATAAGCACTAATTGTTTTCAATTTTACCTAATTTTATTTTAATTCTTTTTTATCCTTCCCAAAAAAAACCCATTTAAAATATGAACATAAGTAATTATGATGTATGTAACATTACAAGTCTCTACCATAACACCCCGACCCCAGTTACCCAGATTCTGTGCATTATTACATAACATTGGCATGATACAAGAAATCATGTCCTGAAAGATTGACCAGTTTAGTATCCATGGAACTACTAGATACATTCATAAGTTTTACATTACATCATTTAAAAAACCATCAACGAATTTTTTCCCATTTTGAACACACTTATATCCTTAGCCTATCCCTGTAGGTCAACCATGAAATAATTCTTTACATCCTGGTAAAAATAAAACATAGAATTTGGTGAGCTCAGATGCTCAGTAAGGATAACAATATAGCGGAATCTTTCGTAAATAAGCATAAACATTTAAGGCTATGTATAAGACTAAAAAAAGCATTTTAAAATTCAACATCAACATAATATGGAAAAGATAAAATCAAATAATTCCATTTACTTATTCACATGGATATTCTAATAGTCGAATAATCAAATTCAATATAAATAACCACTTTCATAATGATGGAATGCATAATGCCAGACATAATAACCACATAGTCAAGGCCTTGTGCCAATACTACAAATAATATTTTTTCAAGGACTTGTTCCAAGACACTAGTTATTCTCATGAGAACTACCAATGCATTGAGGAGCTATAGCGGGATCCACTCATCACGTACTAAGTCCAATTCACTCCTAATATGAATAGGATTAAACATAACATAAACATTCGTATTAAAACGAACATACGAAATGTAAATACTTTATCTATAATACATGAATGGAATTAAATAGCACATCCATAGATAAACATGTTACAAAAACTTCAACACAATATTGAACATTTGTATCATAATAAATGAACTTCAAACAATTTTTAAAATATATCCAAGGATGTTGATGTAGATGAAATGAAAACTATTTGAAAGAAAAACCTCTTTCTATTTTGAATCATTTAAAATATACATAATTATAAAAGATAATAATTATTTTGAAAATATTCTTATATGATTTTAAGGGAAGCTTCAATGTTGTTATAATAGTAGAAAATAGCATCACCCACTGTATAAGTTAAAAAAAACATTCTTACCTTAATTTTGTCGAAAAGGTCATAAAGTACCTTGTTTGGAAAATGACGGATTGATTGATTTCAAAAAAATATAAATTCAAATAAGGGTATAAATGAAATTAAACCATTGTATATTAAATTGTAAGAATGTTTTGAAATACATTTTTTAAGTAACTCAGATGTGGAAGATAAAGAGGTCCCAGTAGATACTTACGTAAAAACAACCTCTAATAATAAAGAGATTGTAAAATTAACCCTTAATTTGTACTTTTCCTTGGTCAAGGGTACATTAACCTCTTGTATAATAGTTAGATAATTGTTATTAAATTATACAAGAACCATATACATAAATATGATATCATATATGCTCTTTTAATATTGCATTGTTAATAATATTTTAGTATTATAATCGTTTCAGGTGTTAATTGATTCGTTTTCCTTTATATGTTTTGTTATATAAGCCATGTTTTTTTAAGGATAAGATGTATCTTATTCATATCCATAATTATATCAAGTCCTTAGACATTATTTTTAATCATAAAATAAAAATTATTCTTAAATGGTTACGAGGAGGAATTGAATCTCATCGCGTTCGTGGAGACGGTAATCCGTACGTACGCACAAGGGACGATATCATTATTTTGATTTAAAATCGTATTTAAATAGATGGTATATCATATATAAAGAATTATTAACATATTATATTTATTATTTACATCAATTATACTCATTCTTGTACCCGTCCAAAATAATTTATTGAATAACAACTACACCACAACGTGGAGACGATGTGCGGTACGTACGCACGTATGGTGACATTTTCATTCATGTGATGGATTTAATAATGAATATAATTGTACCATTTTTATAATAACATCATAGTATATAGATGATACTGGAGTTATTATTTTAGAATGGAAACAACAATGAAAGAATAAGTGGAATAAGAAAAGAACTTGAAAGAGGTGATGAAATATTTAGCTCTTCTTCAGGTTCTTCCATTTGATTTGATCAAAAGAGCTCCATAGGATGGATTTATGACTAAAGGAAGGCCTCTAGGATTAAGGGATGATAGTTTAGAAGATATTTTGGCAGGGTTTGGCCGATCCAAATGTCTTTGAAGGTGTGAATTTTAGAAAATGGGAAGTGACCTTTAATAAGAGAGGTGAGGGTCTCTTTAGGAAAAGATTGAAATATTATTTTATAATAAAATTATTTTCGGTTTATAATGGATCCAAAATGATTTATTTCGAGGTTAAGGTGGGGATGGGTCGAAAACCACTCAACCAATAGGTTTTAGATAGGTTTTTTACACAATATTAACCTTATATTTTAGATTTAACTCTTTGTTAAATAGTTTGACATTTACCATGTCTCTTTGTATTTTTATATTATATGGTTAATAAACTTACTATAAACTTCCAAGAAAACATAAAGTGGTTCATTAATGATATATATAATATTATTTAAGCCCTTTTTCTGAACCATAGATTTTAAGAATAAAATATCAATTAATATTATAATAATTGTTTTAAAAACTCTTTAATATCAATTTTGACACTATTTGGTGTTTTGTTTTGGTTCAATTCATTAATGATTTATTACTTAGAAAAAAATAAATTTAATCAACCCTAAAAGTAATGTTAACTTATAATATTAGTTTAATTCATTAAAATTATCAAATTAGATTTATTTGGATATTTATAATATCAATTATTTTAATCTTTCATTAATAAGGTAATTACTATATCATCATTGTGTCGTAAGTAAATTTAATTATTTAATGTATAAAATTTATAAATAAAATACAATTATTTAGGAAATTTTTTATCTTTATAATGAATATTTATAGTAGAATATATCAGTGTATCTCTATATTAAAAATGCTTTAGTTATTAAACTTTCAATTTAACTCTTTTAACTCTTCTTTAAATTAAATAATAATAAATTTCCTAATCAAATAAAAGTGGATCTAAAGGATCATATTTTATTCCAAAGGTTGTTTTTGGCCGAAATAAACTTATCCAATAGAATTAGGACATGTGTTAGGGTAATAATATTTTTAGTTTTTCCCTAAATTACCCTATTTACTTTTAACCGTGGTAAACAAAATTCAAACGTTACTATTCAAAAAAATTATTTTCATCTTGTTGAAACACATTTTACATATTGATATCATACATGTCTCTTGGATTTTTGAAATCCAACTCACAGAAGTAGTAAACTTATTTTTTATGCAAATTTGAGAATACTCCAAGGATGTGGGTAAAAGACTGTAAAATGTTCAATAAAATTTTATAGATATAATTTATTATAAAAATGAATCCAATGAATTAAAATGAACTAATATTGGTATTATTTATCTATATTTACTTAAAATATTTTTAAATATAAAAATTAATTATTTTAAAAAATGTTGGTTTTAAACCACTACGTAGTGTTTTTCACTATTAATCAAAAATTGAATGTTTTCATAAAAATACAAAAAATTCACTCTAAGTTAATTTCAATTTTATGAATCAAAAAATGATGTCCATTTTGAAAGATAAAATTTATAAAATTTTAAAAAGTCAGTATTACTATTCATAATGGCTAGTTTGATTAGTCGTAGTGTGTTAGATTCTCGATGTTTCGTACAATGAAAGTTGTTTCATTATTCAAAGGGAAACGTACCATGGAAGATTGGGGTGTTAAATTCTCCCATCCTTCAAATAATTTCTTCCTCAAAATTTCTAGAATATTACTGCATAAGAAGATTTGTGTGGTTCTTCATCATAAGTTCCTCAGGTGCCCACATTGCCTCTTACATCTTATGGTTTCTCCATAGAACTTTTACCAGATGAGTCGTCGAGTTTATCAAAACTTGTTCTCTTGTATCAAGAATCTTGTCAGGATCTTCGCAATAATACATATTGGGTTCGAGTTCTAATTCCTCATAGGTGAGTACATGCGTTGGGTTAGGCATGTATTTTCTCAATAGTGATACGTGGAACACATCAGGAACTTTGGAGAAACTTGGCGGCATTGCCAAACAGTAAGCTACAACCCCATTACATACTAGAATTTTGAAATGTCCGATGTACCTGGGACCCAATTTACCCTTCTTACCGAATCGTATAATTCCCTTCCATAGAGATACCTTTAAGAAAACATGACCTCCTACCTGAAATTCCAAATCCTTCCTTCGGTTATCGGCATAGCTCTTCTACCTACATTGAGCTGCTTTTAAGTGTGTTTGGATAATCTTAACCTTTTCCATCGTTTCTTCAACAACATTTGTGCCTACGAGTTTTCTTTCACCAACATCATCCCAACTAGTTGGTGTGCGACATCCCTTTCCATATAACGTTTCATATAGGGCCTTATGAATACTGGAATGGAATCTATTATTATAAAAAAAATTATACCAGAGGTGAATATTGATCCCACATACCTTGAATGTCAAGTGAGAAGGATCTCAACATGTCTTCTAAGGTTTGAATTGTCCGTTCTGATTGTCCATCAGATTGAGGGTGGTAGGCAGTGCTCAAACAAAGTTCAGTATCAAGGGATTTCTGAAGACTTTTCCAGAATCAGGATGTAAAACGGGGATCACGATCATAAAAAATTGATAGCGATACTCCATGATGTCTTAAAACTTCATTAAAATATATTGTTCCTAGATGCTAAAGTGGTAAATCTTCTTTTATCGCATGAAAATGTGATAACATGGTATGAAGATCAATAATGACCCATATTGCATTGTTTCTTCTAGGATTCTTTGGTAGCCCCATGAAAAATCCCATAGTAATATCATCCCATTTCCAATCAGGTATGGGATGAGGTTGCATGACTCCTCTAGACTATTGCCTTCTAGCTTTCACTTGTTGGCAAACCATACATATTGACACAAAATTAGAAACCTCTTTCTTCATGTTGTCCCACAAAAAATGTTCCTTCAAATCTCTACACATATTAGTGCTACCAGGGTGTATTAGGAAATTGGATCTATGGGCATCATCCAACAATTCTCTTTTTAGATCAGGTAAATCGGGAACACAAAGACTCTTCCCAAATTTCAAAATCCAATCTTCATATTCGAAGTCAATCAATCTCCCATCATTCACAACATTAATTTTCTTTTGAAACTCCTCATCATCATCCTGAGAACTTTTTATCCTTTTGAATAAAGATGGTTTGGAATCCTTTCAAAAAAGTATTGATGTTTCACCTTCCATGGTAATTCCCATATCCATCTTTACTAAATCCATGTATATAGTATCTCTTTCAACTATAATCATGTTAAAAACTCCATGATTCGTTCTGCTCAAATAATCCTCTACCTTATTTTCCCTCCCCTGGAAGTAGTGTATAGTGTAATCATAATCCTTGAGTAGTTCAAGCCATGTACTTCGCCTCATGTTGTGTTCCTTCTGTGAGAAAATATACTTCAAACTCTTGTGATCAGTATATATCTCGCATTTTTATCATAGAGATAGTGCCTCCATATTTTTAGAGCAATGATTACAGCTGATAACTCAAGATCAAGAGTAGGATAGTTTTGTTCATGAATTTTTAGCTGTCGTGATGCATAGGAAAAAACACTATCATTATACAAAAGGACACAACCACATCCTTTCTTTGAAGCATCACTATAAATAACAATCCCACCATTTCCTGATGGTAGAGTAAATATCGGAGCATTGACTAATATTCTCATCAATTATTCAAAAAATTCTTCACACTCTTTTGTCTAGACAAATTTAACCCCTTTACATGTGAGCTTGGTTATTGGGTTAGCCAATCAGGAAAAATCTTGGATGAAACATCGATAATAACCTCCTAAACCAATAAAACAGCATACCTCAGTTATACTCATCAGTGTTGGCCATTCATGGATTTCCTTTTCCTTAGAAGGATCAATAGAGATTCCATCCTTAGAGACAAAATGTCCAGGAAAAGAAATCTCATGAAGATGGAATGCACACTTGCTAAACTTACCATATAATTCATTTCTTCTAAGAGTCTTTAGGATAATGCACAAGTGATTTTGATTATCATTGTAGCTTTTGGTGTATACCAAGATATCATCAATAAATACCACTAAAAATTCATCATGATATTCCTAGAAAACTCTGTTCATTAGATTCATGCAAAAAAGAGGGTGCATTAGTCAGCCCAAAAGGCATCACTGTAAACTGGTAATGCCCGTACCTGGTTCAAAATGCTGTCTTTGGAATGTCTTCCTTATTCACACACAACTGATGATATCCAGATCATAGGTCAATTATTAAAAAATATTGAGCTCCATGAAGTTTATCAAATAAATCATCAATGCGAGGTAGGGGATACTTGGTCTTTATTGTTATAGCACTAATCTCCATGTAGTCAATGCACAACCTCATAGATCTATCTTTCTTCTTCACAACGTGGATAAGGGCTCCCAATAGAGAAACACTAAGGTGAATAAATCTCTTATTACTCAATTCCTCTAGTTGTTTATTTATTTATACTCATTCCACAGTGGTCATTCTATAAGGGTTCTTCGATATGGGCCTTGAACTAGGAATTAAATCAATAAAAAACTCAATTTCTCATTCTGGAGGATGTTAAGGAAAATCTTGTAGAAACACATCTACATATTCTTCCACAATACCTACATCCTCTATTTGAACATTCCTTTCGTCACCCACAATTAATTCATTCACTTCCTCCCCAATAATTTAATTCAGTTGAGCTACTAGGGGTGGAACTTGATTTGAATCAGATGGTGATGTTTCTTCTCTAAAGAGAAGGTACTCCTCATCATCATCGAAAATTGTAACCTCCTTCTCCATATAGTAAATTTTCGTAACATGGTCCAAAAATCCAGTCCATACCGAGGATTATATCAAATCCAATAATGGGTATGACATTGAGATCAACAGATAAATAATGTTAATATGCCTTAATGGAAACTGATTCACAAATATTTGTTGCAATGATACTTCCCTTAAGAGTTCTGACTGACAACTTCATTGGTAAATCAAATTGGAAATATCTAATTTTCTTTGCAAACTGGGAAGATATGAAATAATGCGATGATCCAAAATCAAATAAAGCATTTTATAAACATGAGGAAACAATTAAATTACCTTCCACCACATTTTTCAGAAAATCATCCTCAACAGTAGTGATAGTATAAGATTGGCCTTGATCCATTTCCCTTTTTTGAGGTACGTTTCCTTGGTGCTTAGGAGATTCATCTTCATAATGCCCCCTTTCTCTACAATTGTATCATTCAACATTGATATCCTCTTTCTTCCCCTTGAAATCATGAGCTTGGTGACCCTTTTCACCACACTTGTAACAGACTCTCATTCCCTTCAGGAAAGTACCAAGATATTTCTTCACACATTTAATACAGTATGGATATTCAACTTTTCTCTTCTTCCCCTTATTTCCATTTCTCGAGTGTTCAGCAGAACTCTTATTCTCTTGCTTTTCTTTAAATTTGTAAGATATAGAGAATTCCATTTCTGTATTACTAGCAAATGAGACAATATCATCGTACGACGAGAAGTATTGTGAGACTAATGCTTGAAAGAGAAATGGTTTTAACCCATCAAATAAATGATCATTCTTACTTCTTGTGTTTTGTATATAATCTTCAGTATTACTCACTAACCTTGCAAAGTTAGATTCATACATTGCAACATTCTCATCCCCCTTTTTCCTCAGACTCTAAAATTGTCTTTCTATATCCACTCGATGGTCATGAGGAAAGTATTTTTCTAATAATATTTCTTTAAACTCCCTCCATTCCATACATGATACTTCTTCATCCTCATTTGTGTTTTGCATCAATGACCACCATTGATATACATCTCTTATGAGGCGATAAACTACCATGACAACTTTTTCCCTTTCACTACTCTTCAAAGAATGAAATATTTTCTCTAAGGAACTTATCTATTGCTCAGATACCAATAGATTGGTAGTCTGATTGAATGTTGGTGGTTGTCGCCTCATGAAGAGATCTAACATTGATCCTCCACGTTATGGATCAAGGTGCTCCATACTTGTGAGGATATTATTCATAACCCAAGTGAGTTGTCCCAGTATTGTGATAAGATGATCAGCACCAGTTGCAACACCAGCTCCACTATAATTATCTTGAGTAGGAGGGAAATCCTTACATGGATTACGTGCATTGATATGGTTTCCATTCCTTCCACTTGGCGCCATTTCTAAACAACGACATACACTAGATAAATTTATGAATTAAAATACATAATTCTAAACTTGTAAAACACTTAACATAAATTGAACAGTTTATGGATATAATCCATAATCATAAAAAATCTTTGAGGAAGTATATACTGATAAAAACTTCATAATAATTTGTAAATAATATGAGAATTATCCTAAGTATATCCTCTGGGAGAGTCATAAACAAGAGTCCAGCAATGCCTATTATTGTTCTCAAGTTCCCGTTTGATTCTAGCGCAAATATGTGTTTTCAGGTTTTACCCCTAGGTACATCTGTGCCAGAGATGCCTCTACGTGCTGGTATCTAGACAGGGGTGTATTACATGGAAAACTACACAAAATCTCTACATTACCAAAATTATAGGAAGTTCTTCTATACTAATCCTCATAGTCCATCTTAGGGTAATGTGATCTAATCAGCGTTTATCTATGTATGGTTTCCAAGGTTTGTACTAAACTTCCTACAATACAAACTATAACACCCAAACCCCAGCTACCCAGAGTCGGTGCATTATTACATAACATTGGCAGGGTACAATTAATCATGTCCTGAAAGACCAATCAGTTTAGTAGCCTTGTAAGTACTAGATACATTCATAAATTTTACATTACATCATGAAATAAAAACACCAACACCATTTCCCCCATTTTTAACACACTTATATCCTTATTCAATCCTTACAGGTCAACCATAAAATACTTCTTCACATCTCGGGAAAAGTGAAACTTATAAAGGGGTCAGATTAGATGCTCTGTAAGGATAAAAATATAGCTGAAACTTTTGTAAATAAGCTTAAAATTTTAAAGAAATGTATAAGACTAAAGAAAAATCCCTTTAAACTTAAACTTCACCATAATTTAGAAAAGGTAAAATCAAATCATTCCTTTTACTTATTCGTATGGATATTCTACTAGATGAATAATCACATGCAATATCAATAACTGTGTCTCTTGGATTATTCCTAAGGTTGTTTTTGGTTGAAATACACTTCTACAATAGAATTAGGACATGTGTTAGGGTAATAATAATTTCAATTTTACCTCTAATTACCCTATTTAATTCTAATAGTGGAAAATAAAAGTCAAAAGTTAATATTTACCAAAAAATATTTTCATTTTGTTGAACCACATTTTACTTACTTATATAAACTGTGTCTCTCAGATTTTCAAAATTAAACTCACAGAAGTTGTAAATTTATGTTTTATGAAAATTTTCAAATACTACTAGGAGGTGGGTAAAAGATGGTAAAAGGTTCAATAAAATTTTATAGATCAAATTTTATTATAAAAATGACTCTAATTAATTAAAATGAACTAATATTGGTATTATTTTTCTATTTTGATTTAAAATAAATTTAAATAAAATAAATACTTATTTAAATAAGAAGTCGGTTTTAAACAATTACGATGTTTTTTTCACTATTCATAAAAAATTTAAAGGTTTCAAAAAAATACCAAAAATTCACCCTAACCTAATTTAGATATTCAATATCCAAAAAAGAAGTCCAATTTGAAATAAAAAATTTTGAAAAATTTAAAATGTGGGTATTACTATTCATAATGGATAGTTTGATTGGTCTCGTTGTGTTAGAATCTCGAAGTTGCGTACAATGCCGGCTAATGCATTAATCGAAGGGAAACATACAGTGGAAGATTGAGGTGTTACATCTACTATGTAAGAAGGTCCATCATTCTTGGT
Organism: Viscum album; assembly: GCA_963277665.1. Taxonomy (NCBI): domain Eukaryota; kingdom Viridiplantae; phylum Streptophyta; class Magnoliopsida; order Santalales; family Viscaceae; genus Viscum; species Viscum album. The sequence goes on along the minus strand of CAUJRU010000677.1, from coordinate 258,130 downwards.
CATTCAATATGCTCAGAGTCCGTGCACTAGATCACGTGTGTCCCAAAAATCCAATGTTATAGCCAATTACCCTAGCCTATGTCACGTACCAAAGTCAACTGGAACTATTTCAATACCATCCCATGCAATCCTCCATTTGTGTAACTCCAATCATAATCCAATCTCTCAACCATCTGCTCTGATAACACTCTATCATGACGCCCTTGCTCCAAAGATACCCCTCTTGGGTTGGGAATGAAGAAATAGAGATTATAACCCTCGAGTCCCACCTCCAGTAGGCCCCATGTTGTCCACTAGAACCAAGGGTGTACAAATACTGAAAAATGGAGGAATTACATATTTATAGGAAATAATATTGAGATATGAGATTAATCATCCACAAAGAATTCCCAAGAGATAATATAAAATTAAACCAAAATCCACCCCGCACGAATGTGTAAAATAGATCTAATAAAGAAGAAAAGTCTCCAAATTAAATACAAAAAGTAAAGTTATGTACTGACACAACGCCTTTAAGATCCAAGATATTTGGGTACAGCAAGGTCCATGAAATTCTATTGGTAAACTAAAAACAATTTATATACATATGGTGATCATACATGTATATTTATTAGGAAAAACAAAAGTCTCTCATGAAGATGTGAAATGGGAATACTAATGCACCCATGAGAAAACTTGAAAACCAAACAGCACCAAAGAAAGTATACTAACCATCCCAAACTCACCAATTTACTCTCACCAAATAATGCATGTCATGTAATAGAATATAAATCACATCGATGATAGGGTACCATACAACACTTTCCCACCAATTTTCCACTCACAACCTAACAGAAATTGTACTGGTGCTCCCACCTCTTCCAAACATACCTCATCACAACCCGACTATAGACACTTGGGCGTCACAACTACAACACATCCCACCGAAAAACACCTGGTCCACAAACCATATCACATCCTGCCCATAGGAACATGGAACAAAAATCACATCAAACCCCACCCGCAGACACATGGACCTCAATCTACATCATAGCCCGAAGACTCCTAGGATAGAACAAGGCATTTTATCTCGAATACACCTGGGAAAGAACAACTCAGATCATCTTAAAGACACTTGGGGAAAACAACTCGCCCACACAGACCTGCGACTCCAAAACCAAAACCTACCCAAATAATATTGGTCTATCACCACCTAGATGAATGTGCAAGTAAGAGAATGCGTCCATCCATAAATCCTCCAACTGGGATGTTTGGAAAACACACCCTCCCCTGTGACTATGGGGTGTTCGACACATATAGCTCATCTTGGGTGGGGTGCATATCAAAATCAAAAAAAATTTCATGTATATACATATAAGATATCAAAAACTCATCCCAACCTATGGGTTTTAAAAAAACATCTATCTTTCAACACTACAACCTTTTCTTCTACCTCTATATGCAGAAATCCACACAATTAGCCACAATCCAATTCACATTCCCAACCAATTTCAATTACCTATTTCCTTTCTATTAATCCAACCAACCCATGGCATACCATGATTTATCAATAAATCATTATATTTATTTATTTATTTATTTACTCCATTACTATAAGGGAAACTACTAAGCATATCACACAAAAAGAAACATAGAAAAAGTCATACATAGAGAAACTATGGGTGAATTGCTCATACCAACCACCACTATCTTTCTTTAAATTCCTCCCTCCAAAAACCATCCATGAACAACCACATCTAGTAACACATCATCTCACAACCTGATAATAGAACTACTGAACTACACTCCTCATCCATCGCACAGTTAACCAATCTCTCAACCTGAGATTCCATTACACCTACCAAACCATTATGTAGTGAACAACTATGCCCACTACCACACAACAACACAAACCAGAACAAACCAACACGCACATCACATCACCACACCTACCAAGGTAGAACAAAAATTAATATTTAATAAGGTACCCCTTATTTAATTCCACTTGTTAATTCAAGGGTTATTATAGAAATTATATAATCCTAGGGAATAAATTCATTTACCAAATATACATAATTAAACAATTTTTATTTAGGGTGATAATTAAACAATAAAAACTAATGTACCTACACAATATATATAACGATCACAAGAAAATCCCTTAAAGACTACAATTTTCAGTGGGGCCTTTAGCCTGTACAAACAGAACATCACCAACAAAATCAAGCATGTAAATGCATGTGAACAAACCCTATTCTTCACCCAATTTTAATTATCCAAATATTTATATTTAGTTTGGTTAGAACAATCATGATTCATATATAAAAATAAGAAACCCCCCCCCCCTTATGATGCATAAATAAATTGAAATGATGGAATCTCTACCTTGAAGGGGTGTTAATGTCTTTCACATGAGAACAAATCATTCAACGGACCTCCGATCACTTCATCAACAAGATCTACATCCATTTATGGATGCCGCAGCACAATAACATAAAAAAACTGAATAAAACCCCATTATAAATAAGGGTAAGAAAACTCCATAGAATTTGGAGAATATATGTAAGACAATGAGATTAATTCGATAGAGAATTATAGAAAATGAAGGAAGAATACACATTGGAACACCACAGATCTCCATATAACAATCAATGAGATCAAATGATTGAAGATAGAGGAAGAGTGATAGAAGAACCCATATGGGTACATAGGGTTCATCTAGAATGAGAGGAAGGAGATAAAATTATAGAATAAATGAATGTTTGGTCAAAAAGTCTTTTTAAAACAAAACTCGGTCGAGGTATTAAATGATGTGTAATACCCTCTCACATTGTGCAGTAAAAGAGGTTTGATTGTTGATGAAAAATTATTTATCTCTCGATTGAATTTATTTTTAAAACAAAAAAATATTTCACACTATGAAACTCCGAAGATAAGCTATGAAACAGATATTTACATTGTGTATTACAGTTACCCGAAGTGTAACCCCCTTTTCTGAAGCCCTTAGAAACTGAACTTCTCCAAAAATCCCTCAAAGCCTCACCCAAACATATTTGAAAAACAAAATAGGAAAATTAATAGAACAAGAGAAAATAGAATGTTACAATATCTCTTGGTATTGTCTAACCAGGTGTGTAACATGACCCATTTTCGTGTACCATATGATCCAAATTTAGGACCGAGATATCTTGTCTGAGTTATTACTCCAAGGTATATCTATTCTAGAGCCTCATAAACTTATAGTATCTATAAATTGATGTATTTAGAGAAACAAATCAATGTATACTTTACCAAAATTTCAAGGCATTTTCTTAAACATTAACTCATCCTAATACATATCCTTGAAGACAACCCCAGGCATATCCTTATAATTATACCTATAGATCTCAATAATGTGTTCTCATCCTATTTTAAAAAGGTTAACTAAACCATTACTCTGATACCAAATATAACAACATTTTCTTGACATGCATTAATGTTATACAACATTTTCATAATACTTTAAACATTATAAAAATAGCCTCCCAAAGGCCACATTAGTCTAGTGCCTTTAAAAACATGGAAACATGATCACTGTTACATAAGTGAACTACATTATCTCCCACTAGGTTCTTCATGTCTATTACCCTTCTTACATACATAATACTTAATACATATATTCATATCCTGGGTAGGGAAACTTAAAAAGTCTTTGGATCAGATGCTCAATAAGGGTAAACAAGAGAGAAATGTAAGCATGAACATGGGAATAAGAGTATAAGAACATGATAAAAACGTTATAAAATCACACCTTACATATCAAAGATCATAAAACTAAATCATGCATTAAGTATTGATAGTTCATAAAACATGAATCATAAGGGAATAATGAACATAATCTATGAAAGAATAACATAGGAAGAAAACATGGAACCGTGGAAAACACATAATCATATAAAATGATTTTCATAGTGTTCAAGGCATCGCTCACAAGGATGTCTTAGTATAAAAGTTACATTAATGAATTGAGTTCACATGTTGTTCTAGATGCGTATTATTGAACTATGTTCACTTCTCATTCCATACCTATAATAGTAAAACATGTTCATTTCTCATTTAATCTATGTCAATATCATGAGATATAAATTTTTTCCAAATGAATTGGAGGGAGATATAGGTCCAAACCATATCAACATGAAATCATACATTCATTTCTCCACTAAATCATAAACAATCGTATCATAACCCATGAAATTAAATGGGATTCATAAACATGTAATCATATCATAACCTATGGAAAATTATATACTTTTATTATTAATTTCATCAAAAGCATAACTAATAAATGTGAAACATATTTCATAAACATATAACTATGAATTAAAATAGGTTTCATAAATACTATGACATTAAGAATAACCCATTCATGTAAATAATATGAATGGAAGCATTCGATTAGTTCATATAAAGGTATGTGTTAAATCATTGGATGCTATCTTTGATGGATGTTTTTTTGGAATATCATTCAAATACTTTTTTATGAAGAAAATGTCATTTCAAATTGTAAAAAGACTTCTTATTACATAAAACGATTTGAAAATCATTTATTTAGAAAACACATTAATTTTTTTAAGAATAATTGAAATCATTTTAAAAACCATTTTCCTTGAAATGTAGTAAATGAAAATTCAAACCATATTAAAAATATTTAGTTAAATATTTCTTTTCACGATATATTATTAAATATTAACTTTTTAAACATGAAAAGTAATCTTCAAGGACAAGAACGTGAGTGAATCTATACATGTCACATGAGGTAAAATGAATATTCATTTTTCATGTTATAAAGATTAGAAAAGTTCATTGACCGAAAAATGATAGAAATATTCATCTAAAAAATCCTTTTTAAAAGTTAAACTAATGTTAATAATTTATTTTAATGATGATAGTATAATATTAGAATATTATTGTAAACTATTTTATAAAACATGGTTTTTGAGGACCATAATTTTATGACCGAAGATGATGGTAAGGTTATATTTTCTTAAAAAAATTATAAATGTTCTTAAGTACTAAAGAGGGGGAAAATGGGACCAATACATGAAGAAATCAAGACTAAATAATAGATAGAAAATTCATGAGTGTTATAGGAGGATGGATCAGAATATTTTATTAATAAAAACACGATCATAAACAATCTCGATAAATGACGATATTGTTTCAATAAACTCTTTCCACGTGGTGTCTTTGAACAATACACCCCATGTAGGAAAATGAAATTAAATTAAGCTCTAAAATATCCCGATATGAAGAAGATTTGTGTTATAACAAGACAAATGTCTTTTATACACCTCATATAAAAATATAGGTGTATAACATGACATGTGTCTCAAAAAAAATTAAGTTACTAATTTGGTAAAATTTGAAATATAAACCACATGATGTAATGATAATAATATTGTTATGTCAATACCCATTAATTAAGTATAATAATCATATAATACATTCACAGTTAGTATATAAACAACACAATGTGCAAGGTGAATAAGTCATGTATCTCATGGAAATAAAGAGTTAGATGAAATTCACTTAGGATGGATATTGACTCTCATTGTACTCATTCAAAAATACTATATAATAAATATAAATTTATTATAAAAACATGAAAGAACCATATTATTACTTCTAATACCATATATGGTTTTATTATAGATTTATATTACCACGTCATTAACAACTCAATGTTTAGGATTCCCTATGGGTAGTATCTGCTTTGTTTTTCGAATGTGTCTTAATTTATTTTATAATTTTTCCTTATATTTATATCAGGATTTAGAAAATATAAAACATGATTTAAAAATAATTTAAATTAACAATATTTTTACTATAATAATCCTTACAATATCGAAGTATCAAACGGAAAACACCATTCCTACTGATGGTAAGCCATATGTAGTCATGGACACTATTTCTGTTTAATTTTTATGTTGAAATAAAGTAATTAAAAGACATAAACATATATATTATTATTATAGTAGCTTTATTATATCATATATATCACATATTTTCACTAATCCCATTCAAAATACAATACATGTATTATATGAATGAATCACATCACATTAAGTGGGTTGTAGTCCACACTTCCCCAAAAAAATTATCGTATTAACACAAAATAGAGTGTATAAAGATATGTGTTTTACAATAATTAAATAAAAATAAATACATAATAAATATTATATATATAATATATAAATTTATTTTATATAATATTTTTCTTCCATGATAGGCGGTAAAGGAAAAAACAAACTATCATCATTTAGTGAGGAGATAGTCCCCTGTACACGCAAACAAAAGGTTCATTTCCAATTAGATGAATGTGTGTGTAAGTGCATGTATAATAATTTTTAAGAAATCATCCTTGTAAATTGGGTATTCTAGGTTTAGTATACATACATGTAATAAAAATATTTTAGGGTGTGGAGAAAGAATATTAATGAAATGAGTTTGAGGGATGTTGTTGCCACTTAATCGGGTAAATACTATTAGTTTGCAAAAAAAGGATTATTTGGAAGGCTATCTTACCCAGGTATGATTTAAGAAGGAAGTTATGGAATTTGAGGAGATATTGTTTCAGAGTTTGGTAGAGAAAATTTGGCTTGATATGTGCGAGGAAGTGAGAGGAGAGGATCATATCAACAAGAGTAGCCCAGTTCACACAGATCAGGCCTCAGAAGAGGATCAGAGCAATAAGAGTATTAGCCCCCAGAAGAAGAGATAAACGGATTAGAATAATGAGAGGGTATGGAAACCACCATCAGGACCAAGAAATGTGCATATTTTTATGGGTAAATTCTATCTGATCAGCAATGTAAGGTGGGGATCTAGGCGATCAATGATGCAGGAGCTGGGGAGGGGCAGTTCTAGTGGGTTGGGCCTATGGGGCATGTACTGGAAATGGTATGCCTCTGGGACATTAGGTCATGTATTTTGGGTCATGTCAGGCCATGTTCCTTGTTCCTACGGTTCCTATACAGGTTCCCCTTCAACCCTTAAAAAGGGATTATCCATAATAAAATACAAAAGAAGGCCTTCGGGCCATTCGGGTCAAGTGAGAGGAGAGGAGGCCTTTTATAATGGAGGAGGAGTGGCACTCTTGTATTGTTTTGGAAAAGGGGAACCCCACCTTAATAGACTCTTAATGAGGCTAATATTCATTATTAATATTTATATTATTCATGTTATTTATTATTCATAAACACTGCTTTATTTCACTTTACACTTTGAACATTAATTCACATTATGATTGTAATTCACTCTTAAAATGAAATATTACATGGTACATTTTTTAACATCATTTAAAGTACCCAATGATAATGATTTATTTTTCATATTTAATTTTCAATTTATACATTACATTGGTAACAATTCACACTTTTTGTGTACTTAAAGATTCGTATTGGAAGACCACCAAATTTGTCCTTGAACAAACAACATTCTGGGTGAAGTGAACTGGACAACGGAACAATAAAACTACAGTAGAAGCCAATACCTAAGCCCCATAATTCATAAAATTGAACTTAATATAGAAAATATCATTGTAAATATTTCATGTAATAGTGGCCAAAGATAATTATGATGTTTGAATGGAGTTTCAGGCTGCCCAAGTTGGAGATAAAATTCCGGTCCAGATTCTGCGGCCCAGAAAAACAGCCCACCATTTCAATACTATCTCGCAACTCAAATTTCTTTCTGGGTTGAAATTTTACCAGAGGTTAGGAGACACATGGGGCTCCATTTTCCTCTGATATGGCCCACTCTAATTTGGCCATCTAAAAGTTCATTGCAATGCGTCTGTTCAGTTGATACAAGTTGGCATCCACTTCAGGTCAAGGGTGGAAAAGTCTCCTCTCCATTACTTTCCACCACCCTAGGACTACCACACTCAAGTGGGATCCTTTTTAATTTTGGGAGCTCGACCCAAGACTCTTTAAATTACTATTCATGGTAATGGTTTTGGATGATTTTATCATCTTTTGAGCATTCTTTCATTGTAATGTTATGCTGCGATTTTGTTGTCTCAAGTTTTTCTTTCAAATGTATGTTGTTTTAATTCATCCTAGTTTCATAATATAAGTTATTATTCACCTATTATTCTATTATTCTCCATCTCCATTTGATATCGTTGCCTCAAGGTTTGAATTTATTCACACCAAACCTTGTGAAATTATTCAAACAATGTTGGAGTGATCATTTTCTTTTTATCATTTTCTTTACTTCTTCAATTCCACCCTCATGAGTCTACTTCCCGCTTCCATTGAAACCATAGAATAAATGGAGAGATAAACCACTTATGGGTTGATCCAAGGTAGTAGAAAGGGGATGGATTGGATTTTATTTGTTACCCCATTAATTTCTAATTGATTCTTTTAATTGAGATTTTTATTTGATGATTTTTAAACACCATCGTCCTTGTTGAATTTAAGGCCACACACTTTAAGTGCTAATACAAACATTTACCTTGTAGTGCTCAAAAAATTGATCCTCCAAGTGTATAGGTGATTAGTATTAATTTTTGTTGGTATTAAACCATTATCTGAGGATTTTTTTTGATCTTATTAAATAAACCCATCTAAAATATAAGAAATTGAAATAGTTGAAAAATAATTTCATCCAATCCACAGAAGTGATAACCCAGGATCAACTCATTATTTTAAATTTAATTAACTTCAATCTGTTATTTGTCCTTTAAAAACATATAAAATACCCATTTTATCCACTTTATAGCCAAAATAGTCTATAGAATGTATGTGTTTATAGGTTTCTTCTTAGGTCTCTGAGGATTTGATAACCCAAGCTAAACTACTAGCGACCGCTTAACCCTGAAATCTTGGGTAAATTTGGGCGAGGCCAAATTTTTGCACCATTTATGGGGTCCCAAGTAAGTCATCTCAATACCCATTCTATTATCCTGCATTTATGTTTTTCTCATCCAAATTTTCTCATCTTTTCATTTTCTCATTTATTTTCTTTTGGCGTACGTCCACCAACACTCATGACCAATCAAACCGTCTATTTAGGGTGGATAGTACTGGAGTTAGAGGATTAAGTACAGAAAGAGAAATCTTTCAAATAGATTATAATCTTCCTAATACTTAAAAGTCAAAAAATTGAGCCCATTTAAATGGAAGGTCTTGAAAGAAACCAACTCATAAACCCGGGTGGGAACCAAAATGGAAATCCAAATGAGGCAGCCCCAAACATGGGGAATGAAGTCGATCAAACCATGAATGACTACCTAAAAACATCCTAGACCAATGAATCCTCTTGCACCAGGAATGATTCCCTTGGTAAAGCCCACTATGTTTTCAAACCTCATGTCCTAATCCACCTTCCAACCTTCTATGGGATGGAGTAAAAAATTCCATACCTTCATGTCAAAGAGTTTAACGACATTTTTGAAACCATGTGCCCACCACAACAACTTGAGTTAGAAAATATGAGGCTCTTTCATTTCTAATCAATGTATCGAATAATGAACTGGTTAAACAATATGAGACATGCATCAATCCACTCTTGGGACCAATTGAAAAGATAATTTTACAAAAAATACTTCCCCCATCACAAAACAATTGCACTTAAAAAGGGAATCTAATTTTTTTAGAAAAAGATGGGGAGTCATTTTATGAAACATGGGAAAGGATCAAAGACACACTCAACATGGTACCTCACCATGGATTTTCAATCCCAGAACAAGTTAGAGTTTTATATGAGGCTTGGGTACAGGAAACAAATATTTCATCGATGTGATGTGTAATGGGAACTTTGAAAAACAAACCCCCAAATGATGCTTATGAGTATCTAGAAGGATTGACTAAACAAAACCAAACATGGGGAACATCACCTAACTTTGAGAGGACACCCAAATTTTCTAGAATTCACACACTTATGGAGGAGGAATGAATTTGGGAGAAACTTGCTGCACTCACTAGGAACGTTAAGGAAATTGATCATAGGAAGGTACATGAAATTCAAACTGTTGAACCTATTTGCACAATTTGTGACAAACATGACCACAAAATAGAGAACTTCCCAACCATTCCATCCATCAATGATGCTATTATAGGAGGACCACCTGCTGAAGTCAATTCCCTAATCTTCTGAAGGCCCCAATTCCAAAACACATTCAACCTAAGTTATAATGACTACCCTGGATTTCTCTGGAAAAATAACCGACAACCTAGCCAACCACAAGGATCAAACCCCTACCCGACACAAAATTTTCAAAACCACAATAAATTCCTACCACAAGAATCCCAATAACAACATCCTCCTATCCAATAGCAACAACCCATCTAGTAACACATGCAAAAACCAATCTAACAACCAAAGTATGATCTTGGGATAAACCAACCACCACAAGCCCATACTCAATCTGTCCCTCTTCCAATCCTTGAGAAGTTGTGTAAGCAAATGGAGAAAATGAACTCGAAAGTCTCATCCCTTAAACATGAAATAAAAACCATTAAAACCCGAAAGGTGCCCATGCCTACTCAAGCAGTACCATCCATAACATTAAGGGGAGAATCTAGTTACACACAAAACTCTCATGAACAACTTACAGTAGTGACTATTTTAAGAAGTGGGAAATCCATTGAGAAACCTGAACAAGACATTACATAACCATTAAAATATTCAAAAATTCATGAAAATGATGAATAAATACCCATAGATTATGAAAAACCCAACGAGAATGTGAAGGAACTACAACCACACCAAACAATCAAACAACCTTCTCCCTTCCCTCAACGTATGAGAGGAAAATCTAAACAGGAATTAAATGAAACATTGAGGGAAATAATATCTCAGATTAAGTTGAACATTCCACTTCATGTTGCGATCCAAACCATTCCTTCCTAATCATTGTACCTTAAGGACTTGTGCACTTTTAAAAAGAAAATTTCCACATGAAAATTTAGTCATTTTGGCTGTTAATGTGAGTACCACAATTCAAGGGACCATTCCTCAAAAGTTGAAAGATCCAATATGTTCATACATAAATGTTCATTTAGGAGAGAACAAAGTTTTCAAAGCCCTTTGGATCTAGGAGACAGTGTGAACCTCATTCTTTATTCCATGTATTGTTTGTTAGGGCTCAAAGAACCCCAACCCACATCTGCCACTCTTCAACTTGTTGATCATAGTATTTGAGTTCCTAAGGGGATATTAAAGGATGTTTTGGTGAAATTTGAAAATTTCATTTACCCAGATAACTTCATTGTTCTTGAAAATCACCCAAACTTAGGTCCTAGGGAGCAAACCCCAATCATCCTTGGTTGTCCCTTCCTTGTAACAATAAAATCTGTTATCTGAGTTCGAAATGGGAAAATGACCATAACCCTTTGAAACATTAGTCTATACTTGATCAATCCAACGAAAAATATCAAATTGGGGATGATGAAGACATTCATGAGGTTAATTGTATTGGTAGTGTTGATACTAAACTCTAAGAACATCAAGGAATTACTGAAGGTTGTTTAAGTCAAGAAGAAATTGATTTTATTTGTTAACATGATGGAAATTTGTCTCCTTTTCTTGAATCTCTTTCAGATAGCTCTATTGATGATTTTATAGAATCACCAATCAATGATACAAGGGGTTAAATCAATAACATTGAGTCTATACCCATTCATGACACTTCTTTGAATAATTTAGTGGATGAAACTTTTGTTCACAAGGAACCAATTCTGTGAAGAAACCTGAACAAAGAAATTGAGTACAATAAAAAGTCTAATCCTTTCATGGAAAGTGATAATGAATCTAATATAGAATTTAAGGTCTTACCTTCATCACTCAAGTATGCATTCTTAAGGGACAATCGATCCTTTCATGTTTTCATTTCTTCCACTATTGAAGGCAATCAATAGATGATGCTTTTGGATGTCCAAATAAAGCATATGAAAGAAATTGGGTGAACAATTTCTAATATTCCTGGGATAAAACCACTCATTGGGACTCATAGTATTGTTATTGAATCTGAATCCAATCTATGTCATCATCCTCAATGGAGACTCAATCCAAATCTTATGGATTTGGTAAGAAAAGAACTTCTTAGGTTGTTAAAAGCGGGTATCATCTACCCCGTTGCTGAGAGTGAGTGGGTAGGCCCAATTCAAGTTGTCCCAAAGAATGATGGAATCACTATGATCACCAATGAGTATGGTGACCTTCTCCCCACAAGGGCCAGTAGTGGATTGAGAATCTGTATTTACTATAGGAATCTCAACTCTTGTACTAATAAAGACCTTTTACTCTTTCTATTATTGATCATGTCTTTGATCTAGTGGCATGTCATCAATTCTATTGCATACTAGATGGATTCTTATGGTATAATAAAATCGAGGTCTCTTAGAGGATTAGGAAAAAAACCATCACTTGTCCATTCAACACTTTTTCCTTCAAGCGCATACTCTTTGGGTTATGTAATGTCCCTTGTACCTTCCAGTGGTGCATGATAGGAATCATCTCGGACATGGTAGGGGATTGTTTAGAAGTCTTAATGGATGACTTCTCTGTATTTGGGGATACTTTTTACGGATTCCTTCTAAATGTTGAAAGGGATTTGTCAAGATGAGAGGATAACAATATCATCCTAAATTGGGAAAACTTCCTTTTCATGGTAAAGGAAGGAATTATTCTATTCCATCTGGTATATGGTAGAGGGATTGAAGTTGATAAATCTAAGTTTGACATCATTCTTCACCTTCCTTCTCCTAAAACTATTAAGTAAGTGAGGTCCTTATTAAGACATGATGGTTTCTGTAGAAGTTTCATTAAGAATTTCAGTTCTATTTTTTGACCACTTTGTGCTCTATTGGTGAAAGATACTCCATTTTTATGGATAGAAAGCTGTGAGGAATCATTCACTACACTCAAGTAATCTCTTGTATCTCCACCTATCATGAAAGATCAAAATTGGAAACTTCCATTTGAACTCAAGTGTGATGCGAGTGACTTTATTTTTGGAGCAGTGTTAGGTCAACGATTTGAGAAAACTCCATGTGTCATTGCATATGCAGGAAAATCTTTAAATGGTGCACAAATCAACTACACCACCACTGAGAAAGATTTTCTTGATGTCATCCTTGACTTAGAAAAATTCAGGTCAGGATCACCCATAATTTTCTTCACTAACCATTAAGCTCAGAAATACCTTTTCCAAAAACAAGATGCCAGGGCTAGATTTATCAGGTGGGTAATTCTTCTTCAAGAGTTCGATTTAACCATTAAGGATAAAATGGTGTTGAAAATGTTGTAGCTTATCACCACTCTAGGATAGAATTCAATGAAAACTCACGTCACCTTTCTGTTTCTGATTCATTTCCCGACGAGCACCTATATTCATTGAGTGATTTCCCATGGTATGATAATATAGAAAACCACATGGTTATTGGTGACATTCCAAAATTTATTGGGAACCAAGATAAGAGGAAATTACTTTCTGATGTCAAACACAATGTGTTTGATTATCCTTACCACTTCATGTTCTGTCCTGATCAAATCATTAGGAGATGTGTTCCTGAGTCTGAGAAAGAGTCCATTCTAAGATTCTGTCATGAGAGACTTGTGGAGGCCACTTATCCATAATGAAAACCACTACCAATGTCCTCCAAAGTGGTTTCTACTATCCTAGACTCACTATGGATTCCTTCCAATTATACAAAAGTTGTCCTCAGTGTCATGAAATTAGGATCCATTACCAAAAGGAATCAAATGCCCATCACTCCCATTCTAGTTTTCGAAATCTTTGAGTGTTGGGGAATTGATTTCATGAGAACCTTCCCAAACTCTAGGGGTACCTCTATATTATATTATATGTTTATTATGTCTTGAAATGGGTTGAGGCCATTCCCAAAAAGTCTAATCATCATCATTTTGTTATCCGATTTCTGAAAGAGCACATATTTTTTTGATTTGGAATTCCTAGGGCCATAATCAGTGATCGAGGAACCCATTTCAGAAACCACCCATTCTCTTTAATCATTTCTAAGTATGGTATTTCTCATAAATTTTCCACTGCATACCATCCTCAAACCATTGGTCAAGCTGAGTTAAAAAATAGTGAAATTAAGCATATACTTGAAAATACTGTTAATCCCTCTAGAAAAGATTGCTATGAGAAACTCTTGGATTCCATTTGGGAATATCGTAAAACATTCAAAACCATCCTAGTAATGTCACTATATAGGTTGGTTTATGGAAAATCATTCCATTTACCTATTGAAATTGTGCATAAGGCATTTTGTTAAATTAATAAAATATATTTCGACATTTCTTTGGCAGAAGAAAAGAGGAAAAAAATCTTCATGTGCTTGAGGAACTTAGGATGGAGGCTTATGAAAATTCAAGGATAAATAAAGAAGCCTGCCAATCTAGGAATATAAAAGTCAAACATTTTGAAATAGGAAAATTTTTGCTCTTATATAGTTCAAAACTTCATTTACACCTGGGAAAGTTAAGTTCTAGATGGTAAGGTCCATTCATAGTGCATTATTTGTACCCCCATGGGGCAGTAGAGATTCATGATCTCACAAGTGGTCACATTTTTATGTTCAATGGCCATAGGTTAAAAAACTTCATTGAATCATTCAATAAACAATAAACAGAGGTTTATTTAACTGAGTCAACCTATGAACCAAGAAAAAATTGATAGATTTAGGAACCATGTCGGGCTAACGACATTAAACAAAATCACTACACGGGAGGCAACCTATGGTTTCCATGTTTCTAATATTTGTGCATCAAATTTCTTTTTCAAATTGGATTAATAAATAAATTTTATCTTAAAAAATTTATATATTTAACTCTTAATATGATAGTACCATACAGTGTGGACCTATTATTCTATTATTTGTATGGATGAGTATGAAATGGGAGCACCATATTCATCTATGTCATGTGGTGTGATCCTTGAGAAATACCTTACCCTGAAATTTTAAAAGAAGACAATGTATCATCAGTTTATTTTTATGTGTTTCTAGGATAAAAAAATAAAAAAAAATATTAAAAAAGGGGGAAATGTCATAGTTTGTGGGGCAAACCTCGTCACAACTGATGAAGCCGCAGGGACTCGAACCTGGGATTGAAGGGAGATAGGGGCGTGCGCTTACCACTGACCTACAGCTTATTGTGATTCCTTATTCTATAATTTTTGTATATATACTTATATTTTACTTTAATTAATATATATATATATACTGTTTTTTTTAACTTTTTTTTGTTTGTTTTCCCTTTTTCCAATATGGAATTTTCAGAGTGACGTCAAGATCAAGGGATTAAAAGGGAGTAGTAAGAATTTCAACTTCACCCACCAAGTGACTTAATTCCATGATCCTCATTTTCATTTTTCTTTTTGAACTCCCCTAATCTGCCTCTACCCCTTCTAAATTTTATTTTCTTCAAACACTGGGGAAAATGTTTTTTTATGTTGGGGGGGGGAGATGAAATAAAAAAAAATTGTGAATTTTTTTTCTTTTGTCTGAAAAAAATGATTTGAAAAAAATGTGTGTAAATGGAAGGAAAAATTAATTTAACTTTGAACATGATAATACACATTCAAAAATTTGAAACTAAATATCAAATAATTTAGCATTCCCCAATTCTGATTTTAATCCATTTATAATTTCACGAGAATAGATTTTTGGAAGGTGTGTCTCTCTAATTTTATATTTCCTCGTTTATACATTCATCGGAATAAAAAACCACAATTCACGTCCTATAGATTGTGGGGTATTAGTTTGAGTTCATGGGGTCCCACAAATAATTATCATAGGTTTGGTGATTATTAAAGTTTTAGTATGAGTATTCAAAAAAATTATTTTTTTTAAAAAATAATACTATAAATTGCACGTAGAGAAATGAATTGACCTAATGTGTGGATTTTGGCATTTGGGGATCGTGACACCATAGTTTTCGAGCCCAGAGTTAGTAATTTTATCTCTATTTTTGGTAATTTGAAGTTGTTTTTGACTGAGTTAATTTGAGATGATGCCTGAGTATGTGGGCTTCACTTGGTGCCCTAAGGTCTTTGATCCCGAGAGTAATCGGCAATGTCTCGCAACATGGGTTAAATCTATTGAGTGAAATTTCAATTACCATGAAAAAATTTATAAATAAAAACAATAGAAAAAATATATACAAAAAAAATTGAAAACTCATCTTAATATTGAAATGGGATTCCACCTAGTGCTTCCGTAATTTCCCAATTAAATAAATATGAACCCCCATGTCTATTTTGATACACAACACATCCTCATATGTAATTGATATTGGATGAAATATTGTGATGAATTTAATCAAAGGAATGGGCTTGGGATTGGTATCTTCTTGGGAAATTATCTTGTCTTAAAAAATTTTGATGGGTTTCATAGTAGTTTGGTATAAGGGTTTTTGGTGATCATTATGTATTAAAATGTTTTTGAAAAAATTAATTCGAATTTCATATTTTTGAGATACATTTTTATCGGGACTAGAAAAACTATGTTTGGGGTGTGTGGTTAGCCACTAAATGAGGATAATATTCATTGTTAATATATATATATTATTCATGTGTTTTATTATTCATAAACACCAGTTTAGTGCACTTTACACTTGGAATATTAATTCACATTATGATTATAATTCCCTCTTAAAATGCACTATTACATGGTACATATTTTAACTTCTTTTAAAGTACCCAATGATCATGATTTTATTTTCATATTTATGTTTAAATATTATCATTAGATTGGTAAAAAATTATATTTTTTTGTTACTTGAATATTCATATTGTAATACCACCAAAGTTGGACTTGAAAAAACAACATTCTGGGTGAAGTGCGCTGGACAGTAGCCCAATAAAACTACTGTAGCGTCCAATTTTTAAGCCCAATAATTCTGAAAATGGCACTGAAGATAGATTAAATTATTGGGAACATTTTATTCAGATGTGGAGAAAGATAATTCTGATTTTTTAATGGAGTTTTAGGTGTCCTATGTTGGAGATGAAATTATGGGATAGATTCTACGGCATAGAAAAACAGCCCACCATTTCAATAATATCTCACAAAAAGAATTCTATTTGGGATGAAATTTTACAGGCGGATAAAAGAAACCCGGTGATCCATTTTTCTCTTCTATGGCCTAATCTAATTCAGCCATCTAGAAGGTCATTTCAACGCGCATGTTCGGTGGATTCATGTTGGCTTCCACTTCGGGTCAAGGGTTGAAATGTCTTGTTTCCATTACATTCCACCACGATAGGCCTACCTTACTCAAGTGGAATCCTTTTTACTATTGGGAGCTCGACCCAAGCCTCTTGAAATGAATATTTAAGGTAGCGGTGGTGAATGAGTTTATCATCTTTTTAGCTTTCATTCATTGTAATGTTATGTAGTGATTTTGTTGTCTCAAGTTTGTCTTTCACATTTATGTTGTTTTAATTCATCCTAGTTTGTTAATAAAAGTTCATTTATATTATTATTATGTTCTTATCCATCTCACTTTCATATTTTTTCTTCATGATGTGAATTTATTCACACCAAATTTTTTTAAATTTTTCACACAACGGTGGAGTTATCATTTTCTATTTATTATTTTCTTTACCTCTTCAATTCCCCCCTCATGAGTCCACTTCCCGCTTCCATGAAACCCTAGAATAAATGGAGGGATAACCCACTTATGGGTTTATACAAGGAAGTATCAAGGGGATGGATTGGATTTTATTTGTCACCTCATTAAATTCTAATCACTTCTTTTTATTGAGATTTTTATTTTATGATTTTTAAACTCCATCATCCTTGAAGAATTTAAGGCCACACACATCAAGTGCTAATACGAACCTTTACCTTGGAGTGCTCAAAACATTGATCATTCAAGTGTATAAGTGATTAGTATTAAATTATGTAGGTATTGAACAAGTAAGTGAGGATGTTTTTTTTTATTTTCTTAAATAAACTCATCTCAAATATAAGAAATTGAAATATTTGAAAAAAAAATTTCATCCAATCCACCCCAAGTGATATCCTAGGATCAACTCATTCTTTTAAAATGAATTCACTTAAATCTGTTAGTTATCATTTAAACCCTTCTAAAATGAACCCATGCCAGCCACTTCATAGCTAAATACAGTCCATAGAATGTACGTGTCTATAGATTTATTCTTAGGTCTATGAGGATTCGACAACCCAAGCTAAACTACAAGCGACCGCTTAACCCTAAAATCGTGGGTAAATTTAAGTGAGACCACCACCCATATTTTTTTATATAATTTGGAATATAAAAGGGTAAAACTTAGATCCTTGGTTGGATATGGTCGAAATATGTCCATAAAATGGATTTTGGAAAAATGTATAGGTCATTTTGGGCCTTAAGATTTTAGTTTACTCCCATATTAAGCTTAATTTAACCTGAATTGTTGTAATTAATTTTAATTTCTTCCACAATATTTTTGGCCAAAAAATAATTTGAAATTATTATAAATTATAATTTATTATGATTAAAAAATTTTAATCTAATTTTAAAAATTCCAAACATTCATGTGGAAGAAATTAATTTAATTTTAATCCCACAGTTTGGTTGATAATACAGTTTTTTACAATAAAAACATTTAAAAGTTTGCTATGTTTTTATATTGAATTTCAAAGTGAAAGTTATTATAATATCCTAAATTGAACTACTTGATAAAAATATAATCTAATTAATAATTTATAGAAATTTAATATTTAATTTTACCTTATAAATAAATTATATGAAATAGCTGTTTTGAATTAAAATTCTGTATTTTTAACTATTCATTTAAAAATCAAAACTTACAGAAAAATACAAAAAATTTATCCTAAGAAAATTATCGTGATAATATTTCAAATAAGAAGTTTATTTTTTCTTATTAAATCTATAAATTGTAAAAAAAAATTATTTAATATGGGTTCTCCATTAAAAGGTTGTAAAACAACCTTTATAAAAATAGAGGTTTTAAGCATAAAATTCAGTTTGTCTTTATCGTATGTTTATAAAATCAATTGTATGAATACAAATTTCTTTATTGTATATAAAAAATTTATATTAAATTAAAATTAATTAATAATTATAAATAATTTAATTTATTAGGATTAAAACAACTTTGTGAGTATAATAATAGTTTTCTATAAAAACACTCTCTTTATATAAAATTTGGTTCTTATATTCATTTATATATAATTTACAACTAATTAATTTATTTTATATTTTTTTTAAACCATATATTTAAATAATATTGTTAATAATATTCTTAAAATCTAATTTAATGGCTAGATTATATATTATTATATATATTTTTTATAATATATTATTGTTCAGTAACACTTGGTCTTGCATGTTACACAATCCTTCAAGGAAAGTCTTTATTGCCTATAACACAAGCAATACTCAGTGTTCTATGTCGTGAAATCTAGAATTTATGTTTCATGTACTGCACACAAGACAAACACATGGATTTAACATAAAATAATCAATTTTCAGTGATTTGTGAAAATAAAAAATACGATATGATTAAATTGGTTTGAAAAAATTAATTCAAAAAATATAAGGGTGTTACAATATATATATCGATATGTATGTATAGAAATATATATATGAATATATTTCTATAATAATAATATTAATTATATTAATAATTGATTATTTATAAAAACCATTAAAAATGAATAAGACATTAATAAGTTTATAATTATTACATTTTATTAATTTTCTATATGTATATTTAATATATATTATTTATTAATATTTATAATAAATGAATAAATTTATATATATTAAAATTATTCATTTTTATTATAAATTGTCTCATTAATAATGTTTTTAGAATTTTTTAATTTTTTAATTTTTTGTTTTTTGTTTAATTATTATAATTTAGTAATTTTATATATCTATATAAGACATATACTATTTATAAGTATTTATATTTTTTATTTTTTATATTAAATTTATTCATTTTTATTAATAATTATTTAATTAATGGTTTTTTTAATTTTTCTAATTTATTAATTTTGAATTTTTATTCCTTTATATATTTCAATTTATTAATTATATATATATATATTTAAAATATAATATTTGTTAATATTTATAATGTTTATATATATTAATTTTATTAATAATTATCTAATTAAAAAGGTAATATTATTTTTTAATCTATTGATTGTAATTTTAATTTCATTGATTATTTCAATTTTTTATATATAATTAATTATATAAAAAACATGGGTGATAGGTAGGGCTGAGGAGCGTAATTGATCAGGTTAGTGGGGTGGGTCATGTAGGACCTATATGGGTGTGTGACAATGTGCCAAGACTCTATTGAATCAGAGTGTAGGAGGAGGCCCGCATGGGCTCATGAAAGGGACCACATATCTCTGTGCGGTGTATACAAGAGCCTGTCCCCAAATTAGTCTTTTGATGTTAGCATGAAGCATAAAGATATATAAAGAAGTGGCCTCACTTACTTTATTTCAATGTTGGTCTTGTATGTGTGATCATGACCTTTCTAGCACAAAAAAATATTGATAAAGGGAACCATTTATCAATGCTACAAATAAAGAGATGATAAAGGAATCCTCTATCAGTGATTAAAAAAGTGCTGATAAAGGGTACCTTTTATCTATATTTTTTTAGTGTTGATGAAAGATGGACTTTATCATTGAATTTTTAACACTCATAAAGGACATATTTTTATATTTTACATTTTTTTGTAGTTAATTCATTGATGATCTTTCCTCTAGGGGACTGATCAAGAAGCAGTTCCATCCCATTGAAACTTCCCTAGCTTCTGATAACTCTGATAAAATATGAAATTGTCATATTAAACTTGAATTTAAAAAAATATATTTATTGCAGATAATATAAAATATAAAGGTTGTTACAACTTGTATACTATATAAAATATAATATATAAGTTATGATGATGAGAATCATTAGAAAAAAATATTTGGAAATTAAACCCCTATATAAACCTCTAATTCAAACATCTCCTCCTCGATACATTGATGCTCCCACGACACATGTACTATAGGTTCTATCTACCCATGAATATTATTCTTACTATTGCCAACTCTATGAACTGGTCCTTTGTCACGAACCAGCCCGGGTACCCTGGTAACCTGATAATCGAGCCGGCCCTGACATAGCCCAAAGGGCATTCCTGATCCCAACAGGTTGGCGACTAGCACCTGGCATCACACAACATGCAAGTGAGAACAATTTTTTCCACAAGAATGCGGAAGAAAAAGATACAAGACAATATGCAAACAAAAGAAACTCCACCGGTAGTAAAGTACCAGAATACAAAGAGGCATAAAATCCCAAGGTACTACAACCCAAGTACTGAAAAGGGAAAAATAGTCTCAAAGTCCTTAAGGACACAACTAACAAAAACCAAATATCAACAGCTGGATACGCCTCCAAGAGGTCCCTTCCCTTTGCTTGATCCTGGAAGAAGAAAGTATACAAACACCCGAAGGAAAAATTAGGGTGTGAGCCGAAGCCCAGTAGGATACCACCAAAGATTCCATAACGGATGGAAAATATAGATTTTGCAAATAAAAGTTTCCAATTTTCAAATAAAAATGTTTGGCAATTCAAAGCACATTTTTAACAAAACATGATGAACATTTTCAAAAGATGGAAATTTACTTTAATCAACTGTTTTACAATAATGGAATATTTAAAAAACAATGGCTTAAAAAAACATTTGTATATAATGTTTATATAAATTCATCATCCATGAAAGGCAGTTCCAAAGCATTGACATACATTTATATCTCAAATATAAAAAAACAACTGAGCAACATGGTCATCTGCCAAAAGGTGTGATAGTATTAA
This sequence comes from Viscum album, assembly GCA_963277665.1. Classification (NCBI taxonomy): domain Eukaryota; kingdom Viridiplantae; phylum Streptophyta; class Magnoliopsida; order Santalales; family Viscaceae; genus Viscum; species Viscum album. The sequence continues at coordinate 236,278 of CAUJRU010000677.1, read as the reverse complement.
CAGTTATAGAACTCCACACTCTCTATGTGAACTCAGCAAAATGTGTATACACACATCCCTATGACACAGGCCAAAGGATACTTTTCACCAACCCGTCGGGGATGTGACCAGCCACAAGTAAGTTTTAGAATGTTGTCGTAGCGTATAGTGTATTCAAATAACTTACTAACTACCTAAGGCTTTCATGTTCTCTTACATGGTGGGTGAACTATTTTAAGAATGCTTAAAATATGAACAATCCAATTCTTCCATCTCAAAAGTTCCAACTTCATTCCATTTAAAACCATAACAGGTTTTATTCAAATATATTCCTCTTTCACAAGATAAAACCAATGGGTTTCTATCAAATCATTTTAATCCATTTACATAAGTTTCAAATCCGCTCAAAACCAATTCCATCATTACACATTTCATTTCTAAAACTAAATTTAACAATTTAATTTAAAACATTTCCAACAAATCCACAATTTAAATTAATGAATTTAAATCGAAAAATTTTCCATAAACACACCCAATTCATTGGAATTGGGGGTTTCCCAAATTTCTTTGCCAAAACCATTTCAAATATCTCAATTCTATGGAATCAAGTTTTCATCAATTTAATTGAAAGAAACTTGAGAAATTGAATTTAATCAATAATTGAAATAAATTAAGCAAATACATTGATAATAAATTTGGCAAGTCAGGACGGAACCACCTACCTTGAATGTTTTGACCTGAAACCACAACGACCGAGAACGCTCAATAAAACCGGGTTTCTTTATCAAGAACACACCGTAGATCTCTTCTCCTAAAAAGATCAAGACCAAAACTCATCATAATTGGTACCACACACTTAGATATACCCACAACGGGCATGGATCCAAGAAACCTAGAGAATAAGAGAAGTAGATCTAAGTAGATATAAGAAACCAATCAAGTACGATGAAGAACGATCAGATAACTCAAGAATCTGGCTTCAATTTACCATGATGAACCTTTGGATTGCCTCCGGAATGATTGTAGGACCTTCTATGACCTTAGGAGAAGACAAATCCCGAGTTAGAGCTACTTAGGAGGACAAACGAGGAACTTAGAGGCAAAACTGAGTGAGATCCACAATGTAAGGATCTCATTTAAGTGGTTGCACAGTTAGTTTGCTCGGTTTGAAAAACCATGTTCTAGCCATGCGTCAGCTACTGCCTCAGCCACCCTTCACGCATGGTTTGGCTACACAGTTTGATAAACTGTGCACTAGCCGTGTGGAAACTGCTGCCTCAACCTCCCTTCACGCACGGTTTGGCTGCATGGTTTGACAAATCGTGTGCCGCCCATGCACAACCCAAAGGCTCTTTGTTGTCCTTAAATGTTCATTAAAATGCACCCCATGTCTTTACATCAAAATAGAGGTACATAGAAACATCCAAAGATATTTGAAAATGTAACGTGATGTTCCATCCTTCCATGCGTGACACATCATGAACTGGGATAACATTGTTGATGTTGATCACGTGAGAAGAGTAATGATTATATATACGATGTTGAAATATATAAAATACATCATTAATAACACTATATCACTATGAATGTTATAATCAATATATTACAATACTAATTCTATCGATAACATGAAACTTCCCCAAAAACATGGGAATTTTCTTTGACTTTCTCAAAATCCATCTATTCCCTAAAGGAGGTGATACACTAAGTTAAACCTAATTTCCCACTGCAAACTCTTGAGTATTCAATCACTGGTCATCAAATTACAACTTCTTATTCGGATAATTTTCTAACCATTCCATAACAAACAATCTATTCCATGATTCTTCCATTACAATAATAATCAAAACAATAGAAGCTACCCAACCTCCAACTAGTACAAATGTGATCGATATGATTTTTCATATAAAGTCTTGAAGGGTGAAATCTATATTGATGACATATAACTATCATTATAATCAAATTCAGTTGGCAATAGATGAAACTCTAGTGAACCCCATGATTCTAGGACACATTCTAATATTATGTTCTCTAAAACTTGGATATATTAATAAAAATTCTCATTAGTATAAGGATGGTATGAAGTTGAAGTCTCATTTTAATTGAAACCAAAGAAATATTTTATTTTGTTAGAAGAGATCCAATACATGGACCATAGTCCCAATGGGAATTTAATCCCATTACATGGCCCGACGGTCTAAATTTTTTTCCCAAAGGACCTCAGGTAAATAGAACTACAAATGTACCTGGGCTGCTATAATACTTCTACTGCTACAGTTCATGCTATGGAAACTACCAAAGCTATAGTGTCATCGGTACTACAGTTCCACCAATATTATAGCTCTGTTACAGTGCCACATCAGTGCTTCTATAAGAATCGTCATCAAACATGATACTCCTTGTATCACTATGAAAAATTAATTTTTTTTGGAACATATATCTTTCCAAGATCACTTTCTAAATAAGACTTCCTGATTATTATAAAATTTTTGACTTTTTTAACCAGTCTAAAATTACCCATATTTCATAATTTAATATGGGTGCCCTAAGAAAACCCCATCAAAAACATTATATCTATATCAACCTACATCCTTAATTTAATGATTATCAGATGCAAAAGTATTATGGTTCATTAATCATCTCCCTTGCCTATCAACATGTAAACCATTGTGAGACCAACCCCACAATATCATTATTTATCACATGCTACCATTTTTATGAATGATTTGATACATCTTGGTAATCCCTATGTGAATATCCCATCCCGTGATATGTGAATATATTATTAGATCATCGTGAATTCTCATAGGGACCATGACCCAACCTATAAAAAACAATATCCCCAAATTACCTTGGTCTAATCTAGTGTTGGATCCCAACCATATATACTAGTCATGCATAACCTAGAAGTATGAGTTAGGAAGCTGATTCTGCTTTAGCCTACCAAGGTGTAAGGAGCTAATAATTAGATCTATAGGGGTATATCTGCCCTAATACTCTTATAAATTGTGTTATATGTCAATGAAGTGTCTTAACTTTTGTAACACTCTACTAGAATATTAAACCACATATTTTTTAGTGTTCCTATTTACTGTTTCAACAACAACATTACCCTTATTATCCATTCATTACATATTGAATATGAATGACTATGGGAACATGAACCACCTTCTCGGTTGAATTATTTAGTTAAATTAATAAAATATATATTTTCGGATCTTATGAAAAGTATAAACCATGGAGATCTCAAAAAATATTTAGTGAAGCGAATATCTCAGTGTGCTCATTGCCACGAAATATTATAAATCCTGCATCAAGTAGTTTTTATTAGGAATCATGTAACAACCTGAGATTTTGGTATATATATTTTAAAATAAGAAATATTTGAATTCCGTTTATCTCAAAAAAAATCAAAAAAAAAATGAACCACATTTTGAAATATATACAGAAAGGAGAAGAAGAGAAATCCATCTATCTGAGTCGTCCATATGAGGATCATTTGTATGATCCTAGAATGGATGTAACATGAGTGATATTTTCCCTAAACTAATACTAATATGATATTCAATAAGTAATAATTGAGAAGAATAATCTATGATATAAGTTCCGGCTTGTGGAATTCATAATGAGATTTATGATAGGAGAATCACCACCTGTGATGGTTAACATTTCCTACATTACTGAAATTCCTTATACTAAGGTCTAGAGAGGCTTTGTAATTAGAGGTTTGGATGATAAAAATTTATTTATATAGTTTAATTGTTTTTTATTTTTTATTTAGTTGTATTTTTTAAAAAAATTTAAATATATTATTTTGAAAAATTGTTTTTATTAATTTCTAGGACATAAGTATTCAATTAAAAAAAATTAAAATAAAATAATTTTATGTTTCGATGTTCAATTTTTTAAATAATTTTATATTTATATGATTTTTCATTAAAAATAAAATTAAAATGTTTTATTGGATTATTTTAATAAAATATTTCAACGTACAAACTAATTTGATGACACATGTTTAATTATTAATTAAAATTAATATGATAAATAAATTTCAAAGCTGAAAAATACATCTTCTTTAATATAAATTAGGTTTCATTGTATAATATATTTTAATTAAAAGTTATATTCACAAATTTTTAAATTCTAATTTGATAAAAGGATTAGTTTTTTTATTCATCCTGTGAAAATTATATTATGATGATTGTGTTTGGTTTTTTCTTAAAAAGATTATTTTTTTAGTGAGTAATAGAATATTTTTTATAATATTTATATTGAAGTAAAGTTTAAAAAAAATTATTTTAATCATAGATAAATTATTTCATATTTTAATAAATCTTTCAAAAATTAGGTAATAAGCTCAGTTCCATATTCAGTAAACAAATTACATTACATAAGTTAATGCTTAATCACCAATATAACGGTTAAAGAAGGTAAATGGTTTAAAATTAGAGGATAATCCCATTAAACATCCTATATAATTGATATATGAGGGATTTCTGGACCACTCTCAATTTTATCTATAACATCCTTAGACCCACGCACTAAGATCCTGTGTTAAAAAAATAAACATTACATTTATCACACTAGTACTGATAAATGTGTCCTAATTTCATCTATACAATCCTCAGAATATTAATTGTAAATATTGGATCAAATAAATACCCCATAACCTTTTAGGTTTATAGATTTAAAGAATATTTAAAAAATATTTTATAAACAACACACTTAACATAAAGAGTGTATTTCTCCCACAATATCTAGCTACTCATATTCCATATTAAGTCTTCCACGTATCCCATAAAATCGATCTTATATGAAACCTTTCTAGAATAAAATCATTCTTCATAACCTGGGGTAAATGAAACAATGAAGGGTTAGGTCAAATGATTTCTAAGGGTAAGAAATGAATTATTAATTCAATTTCATTAGTGAGAATAAGGGTATGATGAAAAAGTCAAGTGCATCAACATAACATAAGATAATTTATACCCTTAAATTCCTGGATCAATAATCATGAAACCTCTCATAAATCATTATCCTAGTAAGATTCATATAAATCAATAATTACTATCTATTTTATTTTAATATTGAGAAAATGAATCAATAAAAAATATAGTAAGCATAAATAAAACATTTTTGTATCCTATAAAATTATCATCAAAAACCCCTTAAAGGACAATTACAAAATATCATAATCATATGGTCAACTTACAATATAATTAACTAATGCATTATAGAGATATCTGAGTGATCCATCATATAAGAAATCTCAATATCACTGAATAACATAAATTGTTTCCAAGATCTGTAACATGAATAATGTATAGAGGAGATTTATTTCGTCCTTAAAATTCAAGAAACAATCAACATTCCTTTCATAACATTGTTATGAAATGGAAAATAAATCGGTTCTATGAAAACATATTTGAAACAATCAAAATCCATCAATAGAAATATTGAGGAAGTTATCATTACAAAATATCTCTAATTTAGTATATAAAAAAGCAATGTGTTATTGGAATTTTTATTTAAAATACCCTTTAAATATCATAAAAAATATTTGTGAGTAAAATTACCTATTCACTTTTATTTTTTTTAAGTAAAAAAATCTCAATATACTATGAATAATTTTAAAAAAAATAATATTGGGATAATATAATGGAATCCTAAATGAAAATAATTTCCATAGTGGCAGGAAAGTCAACTAATACTCTAAACAATAAAAATAATATTTATTTTTACAAAAATTGAAGAGTTTCAATGGTGACCCATTTAGAAAAAATTAAAAAAATTAATTTTCTAAAATTTTAAAAATATATTCAAAGAAATGATAAAATAGATTTAATAAATTGTTTTAAATTAGAAAATAATATTTATGAAAAATTATTATAAAATATGTATATTAAAGGGACTTATTAATGATCTAGAAGAAGATCCAAGATTGGTATCATGTACGAAACACATTATTAATGTTTATTTAATCAATAAAATATTAATTTGAAATTAAACATTTAAAAGGCCTTAATAACTAAAGGAGAGTAAAACATATGTTTCTTACAAAAACAAGAGAATATGATTTCCCATAATGGAACCTTTAACATAAACAACCCATAAATGAAAAAATATTATAACATATTTCATTTTCCACATTGGAAACATTTCACTCATAAGTCACAAGAAATAATAATGAAAAATAAAACATTAAATATAATAAAAATAAGAAAATTTATTATATCTAATGTCAAATGGGTTGTATATATACCTCTTACAATAAGATATGTTCATATCATAAATGTATGTCCCAATGAAAGAGAATTTGAGATGAATTACCCTTATAAATATCATTGAATTGAATTTAGAATTACTTAATTGAGATATTACGGGTAAAAAATATAAATCCACAAAAAACAATTGTAAATACAGAATAAAAAAAATTATACATTTATTCACATGTAGTCAGGGAAAAAATGTCAATATAGAAGAGTTATAACCTAATGAAATGAAACTATGTCAAGAAACACTTTACCACATGGTAATGTTCAAGTCAAACCTCAATGATAAAATAATTCACATTAAAACATAATATATCTTGAATAATGAAGGATTCATGATATAACATCTAAAAATGGTAGTATTTACACCATGAAAAAAAAATTAACTGCAAAATAATAAAATATGTCTCAACAAAAGCAACTTGAGAAAAAATCCTTTATCTTGAGTCCAAACATTCTATGTATTTCCTTTAACACCAATATAATAAATTTATATCAATTATTTCATTTCTAATAATCATTTACTGTTTTAATACATTATATATAAAAAAATATTTTTATTTATTAAAATGAAATATTAAATCACTTATTCAATTACGTCCATGTCGGGTGTTTTTAGGATGTTCAGCCTATAATTTCAAAACAACTTTGGTATGTTGACAATTTTAGAATCGGTCATTATTCCATAATATACAAAATATTAATCATGAAATAATTTTAATTTTAAAAAATTATTATTATTTTAAAAATAACCAGAAAAGATAGATATGAATAATGAGGCATGTTACAATCATGGAGACAGTAGGATGTATGTATGCATGATTAACATTTCTATTTTCCAATGCTCGTTATTGAAAGAAGTTTTATGTTATTTTACTAGAATGGTCATTATATCATTAAATTAATATTATTTATTTAAATAATCACTGATATATATATATTTTTATATATACATCCAAGTGATGTGGTGATGAAAAAGTAATCACATCTTTTCATGAAGGTGGTAGTCCCCACGTTCAAATGAACAACGTTATAATTTTCCATGTATGGAAAGGAATGAAAATACATGAAATATTATCTTTTAATAATGATAATTTTATCAATAAAATAATATATTAATATTATATCTGTCATCACAACATATCATAAGAAGTGGTGATGTAAAACAAATTACATCGGTCTGTGAGGTGGTAGTCCACCTTACAAATGATTGATGAATTCTATTCCCATTTTTGGATGTTTTTTTATGGATGTATATTATAACACTAAAATAATAACATCAAAGTATATATAAGATACCCATGTTATTATATAATTTTTTTTGCGAATATTATATGGATGTGGAAGAATAAATCAATTGAAAACTCTTGGTTAAGGACAATTCCTCTTATTTCGAAAACTTTATTTGATTTAAACCATAAGCCCTCTACGGTTTTTATTATTACAAAAATGCATAAATAATGTGTGGAGTAATTTGATAATGTTATTTGAGACGATATTGGTTGATCTAAATGGTGTTTTAGGTGTTACGAAATTATAAGAAGAGGTTCTTTATTATATGAAAGGGGAGATGTACTTTTCAAATTTCTTTAAATTTTAAATTAACATTTATTAATTTTTCTGTTCAAATGGATCCAAATTTTTCATATTATATTATAAGATAATTATTATTCAAAATAACCACAATTTGTTTTTTGAAATGTTTGGATCATATTTTTCTCTTATCCTTTTTTAACCCTTTATTAACCATTTGGACATAAACAATAATATTAACGCTTTTTTTATAATTAAGGGGTCAATATTGTCACTATAAAAGGAATAACGTGTTAAAAAGGACCATGGATAATATAATAAACAATATACCATTAAATATATATTTATATAAAATTTTTATTAATTTTAAAATATTTAATAAAATAGTATTTATTACAAAATATATGTAATTTCAATTTGTATATTATTCTATTATTTTTAATTTTAAAACTACAAGAAAAAAATTGGATTTGAATAAAATGAATATAAAAACCTATAATATAAATTTTTTATCTAATTGTATTCATGTAATATAATGACTCTCAAATAAAAATATATTAATGATTTTAATATCATTTATTTAGTTTTTTCTTTTTAGGAATAACTACTTTGTTAGAATTGCATAAGATGTTAAGGAAATTATTTATTCAAAAATGTTATTAATTAATTAACATAATAAAATACTAATTTATATATAAAATTAATAGTTATAATCTAAAATAACCTCTATTTATTACAGTGTTGAAAATATTATATTTATTTAATGTATGAGTGTGACATTTTTTATTTTTTATTTACTTATATATTACAAACGATAAAATCATGTCAAAATGAAAACAAAGGTTGATTTATTAGACTTTTGTATTATTATATAAAATTTACACTTGTCTAATAAAATTATAATAGGTGTTAGTGAAGTTTTATGGTCCTTATAATTTTATTTTTTTAACTTGAATTACCCAATTTTCCCTTTACTGTGGCAACAAAAATTACTAATGTTACTATTTATATTGACCAAGAATAAAAGGAACATATTTAAAAAATTATAATTATTGATTCCTAATAGTAAATAAATTTAAAAATTTTTAAAAAAATATTTGGAAGACTTTCATTTAAAATTAAACCATCAAGACGGGATGACCAAATCGTTTTTTCTGAAAAAATGCGTTTTAAATAAAAAAGTGTTTTTATTCTAAATTAACGTTTAAAATTAATTTAAATACTATATTTGGATTAATTTAAATCAAAATTAACTAGCTAAATTTTCAATCTAATCTAATTTAGAATATTACTTTCTAAACAATCTAAATGAAAAATTATTTGCAATAAAAATTAAAATATTTCACAATTCTTTGAAAAATGAATATTTTTAAACAAAATTACAAAAATTAATCAAAGAATAATTTTGATATGATGATTTTAAAAATTATATACTTTGAATTAAATAATATTTATAAATTTTTTAGAAATTAATTTTATTACGTTCCAAAAAAATAATAAAAACCATTTTTGAAGAAAACATATTTTTTCATAGAATTAAATGACTTTATTTAAAACTGAGTTCTTATTTATAAAGAATTAATAAATTAATTTTTACTACTTTCAATATATATATATGTGTATATATTTATATTTCAATAATTAGTTAATGATATTCAACCCAATAATTTATATGCTAGATTATAAAAACCATATTTAAAAAATAATATTTATTGGTTCGTTTAAGCTGAGTATTACATATCTTGTACTCTATCAAAAATAATCTTATTTTAAAATATGTGGATATTGAATTATCTCTCAATTGATGAATTTAAAAATCTAAATTTTAACATGGGATTTGTCAAATGGGTTTGAATTTTTAATTTTTTTTTCTGAACATCAACATTTTAAAATGGTTTAATAAAATATCCTCATGAAAGGTGGGAAAGAGAAATAAGAAGGTAATTTGGAATAACAAATAAATAGATTTCCCAATAGGATAAAATTAGTGGGATGTCAAAATATAGACATAGATGAAAAAAATAATATCAATGGACTGACAGATTTTGATATAGAACATGGAAAGTAGAAAGTTAATGACCACAAAATCATAAATCAATTATGAGTAAATTTTTCATAGATTAATGTGAAATGAAGGTTATATGTTGAAATTTTGGTTTCATGATCATTTTATTAGACTTGAAGAAATAATTTAAAATCTAGAAAAATAAAAAAGGATATACACTTATATGATAAATATACATTCATCCTTTAAAAAAATTTAACCAAAATATAATATTTTCTCCAAATTATGAGTATTCAAGATAAATTTCATACAAATTAAGTAATAAAAGAAACTACCATAAAATAATAATCATATAATAAAGGATAAAATATATATTTTCATTAATTTTACCTTAAGTAATACCAAAAAATTTAGAACAATAGAGGATAATTCCCAAAATAAATAAACATTCATATGAAGAAATAATAAGTTAACATCTGAAAGTCAACACTAATAAACAAAGTTCCAACTAAATCATTCTATAAATAACTATCGCCAAAGGTAAATATTTTGAAAAAATCATGAAACCCTACAACCAGAATAATCTGATGATGAATTCTTTAATAATAAATTTAAAATTTATATCCAAATTACATTACTCAACAATTAATTCACATACCAAAAGTTATTTCCTAATCATATAATCTCTAAAGGATGCTAATAATTTCCATAATTAACATTAATCACCATAAAACTATATTAGGATCATATATTCTTCTAAAATATATTTCATCCTTGGAAAATAAAATAAATCTTCATATTGGCCATAAAGTTTATATATATACCTCAAAAAACTAATCATATGATATCATTAAGCACCTCAAAACTACATCACTTAAAAATTCAAAAGGGATGTCTATGATTTCAAATGTATGGTGAACATTGAAATAATAAACTCACGAGGATGTACGTAAATATTATGATAAACCCACATGAAAAAATTTTAATCTCTAAAGATACCCAATCCCTCTTCTGACATGAAGCATAATAGCCCCGAACTCGCACTCCCAAATATGGTTCTAAAAACATAAACATTAAATTTTTGTATTTGATATCAATAAATGTAACCTAATGTTTTCCATAAAAACCTTATTACATCAAAATGAAATATTTGATAACTTACATACCAATGGTGCATTTCGGTTTTGAGTTTTAGGTAATTAGGAAAAACTACTATATAAAACACACTCATTACTTCAAGAGAGTATTTATCCAACAATAACTATTACAGAACTCTTCAAGAAAAACCTATTTAATCATAAATTAAACTTATTGGTATCCTGGAAAATTATGTTTGTAAAACCATTAAAGAACTCTTAGAAGTTAAAATAAACATATGGTCAACAATCAATATAATTACCCAATGCATTGGAGTTTTATCTAGGCAGACCCATCATATAAGATATATCACGATAACCTATTAAAATAAATAATTTAAATGATACAAAACATTAATAAATTACATAGAACATTCATTTCATCATAAAACTCATAGAAACAATAAATTGTTCTTTTCTAAATTCATTATCAGGTTGAAAAGAACCGTGTTCCATGAAAATATCATTGATACAATCATAATATTTACATAGAAACAAAGAGGATGATATCATTACACAATAACCCCAACAGAGTATATGCTAAATTAAGGGCTTCTTAGACTGGTGAATGGAAATACCATTAAAATATCATTATAATCATTTTTGAGGAAAATACCCTTTTGACATTGAAAATAACTTTTAAAAACTAAAAATTAAATTTTATTGTGAAAATAATAATAATTTAAAATGAACTTAGAAAAATATAGGGGGTGATTCATATCAAATTATGTTCATGACAGAGTGAAATTACATTAATGTTATAAATGTTAAAAATAAATATTCTTTTTAGATATTTTCTAAAGAGATTTAAAGGAGACCCATTTTTTTAAAAAAATTGGAAAATTCCATTTAATAATTTTTAAAAATAATAAAAAATACCTTGTGAAATATAATTATGAAGTCCTTTATGTGTATAATAAATTAATTTTAAATTTTTTTTACAAACATGGATATAGAAGAGAATGATTCCTGATGTAAAATAAGACATAATATCAGTATCAAATAGAAAAGACCTTATTGATGTTTATTTACTAAATAATGGAGGATTTCAAAGTTAAAAATTTAAACCACATTCATAAACATAGGATAATAAATGATATATTGTCCATGAATATAAGAGAATATTATTTCTCCCAAAATAAACATTATCAACAAACAATCTAGAAAAGAAAGTAGATTGTAACATAATGCCTTTTCCACTTTGGAAAATTTTCAACTGTAAGCCCAATGAATGAATAAAGAGAATGAAAACTAAAATATCATGAAAATAGGTTTTTTTATTTTATATCATGTAAATGGGAAATATATAAGCCTCATAATATAACATAGGTGAAAATCATAATCATATATCCTAAATAAATATAATTTGAGATTAATCATCCTTGTAAAGATCATATAATTAAATTTAAATTAATCAATACAGAGATTATGTGTAAAAAATATAAATACATATAAAAAATTGTAAATATATAATAAAAAAAATTGATATATATATTCACACAAAATCATGGAATTATAAAGTCAATGAAGAATACTTATAACTCAATGAAAGGAAATTGGGTTCAGAATCCCTTTACAACATGGTAACATTCAATTAAAAACCCATTGGATAAAATAATTAAATTTTAATTTATAATAGAATGAACTATTAAGAATTCATGATATAACATGTATAATTATAACTATACACATGATGTAATATAAATCAGGCATATAACAATAAAATATTCTGCAATGATATGATATTGAGATTAAATCCCTTATATGGAGTTCAAACATGCTATGTATTTCCTTTAATAAATATATAATAAGATTACATAAATTATTATATTTTATATAAAAATTTCTAGGATTAATAAATTTTCCACAAAATATTTTTTTTCATTTATTATAATAACATATTTAATCACTTAATCACATAAGCCCATGTAGGATTTTTTGAAGACTTTAGGTCCATAATTTCAAAACGGCTTCTATATGTTATCCACTATCAAAGGGGTAACTATTACATAATTTCCTGAATTAAAATAATGAAATATATATAAATATAAATTATAATATTTAAAAACACTATTAGATATGGATATAAAAAATGAGATACGTAACAATCATATAGACGAGAGGTTGTAAGTATGCATGTGTAACATTTTTATTTTTAAATATCATTATAGAAAAATGTTATGTATTATTTTAATTTTTTGAATGATAATTTTGTCATAAAACATATTTTTTATATATATACATATGAGACATGTGATGTGGTGATGATGAATGAATCACATCACTTCTTGGAGGTGGTAGTCCACACGTTTGCACGAACCAAGTTATTATATTACTATGTAGGGAAAGGTAGGAAAATAGATGAAATATTATATATTAATAAAAATAAAAATTTCATTAATATCATATATAAATATTAAATCTATCATTATAACCATATGTGTTAGATGTTTTGGAAAAAATAATTACATTGGTCTATGAGTCGATAGTATACCATATATACGAACAATGAATTTATTTTCCATTTGATTGAGGTTGGAGATGTATATATGTTCTAAACTGACATAATACAATAAAAATATATTTAAGGTAATAATTTTATTATCTAATAATGTTTTAAAAGGATTTAAGGGAGGTGAAAAATTAAATAACATGAAAATCATTAGTTAAAATCTATACATCTTCTTGGGACAACCAATTTTTCTTTACACCTTAATCCTTATAAGGTTGTTGTTATGAATAAAATAAGACCTCTAGAATATATTTAGAAATTCTAGGAATGTATTTTAAGAAATATTATACTATAAAATAGTCCTTGATATGTCAATAAATGATAATAATATGTTCTCTTTTATAAGAGTGGGGAGGGGAACATTTTTAATTTCATAAAATAATAAATTAATATAAATTAAATTTGATATCTAAATGGAAATAAATTGATAAAATTAAAATATAAAATATTTATTAGTATATATCCTCATATTAATTTTTTTTAACATTTTTTGATTACATTATTTAATTTATCATTTTTTTAACCCTTCATTAACCTTATGGAAATCTATGTCGATATTAGTGTTTTCTACTCTTAACGAGCTAATATAGTTACTATAAAAGAAAAAACGTCCCATAAATCGACCATGGTTGATTTTATAAAAAATATACCAATAAATTGGTCTAATATAATATTTTATGATATTTTGAATCATTTAATAAAATATTATTTATTATAAAATGTCATTAATGTCAACTTTGAAGGTATTCATTTAATTTGACTTATTGAACAACAGGATAACAATGAAAGTAAAATAAAATAAATTAAAAAATCTCTAATATGTCATTTTAATCTAAAAATATTATGGATAAAAAATATTTATTCAAATAATATAATTTTTAACATTTGTAATATCATTTATTTTGTTTTTATAATAATTAAATTATTAGTGTATCAGCATTGTGGAAGACTTTATAGTAATTTTATCTTTACTAATGATTAGAAATAAATTTTCATCATAAAAAACTCATTAAAATATGAAATTAAAATATACAAAAAAAATTCATTTTTATATTCTTATGTTCAAAATATTATAGTCATTGGATACAAGAGTGTGATATTTTTGTTTTTATATTTACTTATATATTAAAATGGTCAAAATCATGTCCAAATGAAAAAAGGCCATATAGTATACTTTAAGATTTTCATAAATTATATATACTCATAATATAATATTAATACATGAATTATGGACACTTTTTCATCCTTATTACATTTTTAACTTTAAATACATGATCTACCCTTTATTGTGGTAATAAAAATTACAATGGTTACTATTCATATTGAAAAAAAATATAATGAACCAAATTATAAAATATGGAAATATTGATTCTAAATATGGAATATAATTTTAAAAATTTAAAACAAAGAAGTGCTATAATTTTATATAAAATTAAAGTGTAAAATTGTGATGTCAAACAAATTTTTTAAAAAATGCCTTTTTAAATAGAAAACAAGTTATTATTCATAATCCAAGTATAAAAATAATTGAAAAAATAATAATTTAATTTTTTCGAATAGAAGTGAACTAATTATAATTAAAAAATAATCTAAAATACAATTTTACTTCGTAAAAAATTTAAAATAAAATTCATTTTTAATAAAAATTATTATTATTCACAATTAATTGAAGAATAAAAAAGTTGATAAAATTATAAAAAATATTAATAGGATAATTTTTATATGTTAATTTATAAAATGCTATAAATTTTGTAAAAAAATATAAAATTATGTGAAATTCATTATATTTTTCTCTCATAAAAATCAATAAAACCCATTTTTAAAGAAAACGTATTTTGGATAAATAAAATGGATTTGCTATAATTTTAGTGCTTATTTCATAGGGATTGATCAATAAATTTTAATTTATGAGAACCATTATATGTATTTAAAAAATGAGTTAATCATACATATACTGACCAATTTAACGACCAGGTTATAATAGTTATATTTAAATAATAATATTTCGCGGTACGTTTAAGCCTGATGTTGTGTGTATTGTATCCTATTAACAATAAATTCTTCAAAAATATTACGGTGTTACACTATAATATATATTTATAATTTTTGGATTCCATTTACATGAATATGAATCCTTTCTTAAATTATGAAATTAATATATACAAAAGTCTCACTCCACTTAATTATAAAAGAGACCCTTAAACAGACCACTTCAACTCACACCATAAACATTTTAACTTAATATCACTTTAAAAACTCATTCAATTTTTTAATCCACATCCTATATTATTTGGTATCTATAAAACAACTATTTTTGGGAATAATACTCTTTGTGAAGGAGCATCCCCAAGATGTATGGTGAGAACTTTGAAATGATTTCTTTCATTTAAATGTTCATATTTTAACTCCTCAAAATATATTTTACACATAATATCATAATTACATCATTATAATTATTATACTAAAATGTAATTATATGTTCATAATAATCATTATATATCATTCACCCATCTATTCGAAATGTGAAAGCACTGATCCTGTTAAGTCCATACTACCGCCTCTATGGATGACATATATTATTTTACATCACTTCATTTATGGGATTATAAAACAAATGTTTTCAATGATTAAATATGATATTTAAAACATTATTATGACTTTAGAAACATGTAATTATCATTATTACATTGATATTAATAATAAATTATCATAGTGATTTGTAACCACCCAAAACGAACATGCAGAGACATTTTAAAAAAATTAATATATATTGGAAAATATTTTGAGATGTATAACTTCATCCTACTAGAATAATAAATATTAATTTACAATAAATTTATACTGTTGATTATCTCATAGAGTTAAATTCATCACCAAAATTATTACTACGAAAAAGAAATCAATGGCAGAACTACAAACAACCAATGATCAATATTAACTAAAAATAAGTAATAACTATTTTAGAAATAGAGAAAATGAAAATAATAATAAAGGGAATAAAAAATAATAATGATCTAATATTAATTATTAGTAGATATTTGTTTATTTTAAATTATGTGAAAATATTTATGAGGATGTGGGTATTCATGGAAAGGATTTCTTGTTTTCAATTTCAATTAATTGATAAATATTCCATGTTATGAATTTATTTTTATTTGGAATAGTGTACAAAATACCCTATTGATTTACTATATAAAAATCATATTTATATATTTCAAAATTATATTTAATTTAAATTTTTCCTTCTCATTAAACGTTGATTCATATATTTTCTTAAATGTAAGTTTTCTTGTCTAGTAATGTTCTTCTTTCATACATGTTTTTTTCTTAACCTATTTTATTTTATGTGGTGTATATACTATGTAACATACCAACCCTAACCTATACCTCCATGAAAGATTCTCTTTGACCTCATGTGGTCCTACCTATGTGAATGTATCTACCGACTATAAGGGATGGTCTATGACTATCCATGGGAAGACTATACCCTAATTATCATGTATTGGGATTGATACTAATCTATTAACAAATAAGAAAAAATACGAGTAAATGTAGAAACTGAATAAATTATATACATATAATAAAAAAGATCACAAAGTGGAAATCCTACCTAGATCATAAGAAACATATACATAAAGTGAAAAAATATCATATATGGGTCCTATAGAATCTATCTCGGCCCACTCCCGTTCCATCCTCCATTACTCAACCGCCTAGTATAGGGCTCTTTTCCCTTTCTAGATTTCTGGTCTTGAAATCTATAGTGTACGGAAATGCACAAGTATGGAGTGAGTACAATACTTAATTGGACACCCCCAATGAATCCTTACAATATGTGAACAATAAATATAACAGTGTATATCAGGACATAAGTAAATTATCAAAAAACATATTGGTTATTATTCATTGTGCACTAACCTAGCGACCACAAATCTCGACCCACTCATAATGGTTTATTACTGATACGAATTTTCAAAACATATGTACCTCAATCATGGTGTCATAAATCACACCACCCTTCCAGTGGTTGTTTTGGGAATTACACATGTTTCATCAAGAAAATCCTTAATCCCCTTATCCTTTTAATCACCCACAACCCGTGTCTGTAGGAATCCATGACCAGTATCTTCTAGCTAGGCACTATGATTTTTCCTCAATATGGGTTTCCACATCCACCTTTAAGGATGTTAGGACAATGTCAGGATGGGTAACTGACAACTAGATCATGTAACTCCCACTCATAATGCTCCACATGTATCTCTATATATCCTTAATCTATTAAGATTTCTCTTCTAGTAGTGTAGTTATACCCACCGTTATGGATGTTAGGACCATATCAGGTTTAGTAACCTCATAAATCCAACCTCAAGTATCCATCTATGTATCTCCGAACCTTACATTGAGTCACTATTCTTCCACCTTTATAGGGGTATCCATGCCTGTGTTTAAGGATGTTTGGACTATGTCAGGTTGGGTAACCTCATACACTCACCACCACAATCCATTTTTATTGTATTATTAAAGACCACATTATGGGTAAGTGGGAACCTCATAAACTAAAACTCAAGGTTCCACATGATTGTGTTGGTACCTACAAAACAATTCCACAGAAATTGTGACACACAAACAATACATATCATTGTAAGGAATGATAAGTCACGCCATGATCAACATAAGAATAATAAAACATAAACAAATATTCCCACAGCTACTCACTCACTCACATGTGTCTTATAAAAAGAATGGGTTTGTCTATCAAAACATCCCATGATGATAAAATCCTAAATATATAAGGCCTATTATGGTAAGGAACCTCCTACCTCAAAAATAGACGATTTCAATGGTAAGGGAAAACCGCCCTTTGTGGTTTGATGTATTTATTGGAATCCTCAGTAGTCAAGAATTCATATTCATGACCTTATTATCAAAAACATCAACACATCAACACTCAAGGTTTGTCAAGGGTTCCTAGAACCAAAACTAGTTATTTCATTTCCAAAAGATATAATATATAATATTCGATAATACTATATATCTCCTTGATAAATTTAAAATTATAGTTCTAGAAATTTGTTTGAAATATTCTCATTAAGAATAATTATAAACCCAAATTTGATAATTTATTTCACTAAATTATTTCTAGAGAACATGTGGTAATCCATATAATTTTTCTATATTAAAACCATATAATTGTCCTTGAAAATTGCATCCTTTGATAATTTAATATCTTTTTCTCTTGAATTTGTTTTTATAATTACCCTTGTATAATTTCTATAATTAGATTACAATAATTTTCCTTAAAAACATTCCTTCATAATTCAATAATTATCTTCAATTATATTCATTATAAATTATCTTTTGATAATTTATTGAAATTATTCTTTTATAATAAACATTGGTTAATCAAATGATATTATTTATTTATAATTATTATAAATATAATAAATAATTTAATGCATTTATCTTTTGATTGTTCATTCATTTATCCTTTGATAAGAAATTATCCATTCATCATTTGGATAAATTGACATTTGATAATTATCTTATAATTTTTTTTAAATTATCTTTTGAAAATTATATATTATTATCTATCAATAATCTCACTCAATTATCGTTTTATAATTAATTTTATTAACATTTGGTAAGTCATGAATATTATCTTTTTGTAAAAATAGAGAAATCATCATTTGATATTTTTACAAAATTTCCATTATTAAAATTGTGAATTTATTGTTTGATAATTATCTATAATTATCTTTTTTAAATTTCACAATTCTAATTTGATTATTTTGCACAATTATTATTGTTAATATTACATAATTTTTGTTTGATAATTTTAGTAATTTATCTTTTGATTTATATTTTTAAATAATCAATTTTAAAGAAAATGTGAAAATGTGATTGAACATACCTTGATTGCATAAAAAATTGGATTTATCTTATTCACATTGAGACGAACTCCATGGTACTATAATGTATCAATATAATCAATAATTAATTTGTTATCGAAGATAGATATTTTTATAAAATAATATTATAAAATAAAAAAAAAATAATAACTGGGAGGGAGAGTTAAAATAAGGTATGAGAGAGGGTAAGGGATTCCAAATATACTCCAGTACCACTATCTATTCCCCTTTTTTTATTTTTCCAATTTGATTTATTGAAAATCAATTATTTCTTTCTTTATTCCTCTATGTTTTTTGCATGAGCCTCCGCACAATTTCCTGTGTGGCGCCCCAAAGTTCACCCCCTTTAATCATTTTTTGTTCCCCTTAAATCCATTTAACCAAAAATTTAATATATAATAATATTTATATATACATATTCCCATAATATATATATATATATATACATACACAGAACCGTATATATATACTTATAAATTTAACCCATGTATATATATACACACCCACAGATATATATATATATATATTAATATATACACACATATATATATATATGTATATTACATATATATATACATTATATATATATATATATATACATCTGTATATACATATAAAAACCCTCAAATTTCTATATACATATATATATATATATACCATATATATACACATTTTAATTTTGCACACACAAAAATACTATTTTCATGATTTAAAAATATTAATATTGTTTTCCATGAAACAACTTGGCCCCACTAATGGCACATACATCCCTCCATAACATGGTCTTCGGGTCAAGGCCTGGCAAGAACCACTAGTTTCCCCACAGACACATGGTCCCCAACCTAAGGCCCACCCACAAGCCTTAAAGATCATCAGACTAATGAATTTCCCCACAGGACAACACATATTCTTTTTATTATATGTTTTCTGCACTCGTACACACGCTAAGAAACATCTGAGATGGTCTGCCATCCTGATGACAAGACCAGGCTAAACATGATTAACTATGGAGTTATAAATAGGTAGGCTCTTGAAAATAATGGTGCACTATGTCTACATGTGTAATATCAATTATTCTTTTATCCATTTTACATTATAGGGTGTTACATTCACCCCCCCCCCCCCCCCCCGCCCTTCAGAGAAGAACGTCCTCATGTAGAACCTACGTCATAACGTAAGAAATTCCATCACATCTTGTTGGTTTCTTCAACTGATACCAATTTAACAAATCGACCCCACTAGATTCACAGACAACACTCCTTAACATGGTCATCGGGTCCTGGATCACTAGGAATGACCTGTTTCCCCACAGATGTGTGGTCCCCTACCTTGGTAACACCTTGTTGCTTGAATAGATCGTCAAACCAATGGCTTCCCCCATAGGTCAACACATATACTTTCCACTATAATTTGTACAAACTCTCACACACTATGGAAAACCTCCCAGATGTTCACCCGTCCGGATAATCACTCCATGATATGCATACTTTACTGTAGTGTTGTAATAATGTATGATCCTTGAAATAATGGTGTACCTAGTTTATATGAGTCAAATTATTTAGTATTTTAACCCTTTAACATTATAGGGTGTTAAATAATACAAAATTGAAATTTTATTACATTAATTTTTTTATATTCATGGTATTTAAAAATATATTTCATATTCTCTCTTTCAAGGAGTTTTAATATAAATGTTACAAAAGATATACGGGGTTTTCTTTAAAACATTTACTCAAAATATTTGTATGTTTTTACATGACTCTTTCTCTTACAAGTCCACATTCCTTATTTTTAGTCAACAATGTTAATATCCATACGTAAAAGATTTTTTAGGTCAATTTCAAATACATTTGACTTTCATTACTAATTTTTATGGGAATATTCTTAATTTTTTCTATACGGGTCACATTTGGATTTCTTTACAAAATTGTGAAAATAATGTTTAATTAACATTTACCAAATATACACATTTTCCCACCATACTGAAATCTATTCATTAATAAGATTCTATTATTAGTTTATATGATCTTCTAAATAAAATACTATTTCTATAGTTCTATGAATTATTCATCTAAAAAATAAAGGTTATTTTTTAAAATGAAAAAGTAAAAGGATTTCATTACTCTAATATATTTATATTCAAATCCATATTGTATAACATTAAACATATTTATTTTCAAGAATTATAATTATTATATATTAAGATTATAATGAATTTATGAAAACCGTATGAATATAAAAAAATATAGGACAACATCATAAATTTTGGTAAACTATAGTGTTTGTGACTTCTTAGGAATAAAATCCCTATCTGTATAGAAAAAATTAGATACATGCATTGACATGGATTCACCTATTGGTAATAAAATCAAAAAAGTTTGGATGGGAATTACCTCAACCTCCACTCAGTTTACAACTAATAAGTGTAACTACACGCTATCTTTGACACTCCCACAGGATATTCCTTGGATATTTTATATACTTAATTATTAACCATTGAACATGCAGAATCATGTGATCCTAATCCTAATATCCTCTAATATGACACCATTATGAAGTGTTACATAAAAAATATTTTATCAATGGTTTGTTTCATCTATATGAAAAAAATACTTTGAATCATTACCCATGTTCTTATGTAATTACAAAGTTATTGATTTTAATTCTCTGTAAGATAAATGATGCAAAATTTTATTTTTCATATCTAATCAACCACTATATAAAAACACAATATAACAGCCAAATATATTTGTGATTATTTACCATTAATAATTATTTTTTTGAATATATTATGTTATATATAGTACAAGACTAAAAAAATGAAATTAAATTATTCAATACGACTATTATAGGTGTTAAACAATTTGGAATAAATAATCAAAACTATATTTTAAATTTATAAAATTACAATATAGTTAAAATTTGAATTTTACCGTATTAAAATTTTTTTCATTCAGAATATTAGAATTTTATTAAGATTAATTTATCGGTTTTTTATAAAATAATTTTTTTGGTGAATGGTGAAAATGTTGATTTAGATATAAACTATCACATTTATAATAAAAGAATGAATTTAAATTTTAAGAAAAAATTATATATAAAAATATATATTTAATAATTAATGAAAGTAATTTAAAAATTAAATTTTTAATTCATAATGTACTTGTATACTTTTTTTAGTAATCATGTAATATATCACACTAAATACTATTTTTATTCATTTTTCATAATAAATTATACTTTCCCACATTTAGAAATTAAATATGAAAAAATAATTTCTTATATGAGTTCGACATGTAAATATAATTTTATAATATAAATTTTATTATTAGGCATGGGCATAATATTTGTGATATAATTGTTAATAATCACGATAATGGAAAAAATAGTTTTTTTAATTGTTTTTTTTAATATGGTGTTATTTTTATTTAATAAATAAAATTTATCAATTTTATATTATTAATATAATATTATTTATAAAATATATATAATTATTATAAAACTCCTTCAATTGGTAATATATACAAAATAATACTAAATAAAACATAATGATTGTAAGTTAATTTTCCACAAAAACTGTTTATATATATTATATATTTTAATTTAATAGTTCCTTTTATAATATTTATAAATTGAATTAGATTTAATGGTGATAAAATAAAGGTTTATAAAATAAAAATCTTTTAATAATGTTTTCCTTATATTTCCTAACAAAATCTAATTTATATACATAAGAACTAGTCACTAAGGTAAAAATAAAAGTGATAAAATGTAAAAACAAATGGAAAAGTCATGAAACATGTTTAAAAAAAAGTGAAAAGTATTGTTTTTGAAGATTTCACATCCCAAGATCTCCCAAAAATAAATTATTATGAAATTATGGAGTCATTGAACAAATAATAGAGTATTAATATCATGGAAGTGACAACGATATTCCCAAAACTACCCTTTTATAAACATATAAATGTGGTCACGTACACCCCTAGAAGGTTAAATTTAAAATTAAAATTTACCTTTATACTATAACCAAAAATCCAATGTTATAATTCATTTTCATATACTTATGTTATTTATATCTATATGTTATTGTAAGCCCCAATCTTCTAAGGAATCTTCAATGAGAAGATCAATTCTCAAACATATGTATTACCTTATACGTAATCCTTTCTCCTTAATATCCATCCTCAAAATAACATATATCCATAAAAATAAAAGTATATGAGTATAATAATTATAATTATATTATATTATATTGATGAAATTATTATTATTTATTCCTCTCTATACACTAATAAAAAAATTCTTGTTATTGTGTTCTACATATTGTCAACTCCACTAAGCGACATATTCTAAATTGATGGTTATTAAAAATAATGTATTTGATAAAGAAATATAATTTATATAATATACATTTGATTTTAAAATTTTCTATATTTTCATTTACCTTTATTCGCTCTCATTTGCTGAGAAATAGAGACATTAATTGCGCATATATGCAGACTACCGCCCCCACATGAAATGACATTTATTTTTCATAATCACCCATTATGTATAGACCTAAAAATATATTTAATGAATATAAATTATTTACATAAAAATAATTATATTTTGGATATTATGAAAATATTTTTCAAAACCTTCTACCATAGTAAACATACATATGGAGTAATAGAAAAATTGATTGAACAACCTCAAGTAACTATTCTAAGAAGGAAAAATATATAACAAATAAATAAAATTTTACAGTTAAATGAACATTTAATATCAAATATATATAAAAAAATTCTTATTTAAGTATTCAATAATATTAATTTTGTTATTCAAGAATATAATTGTGGGCACAGAATGAATCCAGAACCCGAGGTAAGGGATATTCTGTACCTCCATCGTTACTTCATGATTACATGTTCTCTTTCATTTTCTAAATTTTATGAAATATTATTCTCATTTAACTATTTTATTTTTATATATATTATTCTTATGTATATATTAATTTAAATATAAAATTCATTTTTGGGGTTATACATGTTTCTAGTTTCCGTTGAAATTACCACTTTTAAGTAAACCTAATTTATTTTGATCTTTCATATTTATTGTCTCGGGTAACGAAATACCCCATTAAATATTTTTAAACACAGAATAGATTCCAAAAAAGACTAACTATTTTACAAAAATTGTCTTTGATAAAAAATTTTATTATTGAGAACAATAAGGTCTTTCAATCTTTAAAAAGATTCGCCACTTATTTCATAAAGCTTTAGCCAAGAGGTTTGTTTTTATTATTTATTCTCCAAGTTCCTTTTCCTATAATATTTATATATAAAAAAGATCTATAAGTACATATAATATTCATATATTAACATAAAAATGATTTAGTTACCACCTATATTGGTAATCCTTATGATTTAGACTTCATTTCTTCAATGACTCGTAATTAAGAAACTCATGGCCTTCTTATTGGTTTGATCATGAATATGATTTATGTATTGTTTATTTTCCTAATATGGAACACTTATTTATGATTTTCATTAATTTTATTGGATTTTACTTATTTATTTATCCCTATAATTTATTGGGAAATTTTTTATAACTTATGAGACATTATGTAATAGATTATGTAGTGATCCTAATCCACCATGTGACTTTTTCCACTTAATGATGATGGTCTTGGTAGTGAATCCTGACATATGTATATAATATAATTTTTTATATTATATCCACATGTTTATGATATTATTATATAATTTAGTTATGAAAAGTAAAAATGATTATGATTAACCTATTTATGATATCATTTTATACCTCTTGACTCTCATCTTATGATTTATTTCCTTTTTTATTTCCTTACTGGGATTTCTAGCTACCCATTTTCCGTAATAAATTTCCATGGGATATCCAATAAAATTTTAAAATATATATTGAAGTATGTTGAATTATAGAGTATTTAAAAATTATTATTTATTATATTTAAGGTGTTGTATTTTTATGTCTAGTTGTCTACAGACACATAACTTATAAATCCTCGACATGTATCTATATAAAAATTTTGATATGAATTATAAAATAATATATGTTTACATCTTGGGTCACCTTAGTTGGTACCAAAGGAATGCCTAGTTATTTTTTGATATTAGGATAAGAAAACATTTGAGAAAAATCTATGGTTTGGTATAAGATATCATAATAATATTTTGGTAAGGTATGGATTTTGTAGTTTTCCAAAAAAAATACAACCCCATATAGATTCTGGAAAGTGGATGTAGGATCCGGAATAGTTGTACATAGGGGTAATAACATTGAATAGGGTGTATTTGGTTTTAACTTAGCAAATATTTGTTGTGTAAAAAGTCTCTTAACTACACACCTATATAGACACTCATAAGATATATTATTGTGTTAATTAACAATCTCTTAAGAAAACATTATAGAGGATTTAGATATTTTTTATAACATAATTAGTATATATAACCTCATAGGATAAAGTAGATTAAAACAAAGATATTTAGAAATTAGGTTCTTTCCCATCAAGTATGACTGACTTCTTTTATGTTTATTGTTTACCTATTATACACTTATTAATCAGAGTATTCATATCCATAATCTTAATTTGTTTATAGAAATGGATGGATTCATGAGGAATTAGGTTAAATAAATGTGTGATGGGAAATGTGATGAAAATGCTAATGAAATTCCTAACATGACCTGAGCATGATTTGAGGACCCTCTAGAAGTAATGGAAAACCGACCCAACATTTAAATAATCACTTGAACCACATGGAATACTTTCATGAGAGGAAGTTGTAGTGGAGTTAATTATGCATCAGAGACTTCACATTTTAGTGGACATGTTGAACACAATTTCACTAAAAATGGATTCTTTCAAATGAGAATATATTTTTTTTCCAATTCTATCATTAAGAGATGGTAAAACTAGCTATTTACCACCATAAGTGAGAATCTAATCAGTGGTGGACTCTGATGAAGAATAAAAATTGACATAAAGAGATATATTTTAGAGAGTGAGATGAATTAAATAGGTTATTTATCAATAAATATTTACCTCTTACTCTCTTTATTAATATTTATAGGGAGTTCCTTACTCTAAATAAAAATTAAGATGAATATATTAGAACTTATGAGGAGAAATTCACAAGAATTTCATGATACACATATGGTTTTATCATTAAAACCAAAAGTTAAATTGAAATCTTATTTTTTGGGGCAGATTTTAGTCCATTAAATGCATGGAAAAGTTGGGACATTGATAGGTATAAATAAGCTGTCCAATATGACCTTAAAGATGAAATGGAAAATGGTGATTCTAAGTGGTCTTATGGTACTAGATATAATATTTGGATGATCAAATTTAACTCTATGGAATCACTAAATAAAATTCATGGTGTTAGGAAGATACAACATCCCAAAAATAAAAAATATTGATAGAATCATCCTGGAAACTATATGAAGGGGCTAAGAAATGATCTAATTACAGAAAAAAGGGATGTCAATCCAATATATGTTTATGTTTAATGAATAATCACACTAATGGTATTGAATAAAAAAATTAAAATAACAATACTTTCTAATGTTTAAACTATAATTAATATTGAATCATTTAAAACTAATACACTAGGAGAAGGTTTTTCAGAGATAACCAATGAAAATAACCCCCAATTACAAGAGGGAAAGGGAAGGAATACGCTAATACTAACTTGTAACTAGATCAAAGAAATTATGTGGTGAATGGTGCATAATTTATTAATTAATTAATAGTGAATGTACTATTGGAATCTAGTTCTACAAACTCTTTTGTATCCTATAATTTTAGTGGAATAACTCTAAAAAAACCAAAAAACAATGGAGGCTAAGTTAATAGTTAAAACAGTTAATATAGGGATTTTTTTCATAATATATATTTAATGCTTCCCTAGTTGATATTTGTGGGATGAATAACCTTAAACCATTGTCATAATATTTTTTTGGAATTTTATTCTCTTATTGTAATGGATACATTTTCCCTGTATAATTCCCACATCAACTTCAAGTAGACAGAAATCACCTTCCATTTCAGGAATCAGCATCAAATTATATTAAAGTGTAAAGTGGAGGACGAATCCGAATTGGAATATTTTTTAGAAGAATGGATATTTTTTCCTTATGATCATGCATAGATATCTCCAACTATTGAATAAAAGGAGAGTAACACACATGAGGACATTCCCATTATATGGGATTATACTGGTGAATATCCTATAGAATTTACTGGTCTTCCTTCAGATCGAGAGGTTGGGAACTTTGTTGAACTTATATATTGATATCTTCCAATATCAAAGAGTATATATTTAGAAATATCCATTTAACTGGATGAACTAATGACGAAATTAAATGAACATCTAAAAATGGGTTTCATATTTCTTAGTGCTTTCCCAGGTGGTTCACCAGTCCTCTTTGTTATGAAGAAGGACAGATTAGTACATCTCTATGTTGATTATCATGAACTAAAAAATATCATGATAAAGAAAAAGTATCCTCTACCAAGGATTAATGAACTTTTTTTATCATTTATGTGGATATCAATACTTATCTAATGTGAAACTTCGGTCTAGATATCAATAGTTAAAGTTCAATAGGGATGATATTAGAAAAATAACATTTCATACAAGGTATGTGAAATTTGATTTTATAGTCACACAATTTGAACTCACATATGTATTTTATATTCATATAAATTATTAATAGAGTCTTTACAGATTAACTCAAGAAAATCATGGTTGTTTTTACATAATATATTTTAATATACTCCAAAATTATGGAGAAAAATGAGGAGAATTTTTATGTTGTGTGAAAGACATTTAGGACAGAGAAGTTATGTGAAAATTAATGTATATGTGATTCTTTGATGGATAAAGTAGAATTCTTGGGAATTTTTATCTTATTTACAGGGATATTTGTTGACCATTTGAAGTCTATAGTGATTTTATATTAGACTAGACCATTTTTTATGAGGGTAATCCATAATTTGGTCAGATTATTTTGGTACTATCGATTATTTTGAAGAAACATTTCAAGATTCTCAATCCCACTAACCAAGCTTCCTTAGTATGGAGTAAATGATGTATGGAAAGATGAGTGTGAATAGTGACCCAATGAGATGAAGAAAAGGATAATCACATCACATTTACTCACCATACCCACAACTAAGGAAGGATTTTTTATCCATATTTATTCATGAAAAAATGTCTTGGGATGTTTACTCATAAAGAATGATAAAGTGATAGACTCTACCTAAATATAGACTAATGTGTATAAACATAACTATCCACTACATGATCATGGGTTATATAGAATAATATTTATATTCAATATTTTTAATTATTATATATATATATATATATTTATCTATGTTGTTTATATGGACCACAAAATCTCATAATATACTTTCACACAGAAGGATATCATTATACTCTAATGAAGATTATTCGAGCTGATAAAAGATTATGATTTCTAAATCCACTATTATATAGGGAAGGAAAATAAATTGGAAGATGATCTATGTATAAAAAATCATGTAACCTTATATATGATAAGGACTAAGAATGATCCAATCTTCTAGGAAATGAAAAGGATGGACATGAGAATTGTGAAGAATGGATCATCATCATACATTTTTTAGTTGAGTTTTAAACCATAACTACTAGAGAAGATTTTTAAGGATCATAGGGATACTATAGAGACAAAAAATACGTTGGATTCCATGAGGAAATGAAAAACCGCTATGTTCAAGGTTTCTGATGTAGTAGTTGTGATATTTGATAATGTTGTGTACCATTATATCTATAGAAACTGAAGGAGTTATTGAATAATGATAATTTATTATAGTTATCTATAAACCATAGAAATATTAATTTTTAAATATATTTTGGAGAACACTACTTGTGGGAAAATATGAATAATAATATTGAAGAATATATATCAATGTTCCTAGTGTGTAAGAATGTTACGGACGGGAGGAAATAGTCTAAAGGGATGATGTAACCATTTCTTATACCTATATGGAAGTGGAAAACATATTTGTGGATTTAGAGATGGGTCATCAAAAGACATAAAAAGGGAACAGTGCTATATGGGTTTTGGTGGAATGCCTTATAGAGACTTCTCTCTTCATTTTTATTAGACATGACTTTTCACAGGATAAACATACTAATATATACATTCAATAAGTGGTGAGGCTATATGGAACACAACTATAAATTTGGTAAAATTGAGATCAAAGGTTCATCAAAGGGTTATGAAGAAGTATTAAACATTAAATAAACAAAAAAATTATGTTTTTTATGACTAATCACACCGATAATGATTTCCAATCTAGATGGAATAACCCGAAACAAGAGGATAAGTTTAGATATTTCTCTATGGTTTTCATGGGAGGTTGGGAATAACATCTTCATTTGATCACCATCTCTTACAAAAATAGTTTCCACTCAAGAATACAAATTCCCCAATATGAATCCCTATATGGGAAGAAATGTAGAATATATCTATGTTTGTGTGAAATAGGTGAATGAAAGTTACTAGGAACAGAGATTGTTAATGAAATGGTACAGATGGTCAAAAATATTCAATAACATCTCAAATTATCACAAAGTCCAGAGTAGAGTTATTATGATAACCATCAAAGAGAGCAAGAGTTTGAGTATGATGATAAATTGTTCCTCCTTATATCTACATGGAAGTGATTCATGAGATTTGGGAAGAAGGGGAAGATAGGTCAATGATATATTAGGGCCTTTTAAATTCTTTATTACATCAGAGCTATAGAGTATCAAATAGCACTCCCACCAAACTTGTCTAAGATATATGATGTGTTCCATGTATCCCTCTTTATGATGTATATAAAATATACATCAGATGTACTAAATTTAGAGGTGGTGTAGTTGGAGAATGATCACTCTTACAAGGAGCACCTAGTGAAGATCATGGACCACACATACCATTTTCTACGCAACAAGGCAACTCACATTGTCAAAGTACATTAGAGTAACCATTCATATGAATTGGAAATGTGGTATCATAAATATACAATGAAAAAAGTAACCAAACCAGTTTCCACCATGGTGCATGAAATCAAATTTTGAGGGAGAAATTTCATGAGGGGGTAGAATGTAATAACCCAATATGTTAATGAATTTTTCTCTTTAATAATTATGATGTTGAGTATCTTATGTTAAATTCAATAATAGATTAAACCAAAAATCATGAATCATTAATAAAATTAAATTATTCAAGATGGCTACTATAGTTGTTAAACTAGTTTGAATAGATAGTAGTAACTACATTATGAATTACAATATTTAGAATACATTTATTATTTTAATTTGAATAAATAATTTTTTTTTGATTTATTATCTCAATATCATCTTAAAATTATTATTTTTTTTGGTTTTACTAAAATAATTTTTTATGTGAATTGTAAAAATTTCATTTTTTAAAAACCTATCAGTTTAATAACATAAGAACAGCTTAAATGATTAATAAAACCTTTAAATATAAAAATATATATAAAATAATTACAATAAATAAAACAAAAAAATTATAAAAAAATAAAATTATATTTTATAATTTATGTGAAACAAAACACTGATATTAAATAACCCATGAAATATATTTCTTTAAATTTAATCTCTTTGATATCATGCCGAATACACAACCCTGACTCAAAATGAACTGTTATTTATTATACCATTATAATCTAGTCATAAAATTTGATGGTATGAATACTACTAAATAAAATATGTAATGTATGGTTATTTATTGATTATAAATAAAATAAAAATAAGTTAAATGAAAAAGAAATGTTTTCTAAAAAACTCTAATATTTTAAAAGATGGATTAGTTGCGCTTTTCCCACATAACATAAAATATATTTTTACCTCTTTAAAAAAATTTATTTTACAAAATGAAATTGATTTTTTATATCAGAATAAAAAATTATCTTAGGATTCCTTTTTTGTATTTTTTGATATATTTTATTTTCGGATGAATAGTGTAATATACTGAAAATTAATTTAAAATTTTATTTTTTAGTTATTTATAAAGTTAAATTATATTTTTAATTGTTTTTAATTTAAATATAGTCAAATTATATATCAATTATTATAATTTAGGTTTTTAGAATAATTTTTATATTTAATAATGGTATAAAACTTGTTAATCTTTTGAACATTTTCTCTTTGAAAACCTGCTTTCTCATCACGTCTATGGGATTCATTTTAAATTCAAAATTCCAAATTATGTCAGTATAATTTAGAAAATTGAATTAAATAGTTTTAATCATGATAATTTATATTTTATAATATGTTCAAATTATTTTTATTTAAAAATGAGTGGTGAAAATAATAAAAAATATTCACCATGATGAAGGTAAAACTAGATTTACCAGGAGATTGGGGTTACACTAAGAAGATAATGGTTTAAAATGACCTAATAAATTGTAAAAACCAATTTTATTTTCATATATAGATCTCATATATTCAATTTCCATTATGAAACATTTTATAATCTTGCTTAATGATAAGAACAATGTAATGATTGAATATTTTTTTAAAAGTACAAGTGTTCACTTATAAAAATCAACCCCTCTCACGTATTCATGACAATTAAAACCCTTATTTTTTTGGAAAATAACATCCCAAATAACTTCTAAAATTCCATAATATCATCCTAGACACATAATATTTATATAAAATAAATCCTAGGTTGTTTTATTTGCAATCCTAGGGAGGAAACTCGATGAAGATGTTATGTTCTTTAATGAGCATTTCGATTTTATTTATTCCACCAACTCCATAAATAACTTTTAAAACATTATGAAATAATATAATCAGTATCATAAATATAGTTATATGTTCTTATTTTAATGTTCTGATCTAAATCCATCCCCACATCCATCAAATGGGGTATTAAATCAATATTTGTGTGTATAGCAGACCACCGCCTCACGAACTCATGTCAATCATTTTCCATTACAACATATCATGGTTTGGAATGATAATGGATATAAAGTATATATATGATATTTATAACATAATTGTACCTATTTAGTAATCATAAAATATAATCCTTTTTTATGTTCAAATCCTTATGGGATACGATATTTTCGCTCGTGTGCCTGTAGGACTGCCACCTTGCGAAGTGATGTTATTCATATTTCACTAACGCATTACATGGAACGTGATAAGGAATATTTTCATGATTATATGTGATATAAATGAAATAAAAATGATATTAATTACATATTTATCATTTTACAATGATAATATATCATTTTATTTTTTACCTTTTCACTAAGAAAAATATGATAACATCGTTCGTGTTCGTGTGGACTAACGCTTTCATGTAGCGATGTGACTCTCTTTTCAAAACCACCCCACATGGATGATATATATAAGTTTATAATATTTAAATTATGATATTGTTATAATTATTTAATGATGAAACTTTTCTGACCACCATTTCATAGTTATCGATGAAAATTGGAAACATTATTCATGCATAAGTACGACCTTCCATCTCTATAATCACAACAAACATTATTTTCCCTAAACATATTTTATGATTCATTTTAAAAGTATAATTGAGGAATAAATATGATAACAGTTTCATTATTATTATTATGGATATGATTGAACTATATAATATGAACAATAACTGGAAGAATCATGAAAAAATAATGTATGATAAAATAAGGAAATTAACACAAGATACAATGAAAATAATGAAGCATTATTAGCGGATGGGTGGTAAGATGTAAAAAAAGGATCATATATGATATTATAAATATTAATATTGTTCTTTAATAAGTTAATAAATTTTTTAAAACCACTATAAAATATTTTTGGGCACATAAAACCAAAAGGATGAATGTGGTGAAATATTTTTTCTCAATTTCTATTCATATAAAAATATTTGTATATTATGCAAAAATATATTTTATATGATGTATATACTGTTATATTAAAATGTAATATCATGATATATTAATAATTAATTATATTTTAGGTTTTTATTTGACTTATTTCATCCTATATGACTATAATTAAGAGTTACCATGTGGGATAGAATTTTATAACTCTATTTCTTTACATTGGTTTATATTACAACACCATTGTATTTGATATTCTATAATTATGTGTGAAATTTTATTAATTAATTTATGTTATATTTATAATTGTTTTATGTGGATTTATAGTTGACAAATATAATATATTCATTGATTTATTATAACTACACCATTATGATCATTGTATTGGTTTACTTCACAATATCATTCTAATCGATACTATTTATTCTTAAATTTTAATTGATGGAAATTATTACTACATTTTCTAATAAACATATTTAATTTTATTCACATATGGTTATTCATGATATTTTCAAGTAATACTACAATTTCTTGACTCTATGGTAATTAAAATTATTGAGATAACTTTTTTATAAAATTCAACGTCATTTCTATCTTCAGTCGGAAATTATTTTTATAGAAAAACCATGTTTTCTAAAAAATATTTTCAAAAATTTCTTTAATCAATTTGAAAAAGATTTATTAAATAAATTTTTACAAATTTTTAATTTTTAATTTTTTAAATGGAATATTCATGTGGTTTTCAAAATAATTCCCACATTGAATTTATAGAAAAGTGAACGGAATATTTATTTTAACATGTATGGAAGGAATAGAATTTCTAGCTGCCATGACCACTCCAGATT
This sequence comes from Viscum album, assembly GCA_963277665.1. NCBI lineage: Eukaryota > Viridiplantae > Streptophyta > Magnoliopsida > Santalales > Viscaceae > Viscum > Viscum album. The sequence goes on along the minus strand of CAUJRU010000677.1, from coordinate 202,166 downwards.
TTAAATATATCTTTTATAAGTTCCAAAGAAAATTTTAATGGAAAATTATTGTGATGTTGTTTTTGGAACATTTATTTTTAAAATTTCATTTCAAAATGAAATGGATATTTTATTCAAGATTATTTTTAATGATATATTTATGGCATTTGTATTCATAAATAAAAACACCATTTTTTCTTACTCCAATAGGGATATGTTTTATTAATACCATAATTATTCATCATCTATAATATTTATTATTATTTATACCAAGGATATTATTTACATTCCCTTCCTTGATTCGTTTTGATTGTCTTAAACTTTTCTTTATATATTTACTTTCTTACAATCATTGCAAACTATATTTCCTCTAATTATCCATATAATTTATTATGGATATTATTATTCCTTAAACCATATATATTTTATACATTCAGTGTTCTATATTGAATTTTAATTGTTTTTATGGGGAAATATTTATAAATATGTATTCTTTACTCAATGAAAATATTTGCTGATGAGGAGCACTATTTGAGAATTAAATCTATTATTAGATATATAATGAATGATTTGGACTTGAAATGAAGAATGGGGCCTCAGAACATATCTCCCTTTGATTCATCTGTTCTTCAAATATGTAAGCCAGAATTAAGTAGTTTTTACTTATAGTTTTAAATGGTCATTTGAATGGTATTGAGGATATATATATATATATATATCATGATCCATGAGATTACAGAAAATAATAATTTAGAATTTCCTTCAATATGAATTCAATTATTATTATCCATATTATTTTCAAAATGATATTACATATGGATTCAATTAATTTTTAGTTTATCATTTACATAACCAATGTTCTCTTTTATTTACCTTATCATATTTATTATACACTATCTTATCATAAAATTCATGTTATTTAAATTAAAATTTTTCTAGTTTTTTACCTTGACACATTAATTATTATCCATGAGAAATTCACATTGATATGATCTCTGTATTCACTTCCTTCTCAGTTTATTGATTAAATGTCATGTGTGTTAAGTTATTTACCTTGCTATATTGATTATGCTTTTTGATTCATTATAAATTCTACTATACTTTACACAAACTAAGTATTTGATTTGAATCTTATTTTTTTATTTTTCTATGGAATCCATGAAGGTTAATAAGATTTTTATTCAATAATATTCAACATGGAATAAAGTTATTTTAAAAAAAGTATATTTTAATCTGTGTTTTGAAATTTAATATAAAATTAAAGAATGCATCATGTTCCCAAAGATTAATAAACTATTCAGTCCTTTGGGTTGTGATTCATTTTATATTTTTCCAATTTAATAAACTAGATAATGGTTATTGGTTATTGGTGTCTAGGTCTCTACAATTGGTATTAGAATATGTTTAGTATAAACGTTTGGAACTATATTTATGATAACATATATTTGGGAAGATAACCCTATGATAGACTTTTAGGATAATTATTGAAGAGAATCCTAATGTTTTGGTAAGGAAGTGATTATGTTATTTTTTCTATAAATATATCCTTTTATGGATTCTATAGGTGACATTGTTCTGACATAGAGGTACTAAGGATAAATATGTATAAAAAAGGAGCATATAGATTCACCCATTCATCACATGGAGCATAAAAATAGGCATACTGAACAATCAGTTCAAAACTCCCTCGGGATATGCTTAGGATAATTCACATTTTCTTTATAAATCATTATAATGGATTTGAATAGATGAGGAAGATGAATGACCTAGGTCACACATAAGGAATATTATATTTAAAATAATGTGTCATAATTTATAAATCCAATATATTATTGTATGGTTTTTTCACAATGATTATTTTTTCCCACACTATACCTTTTGGTTTTAGTATATGGATGGAACCCAAAGGATTCATATTAATATTCAACATGAAGAAAAATGTGTTTCATATGACCAACCAAATGGGATTTTGATAGGATAAAAAGATAAGATGATTATTCCTAATCAATAATAATAAAACAGATTAATAACATATACATTAACAAACTCCTAGAATCACCAAATAAGGGAAGGATTAATGTTTATAAGAGTTCATGTGGTAAAGACCATGGAGGAAAGAATTCCTAATTTACATCAATTAATAAATATGGAAGATACACCCAAGAATGTTCCTCAAAGGAGTGTAAAAATTATTTATGTGTTAAAAAAAGGTAAAAAAGAAAATAATTTCCCATAAAAATAAAGAGTATAATGGAAGAAAAATAAATCCCATCCTAATAATCCATCTGTAGTTTATTTTATTAAATGTGGGGAGCCTGAAAATTATCTGAGTGAACTCCTGCTTCTAAAGTTTAAAATCTAGAATATAAATGGAACTTTATGGAAAAATTGGACTATGTATTTTCATATTGGGATTCAAGAATAAAATTTTGGGAATTAATTTTAAAAATTGTATTTTCTAAAAGAATCAAAAAATATCTAAGGATTGTGTAAAATTGTAAGCATATATGTATTCATTAACTTAAGAGTTATTGATAACATAATGGTTTTTTATGTTTATGGTCTATCAAAAGTTCAATGTCTTAAACACCCATTTTCAATTTTATTTGATGGGTGACTCCCTATCATGACTTGTCCCTTAGGAAAAATGTCCTCACTACCCAAAGCCCACCTTCTATATTCTAGGGGATGGAGACTAGCACTGGAAATAATATCCCTAATACAGGAAGGAATTTCCTTTTTAAAGTGTATAGACACATTGTCCAAGAACACAACAAGAAGGGACCACGAAGTAAATTGTTGTAGTAAAAATGTGTTGAATATAAAGGGGCCAAAATAAACGTCCAACTAAAAATTATATGTACAATTGAAAAGTAAAAATATAACTGAAAAGTAGAAAACAACTCTTGTATCCTCCACTGAGTATCCTACCTGAAGGGTTGGTACATCTCACGATCAGTAGTCCCTACGTCACACCACGCCAAATGGTCCACCTCCAGCACCATCCTGTCCTGGCTCCCTCAGCCTCGATCAATGTTGTCTGTCGTCTGCACAAGACACAACAAGGTGTGGGTGTAGCCCGTGAAGGGGTGAGTATAACGATAATCAGTAGGGACCCTGATAACCCTGTAGCTCTCCTAGAGTTCCATGAAGGAAAAACCACAAAGAAAGACTTCAACTCTACTTAAGTATATGCCCATAAATTTACCTAAGTTATGAATATATACTCATCTCATACATGATGGATGAATACCACAAAGGTAACACCACGAAGGTAGAAATACCACACACGTAACACCACCGAGACAGAAGTACTGCACAAGTAACACCATGAAGACAACATCACAAAGGTAGAAGTACCACATAGGTATAACCACTAATAAAACACCATGAATGTAAAATTACCACACAAGTAACACCATGAATATAGAAGTACCACATAGGTAACACCACGAAGATTGAATTACCACACAGGTAGAAGTGCCACATAGGTAACACCACTAAGATAGGAGTACCATACAGGTAACACCACGAAGAGAGAAGAGACTCAGCTCACAATAAGTTATAACTTAATTTCATAAGTACATATGATTATTTGTAAGCTATATCATCTTATTCTGTTAAAAAGAACTGTTGTTGACCCATAATGGATCGATATGTACTAACCCAGGATGACCCACACACGATATGACCCACAGAGGATCAGTATGCGCTGACCCACAAAGGATCACTGAGCACCGACCCAAACTGGATTGATGAACGATTACCAACACATGATCTGATAGATACGGACCCACACTGGATCGATAGATGCTAACCCACACAGGATCAATATTATTTCTTCACGTTATAGCCATCTATAGGATTCCTCGCACCCGGTGTGCTCGAGCTCTGTAGAATTTTCCCCTTGAGATACCAGTATTACCTCTAATGACACTAAACTCCACAAAGGAGTAATCCAATGGAAGACCATGTCCTAAGGGTTCCAACATGATAGAAAGTGTGGCAATCAGATGCTCGGTCTATGAGTTATAAGCATTTTAGTTCCAGTTGCCTAGTTGGATTCGGGTTTGATCCAACCCGGTCGTACTCCAACTATCTTCAAAACTCAAGTGAAGTATACCAAAAGGACTATCTCGATCCAAGGATCCCACCATTCTAGAATGTTCATCAAAGGGACACCTGGTTCTCAAAATAAGGCCCTTTCAAGGTTTCTGGGTCCTGTTCAGCCCGGGTCCCGTCCGACCCGGTCAGCCCGGCCCGCTAGAGGGCGGCCCGACCCGCAAAAGTATGTGGCCAACGTGGTCTGGCCTATGGTGGGGTCTTCCTTATCTGGCATGGGATGGGAGCCGCCCGTTTGGAATGTGAAATGGCAGCACCTAAGGGTGTTTCCTGGTGACCAAGGGACCCGGCGATGCGGCTCCTTTGGCGGTGCGATGGTCATGCCGAACTCTGCTTCCATGGTCGGACGGTGTGCTGGTCGCATCTTCCAACTTCCACAGCTGACAAGCCACGGCCGGTTCCTCCGGCGGCGTGGGTGCACTGCCTCCTTCATCTCGGCAGTTCGGTGTGCCAGTCATCACCTTCATCCATCGTGGCTTCGGTCGTATCCCCCTGCTCACCGGTGGTGCACTACGGTGCACCGGACCTCCTCTACGGCTGGCTGGTCCCAGCCGCCACTATCCACTGTCACCCAAGGGCTCATCCAACCTGAATTCAAAGCTATATAATAATGTACCAACTTTTTACAAAAATGTAATAGAGACCGGGCCTTGATCGTTTGGCCCTCTCCCTCCACGTTAGGTTTATAGTAAGAGGGTAGGAAGGATTCAAATAACTCTTTAAAAACAAATCAAGATTAAATCCAACCTCAAGAACGATGGAGAAACGCCCGTGATTGAGGAAGTTGGTCGGTGTTCTACTTCCCCTGCAACCAGCCTCAAATGACATCGCTCGATCTTCGATCTTTGGTTCGGGGTTTCTGTGAAACTCGTCACCGGATGTTGGAACTAGATCCCTCCTCCAATGTTGGTGTCATAGTATTTTACCAGCACTTTTTTTCTTGGATAATTAATTCCAATACATCTCCCCAAGATCCATAAAATAGGATAAGGGGAGGGGTTTTAACTGTCATGGGACTAAATGGGGCTCATTAATTAGAAACCTTCCTAATTCCCTATCAAAGAAATCATTTAGGATTGAATGGTCAATCCATTTATTGTCTTGAAATATTGCTGGTCCCACGTTTCTTATGTTTCATTGGAGGAAAACGAAAGAAACTAAAATAACAAAGTTATTTTATTTATTATTTAAAAAATTCACAAAATCTCACTTTTTTTACATACCTACTACGGTCGATGTGAAGACTCCCTTATGAGATACCCAGCATTCCAGATTCGACAGTTCCCTCTGATTAGTATGCTGAGCAATGATTCAAATGTTAGAAAACTCTGTTCGCTATTTTACTGAACGTACCTTAAAAAAGTTCATAAATTTATTCCAGGAACACTAAGCCTCGGAATCAAGTGCCGTCAATTTTCACAGACTCAAAATAATTCCATATAATTAAAAAAATAATGGAAAACCTAGTTCATTACATTCTCCCCACCTTAGGGATTTTCATCCCCAAAAGCCACAATAAAGACTAAGGAAACAAATGGGGGTACTGAGCATGAATCAGAGCCTCCCTCTCTCATGTGCTCTTCTGGACGTTCTCAGGATGCCAGCGAATGCGCACCAGAGGTATCGACCGTCCATGAAGGACCCTTTCCTTTTGATTCTCAATCTCTACTGGAACCTCCATAAACATCGCCCTATCATCAAATTCTAGGTCACTATGGTCGATGATGTCGTAAGGGTCATGGACGTATCTCATCAGCTGGGATACGGGGAAGACATCATGCACCTTCTCCAACAGCGGTGGACGTTCCAAGTATTATGACACCTTGCCTATCCTCTGAAGTATCAGAAATGGTCCGATAAGACTCAGTGATAACTTTCCAGCTTGGCCAAATCCCTATAAACCTCGGCGAGGTTAGACCCGTAAAGAGACATGGTCTCCCTCCTCAGACTCCAAAGGTCTCCATCTCCTATCAACATAAGATTTCTATCGGCTCTTTACAGACTTCATCTGATCCTGGATGATCTGTACCTTTTCAGTGGTAGCTCATACCGACTCTGGAGCCATAAGTGCTGACTCCCCTGGGTCTGTCCAGCATAGAGGTGATCTGCAAGGTCGACCGTATAGGGCCTCAAATGGTTCCATACCGACGGTGGAGTGATAGCTATTATTTATGCGAACTCCACCAAGGGAAAGTGATCCTCCCAACTTCATCCAAAATCTAGGACGCATGCACGAAGCATGTCCTCCCATGTTTTTATGGTCCTCTCTGTCTGAGCAGCTGTCTGAAGGTGAAAGGCGGTGCTCAAACGCAGTTGAGTCCAGAACACCTCTTGTAATCCCTTGCACTACCAGGATGTAAAACGTGTTTCACGATCAGATATGATCATAGATGGCACCCCATGAAGTCACATATTCTCATGTACATAGAGGAATCTCAATCCCTCTAATGGTACCTGTTCTCAGATAGGTAGGAAGTGGGATGACTTGGTGAGTCGATCAACAATCACCGAGATAGAATCATGCCCCCTGGATGTACATGGTAGCCCTATCACAAAGTCAATGGAGATTCCATTCCACTCCTACTCTGGCACCTATAGTGGTTGTGCTAAGCCTAATGGAACCTAATTCTAGGCCTACACATGCTAAAAAATGAGGCATCAAGAAATAAACTCTTCCACTTATTACTTCATCACTGGCCACCAGGTTTGACACCGTATGTTCTAGTATATCTTCGCCACACCAGGATGAACCACAAGAGAGGACGTATGGAACTCCCTTAACACCTCCTCCTATTGGACTACTATAACCATGGTAAATCCTATAAAGAGGATGACATGCTCCCCACCTTTAAAAAATCCTTCAACTGTCTGTCCATAGGATATATGAGCACGTCGAGCCTCACAGTCAGTTTCCTCAAGCTGCGCCTCCCTGACTCGCTGAATGAGTGGGGGAGTGACTATAATAGATTAGATGTAATCTGGTCCATTTCTATCCATAAAGGATATCAACAATGCCGCTAGTTTCTCGATCACCTCACTCAGCAACTACAGACCAGACCTCCCACTGAGTGCATCTCCTACCATATTCCCCTTCCCAGGAGTATAAACTATCCTAAAGTCATAGTCCTAAAATAACTCTATCATTCTACATTATCTCATGTTCAGGTCCTTCTGTGAGAAGATATACTTGATACTCTTTTGATCATAGTAGAATATAAATCATTCTCCTATCCAGATGTCCGGTTCTAATGATATGGTCCACTATGTGTTTTGAAGTCTGGTTGGGGCAGGGTCTGGTCTGGGTCCGACCCGGCTGGGTAGGGCCGAGTTCCGGCCCGGCATGCAAGGTTGGTGCCTGTAAGGGGTGGCCCAGCCCGCAAGGGGGCGCGACCCACTGGTCCAAACGGTGGTCGTGTCCACCCTAGCTGTAAAGACCCGTAAAAATCAAGGGGAATTTTTTTTTCTTAATTTTCCTTGTAATTTTACAAGAACACAGTTTCTGACGGCACCTGATTCCAAGGCCCGGTGTGCCCAGAATCTTTTTTCGAAGTTTGGCTCGGGTACGTTCAGGGAACGAACGAGCGGGTTTTTATAACATTTTTACCAGTGCTCGGAATCGAATTCTGAGGCCACCGATTGAATCGCAGTGCCGGTAATTTCTTAGAAACACCTTTTCTAGAGTTGCGTTTGCTCGGGTGTGGTTTTTAAATTTTCGGGTTAAGTAAATGAATAAAATAAAATGGTGCGACCAATTTATTTTATTTTAAGTTGTTTAACCTATGCTAAGGGTGTTAAAGTGGGACCCACAATATCCTACACCACTAGGTAGGATATTTTTGGGGTGGGGCCCATATGAGCCCCACCTTTTTCAACCCCCTACTTTAATTATGTAACACACCCGCACCCCCCTTTTTAATGAAGTCAACCCTTGCATTTAATCTGGTTAATAAACGCCTCATTAATTGGGCGGTTTAAACTCCACAATTAATTCTTTTAATTTATTGTTTTGTTTTTTAATTTCAAAGACGTTGGCATGTGAGTTAATAAAATAAGACAACTCTTATTTTATTAGGGGTTGGTTGTGCAAGAGGGTTTGGGAGTATTCACTCAAGTCGTGGTGCCCTCCTTCCTTGATGAAGAACGCGAAGAACGCGAAGAACGCCGACCTCCGACGAAGGTCGACAACAACGCCGGATCCTCGGAGATCGATGACGCGACGCCGACGAATCCTTTCTCTGTGACGCGACGATCCTCCTTCCGCGACGCCTTCTTCCGCGATGGTTAATTCCGTGACGAATCCTCGCTCAACGAATTCTAAGAGGTAGGGGTTTATTTTAATTTTTTGTTCGTGAATTATTTTGTCACCTCTCTTCATTTCAATTTGAGCCGCCTGATACCCCAATAATGGGAGGAGGTCGGACCGCACGAACACGGACGACCCTCCTCTACCCTTTGGTTGTTTGATGTTTTTTGCGGCACGAGCATGCCAACGCGGTGCTGAAGCACCGCGAGGGAAATATTAAAGAAAGGGGGAGAAGCGCAGCACCGTCGTGCCGCGCCGTTGAAGACGAACCAAAGACGCGGCGCCATCGCGCCGCGCCAGAGAATCACAAAAAACACCACGGCCAGAGCGGGGCCGCAGCGGAGTGGCGCAGCGCCGTCGCTCCATGCCGGACGGACCAAGGCCGCGGCTTTAGGCCGCAGCGGAGCAGGGACCGGCGACCGGTTCCGGGCCACAGGTGTTGGCGTAGGGGGACCGGCCAGCGCCGGTCCAATGGCGGTAGCAGCCGGCCGGCCGGTGCGGGCCAGCTGGTCAGGGGAAAATGTCGGGGGTCGTAACCCCTGGTTGGCCAGTAGGAGCGGCCCCCCGTGTGGGGGTCGTGGTTTCCCTACGTGGGGGAGGGCAGCGCGCCCCCCACCCTCTTCGCTCAGCCGTTACGGCCGAGCCTCCTGGCTCGCTGGCCAGGCCGAGCTGCCAGGCCGGGCCGCGCCCAGGTCGCACCACGCTGAGCCCTAATGGGTCAGACCCAGACCCGGGTCGGGTCGAACCTATTCGTGCCGACCCAGGGGGTACCGGGCCGGGTCGGACCGGGCCCGAACCCCCTAATACCGGACCCCTCATGGTCTTTTTCCCATAACATGGGCTTCAGACCTCCGATCGATGCACCGTCAGTTGCGATGCGATCCTTGGATCGAGAAGGTAGTTTCGGTGTATCACACCTAAGGTTTTGGAGTACTTTGAGTTTGGCCGGGTTGGTTCGTACATGAAACCAACCAGGCCCTCAGAGCGGAAACACTTTTAACTTGAGCTCCGGACGTCTGATTGACGTGTCGTCGACTTTGATGGATTCCTCGTAGTGAGACGGACCTTTTGGCTTACTCTGCTCAAGATTTCGATTCAGTTGAAGTTCAGTCAGGTTGGTTTTGACTTAAAAACCAACCGGGTCCCTGGGACGAAAAATCCAATAACTCTCAGACCGGACGTCTGATTGACGTGCCGTCTGTGACGTTGAGTTCCTGCTGACGATGCGGAACTTTTGGATACATCAACTTCAGACTATGTGTCAGTTAATGTATCAGCCCCTCGGCTCATGGATTGAACCCTCCCGAACGAGCTTGTTGTGTGCGGGAACCCTAGAGCTGGCTGCGACTGCGATGACAATGATGACTGTACATAAATCCTCCGTGGATTCGACAGCGATGACTACAGCACTCAGCGATCCTACGTGGATCAGTGCTACCGATCCAGTGTGGGTCATATCTTGCGTGGGTCAGCGCTCAGCGGTCCTGTGTGGGCCAGCACCTACAGATCATGTGTGGGTCCGATCCTGTGTGGGTCATTGCGGGGGTTAGTTACCTATCGATCCTTTGTGGGTCATTGCAGGGTTAGTTACCTATCGATCCTTTGTGGGTCATTGCGGGGGTTAGTTACCTATCGATCCTTTGTGGGTCATTGCGGGGGTTAGTACCTATCGATCCTATGTGGGTCCGACAGCGTAAATGAATCAGTGGCTACATCTGATCATCTCTATCGTCTTACGAAGAAGTATACCTGTGTGAGCTGAATCTTGATTTGCTTTCCTATGTGGATTGTGTTGTGTTATCCTGTGTGGATGTGATCGACTTGCGATTGGATGTTGGAGCCGATCGGGAATTGATGACTTAGATATATGTATGGGCATATACCTAAGTAGTGTCAGATGTTACTTTTTAGTTGTATCTTTCCTTTTTGGATTATCCTTTTTGGATTCTGGGAGACCTTCAGGGGGTCTCGGGGTCCCTACTGAGTAGCTTATACTCACCCCTGCACGGGCTATGCCCGCACAACGTTGTGTTGGTTGCAGATGACAGACAACACTGATCGTGGTTGAGGATTACGGAGCAGGTCGGTACCTGGAGGTGGACCACTAGGCGGGACGTACACGGAGCGGACGGCTGGACCCGAGGAGCTGAGGTGGTTTGAGGAGCTGAGGTGGCTATCTGTACCCACCCTTCAGGTGGGAGTACCAGAGGACGACTCGATGTTGCGGCTTTACTTTCAGTTGGTATTTTCCCTTTCAGTTGCTGTTATCCCTTTCCAGTTGTACTTTACTTTCAGTTTGGGTTTGTATTCTGGCCCATTTACTTTCCGCACTTACTTGTACTCAGTTTACTTAGTGTTTACTTCTGCTGGCTTACTTTGTGGTGTTTCTTTACTTTTAAAGGCAATGCCTTCCCTTTTTGTTGGGATTTACGCCTTGGTGCTAGTCTCCAACCCCTGGCCTATGGAAGGCGGGCTTGGGGTAGTCACGACACGGGTCCCGATGACGGGTCGTGACAAATTGGTATTAGAGGAGTTCGGTTCTACCGCAGAACTCAGGACTTTGATCTTTTTCTATGTGAAGCAACAGTGTCAAGAGTATTGAGTGTGGTTATCAGTCCAAGGAGTCCAGTGTTGGTGCGGCAGCCGACGTATCCATACACCAGGACCATGAATTCTGATTTTTGACTTAATTCACAAAAACATTGATTGCATGTGTGTTTCATGTTTTCTTTTTGATTACTTTGTGTCAGCTCACCAGGTATACTGTTTTACCATGGCGCACCTGTTTCATTTCAGGATATCCCCACGACGGCAGCCAGCTAGGGTTCCGAGCGTTGTGTGTGACGACAGCCCACTGAGCGACGGGGCCTCGGTATAGGGCCCTTTGACAGCAGAGGCACCGGCGGTACCTCTACCCGCCGAGCCACTGATGCTTCCAGCCCCATCCGCTGACGATGCATGTTGCCTTAGTGCACTGCACGTGTTTCAGTGTCAATGACCACCCAGGTTATGCGGGGAGATGGACCCTTAGGCAGTAGAGGATTGCCTGGAGGCAGTTGTACGAGTTTTCAGGTTAGTGAGGACACCAGCAGACCTCATGGTGGTCCTCGCAGCGAGCCTCTTACTCGCGGTAGCAGGCAGATGGTGGAGCTTGATGCTCCAGGTGCACGATGAGGCATCTCTCCTCTGGATAGACTTTGAGAGCCTCTTCCGCTCGAAGTTCGTCCCATCCACCCTCCGTGCGGTGCGCATGCAGGAGCTTCTACAGTTGCGGCAGGGCAGCTTGACGGTCGCCCAGTACTCAACGAGATTTATAGATCTCTCGCGTTATTCGACGGACATGGTATGGGACCCATTCTTCCAGGCCTGGACTGTTGAGCAGGGATTGAGGCATGAGATCAGGGCATCGCTGATCTCCCTCAGCATTCCGACACAGGCATGGGTACTATAGCGATCCCTTCTCGTCGAGAGCTTCCTTGCTGAGCCTACATCAGCAGTGAGACCTACTGCAGGGCGGCACGTAGCAGAGTCTTCTGTAGCAGGCAGTCGACGGATGACTAATGGGTCCAGGCAGACCATACCCTCAGGCATATGACCTCAGGACACTGGCTCAGAGGTGCGGGGCACTCAGCGCCGAGCCAGTCTTTCGAGAGGCAGAAAATGCTACGCATGCGGCAGACAAGGCCAACTGGCTCGTGACTACCCGACATGTCGTACCGAGGAGCAGTAGACAGTTGAGGGGCCACCCAGGCAGAGGCAGAGGGTCAACCGTGGCAGTCTGCTGGGAGCAGGCGGATGAGGCAGAGGAGCTGGCCGAGCGGCAGGTGGTGGGAGACGCTTTGAGGCTCTACCACCCTCACCACCAGGAGGTCCACCCCGACCACAGGGAGCTGGCGGGCAGAGACAGGCACAGCTCCAGGAAGCGGAGGCCTATGACCATGGCATGCCCGAGATGATTCTAGGTACTATCTGTGTCTATTCCACCCTTGCTGCAGTTCTTATAGACATAGGATCAAGTCATTCTTTCATAGCCGCTGCCCTTGTTCGGAGCTCGGAGATTCCGACGGAGCTATTGGCTCCTTTCTTACGGCTAGAGACTCCTACGGGAGAAGACTCGACGATTACGCACTAGTGCTGGCAGTGTGAGTTTACTCTAGGAGGCGAGAGCTTCGACTTGGATCTTCTTGTAGTGGCATCGAGGCCTTACGACGTCATCTTGGGCATGGATTGGTTATCTACAGTCCATGCTCAGATTGACTGTATTAGGCGCAAGGTGCGATGTGTACGCACTGACAGGAGCAGGTTCACCTTCATCGGCGAGAAGGGAGCCTTCACATCACAGGATGGACTCTCGCAGAGGAGAGGACAGCTCATCACTCATCAGTTGGATAGCCTCATCCTAGGAGCAGTTGAGGTGCGGAGTCCTGGTTTTCCTGCAGTAGTGGATCAGTATGCAGACGTTTTCCCCGAAGATATTTCAGGACTACCTCCTCGCAAAGAGGTATAATTTTATAATGATCTGTACCCCGGTCCAGCCCCGATATTTACCCTAGAATATCGGATGGATCCTGCCGAGCTTCAGGAGCTACGGGTACAGTTGGAGGACTTGCAGGGCAAGGGATTCATCTAACCCAGTGTTTCACCCAGGTCTTCCCCGATATTGTTTTCCAAGAAGGCGGACAGGAGCTTGTGACTTTGTGTCGACTATCGTCACCTAAACCAGGTGATAGTGAGGAACAAGTATCTGCTACCGAGGATTGAAGACCTCTTCGATCTGCTCAAGGGAGCACGGTGGTTCTCGAAGATAGACCTCAGGTCAGGCTATCATCAGCTCAGAGTTTGGGACGAGGACGTGCAGAAGACGACCTTCAGGTGTCGGTATGGTCACTATGAATTCTTGGTTATGACCTTCAGCATGACCAATGCTCTAGAAGTGTTTATGGGCCTCATGAACAAGATATTTTAGCCATACCTCGATCGATTTGTTGTGGTCTTCATCGACGACATTTTGATTTACTCGACCACTGAGGAGGAGCACGCCTACCACTTGCGGATTGTACTAGAAACACTCTGAGAGCACCAGCTTTATGGAAAGCTCTCGAAGTGTTAGTTCTAGTTACGTGAGGTCCACTTCTTAGGACACGTCATCTCTGAGGCGGGAGTTGCGGTGGATCCTTCGAAGATCGAGGTGGTGCGAGCTTGGGATCCACCCAGGAGCATGATGGAGGTGCGGAGTTTCTTGGGTCTATCTTGGTACTACAGGAGATTCGTGCTAGACTTTTCCGGAGTTGCAGCACCACTCTCAGCATTGACAAAGAAGGGGAAACCTTTTGTGTGGTCAGACAGATGTTAGCAGAGCTTCCAGGAGCTGAGACAGAGATTGACCAGCGTGCCTATCTTGAGGTTGCCGGAGGAGAGAGTAGGGTACGTAGTTTACTGCGATGCATCAGGGACCAGACTCAGATGTGTCCTAATGCATGAGTGGGCTGTGATCGCCTATGGATCATGTCAGTTGAGGCAGCATGAGCAGAACTACACTACCCATGACCTGGAGTTAGTAGCAGTGGTCTTCGTTCTGCAGATATGGCGACACTATCTAATGGGCGAGCTCTTTAGAGTCTATTCTGACCATCAGAGTCTCAGGTACATCTTCTCGCAGAAGGAGCTGAAACTGAGACATTGGCGATGGCTCGAGTTCCTCCAGGACTATGACTTTGAGATAGTCTATACTCTTGGAAAGGGGAATGTAGTATCCGATGCCCTCAGCAGGAGGACGGGCATTCAGATACTTGGGGAGGCGACAAAGCAGCTATCCACTTTGTAGATATGCTTCGTGGATAGAGATGAAGCAGCCTTTCTTCAGTCACTCACAGTCACTTCTCCACTACTGCAGCGGGTCAGAGAGGCACAGCGGGGGGATGCCGACTGTGAGGCGTAGTGTTCGCAGATATCCTCAGGACAAGCACCTGATGGTTTCTCTTTAAAAGGAGAGTACGACATCATTTTAAGAGGACGTACCTTGGTACCAATTGCTTTATGGGAGGAGGTGCTGAGAGAGTTTCACACTTCTCCACGACGCGACGATCCTCCTTCCGCGACGCCTTATTCCGTGATGGTTAATTCCGCGACGAATCCTCGCTCAACGAATTCGACGAGTTAGGGGTTTAGTTTAATTGTTTGTTCATAAATTCTTCTGTCCCCTCTCTTCATTTCAATTTGAGCCACCTGATACCGCAATAACGGGAGGAGGTTGGACCGCACGAACACGGTCAACCCTCCTCTCCCCTTTGGTTGTTTGATGTTGTTTGCGGCACGAGCAAGGCAACGCGGTGCCGAAGCACCGTGAGGGAAATTTTAAAGAAAGGGGGAGAAGCACAGCGCCGTCGCGCCGCGCTGTTGAAGACAAAACAAAGATGTGGCACCGTCACGCCGTGCCAGAGAATCACAAAAACACCGTGGCTGGAGCAGGGCCGCGGCGGAGGGGCGTGGAACCATCGCGCCGCACTGGACGGACCAAGGCCGCGGCGGAGCAGGGACCGGTGGCCGGTTCCGGGCCGCCAGCGTCAGAGCAGGGGGGCCAGCCAGCGCCGGTCCCGTGGCGGCAGCAGCCGGCCAGCCGGTGCGGGCCGACCGGTTAGGGGAAAACTCCGGGGGTCGTAACCCCTAGCTGGCCAAGAGGAGCGGCCCCCCGTGCGAGGCCACAGTTTCTCTATGCGGGGGAGGGCATCACGCCCCCCACCCTCTTCGCTTGGTCGTTACGGCCAAGCCGGCTGGCTCGCTGGCCGGGCCGAGCCGCCAGGCGGGGCCGCCAGGTCGGGCCCCGCCCAGGCCGGGCCGGGCCGCGCCCTAATGGGCCTAACCCGGACCCGGGTCGGGTCTACCCGGTTCGGGCCGACCCAGGGGGTACCGGGCCGGGTCGGATCGGGCCCGAACCCCCTAATATCGGACCTCTCACGGTCTTTTGCCCATAACCTGGGCTGCGGACCTCCGATCGATGCACCGTCAGCTGCGATGTGATCCTTGGATCAAGACGGTCGTTTCTTTATATCACACCCAAGGTTTCGAAGTACTTTGGGTTCGGCTGGGTTGGTTCTTACACGAAACCAACCGGGCCCTCGGAGCAGAAACACTTATAACTTGAGCTTCGGACGTCCGATTGACGTTTCGTCGACTTTGATGGATTCCTCATAGTGAGACTGACATTTTGGATTACTACACTCGAGGTTTGGACATAGTTGTAGTATGGTCGGGTTGGTTTTGACTTAAAAACCAACCGGGCCCCTGGGACGAAAACGCCAATAACTCTCAGACCGGGCGTCCGATTGACGCGCCGTCTGTGGCGTTGAGTTCCTGTTGACGATGCAGAACTTTTGGATACATCAACTTCAGACTACGTGTCAGTTGATGTATCAGCCCCTTGGCTCGTGGAGCGGACCCTCCCGAACGAGCTTGTTGTGTGCGGGAACCCTAGAGCTGGCTGCGACTGCGACGACGATGACGACTGTACAGAAATCCTCCGTGGATTCAACGGCGACGACCACAACACTCAGCGATCCTACGTAGATCAGTGCTACCGATCATGTGTGGGTCAGATCCTATGTGGGTCAGTCCTCAGCGGTCCTGTGTGGGCCAGCGCCTACAGATCCTGTGTGGGTCTGATCCTGTGTGGGTCATTGCGGGGGTTAGTTACCTATCGATCCTTTGTGGGTCATTTCAGGGGATAGTTACCTATCAATCCTTTTTGGGTAATTGCGGGGGTTAGTTATCTATTGATCCTTTATGGGTCATTGCGGGGGTTATTACCTATTGATCATGTGTGGGTCCAACAGCTTAGATGAATCAGTGGCTACATCTGATCATCTCTATCGTCTTACGAAGAAGTATACCTGTGTGAGCTGAATCTTGATTTGCTTTCCTATATGGATTATGTTGTGCTATCCTGTGTGGATGTGATCGACTTGGTCTCGGATGTTGGAGTCGATCAAGAATTGATGACTTAGATATATGTATGGGCATATACCTAAGTAGTGTCGGATGTTACTTCGTGGTTGTATCTTTCCTTTGTGGATTATCCTTTGTGGATTCTTGGAGACCTTCAGGGGTCTCGGGGTCCCTACTGAGTAGCTTATACTCACCCCTACAAGGGCTATGCTCGCACTACATTGTGTTGGTTGTAGACAACAGACAACGCTGATCGTGGTTGAGGCTTGCAGAGCAGTTCGGTACCTGGAGGTGGACTACTGGGCGGGATGTACACGGAGCGGACGACTGGACCTGAGGAGCTGATGTGGTTCGAGGAGCTGAGGTGGTTATCTGTACCCACCCTTCAGGTGGGATTACCAGAGGACGACTTGATGTTGCAGCTTTACTTTCAGTTGTTGTTTTCCCTTTCAGTTGTTGTTATCCCTTTCCAGTTGTACTTTACTTTTAGTTTTGGTTTGTATTCTGGCCCATTTACTTTCCGCACTTACTTGTACTCAGTTTACATAGTGTTTACTTCTACTGTCTTACTCTGTGGTGTTTGTTTACTTTTAAAGGCAATGCCTTCCCTTTTTGTTGGGATTTACGCCTTGGTTCTAGTCGCCAACCCCTGGCCTTTGGAAGGCGGGCTTGGGGTAGTCACGGCACGGGCCCCGAGGATGGGTCGTGACACTAGCTGAAACAGTAGGGGACCGGCCCCTTTTTTGGAACGCAAAGCGGCAGCGCCTAAGGGTGCTGCTAGGTCACATCAGGACCCGCTGTGTGTCCTGCCACCACAGCATTAGAGCTGGGGCTTCTTTGGCGGCGTACTGGTCACATCGCCCTCTACTACCATGGCCGGCCTGTGTGTCGGCCACCTCTTCTGACCGCTGTGGCTGATGAGCCACCACCGGTTAATCTGGTAGAGCGGGTGCACCGCCTGCTTCCTTGAGGCTGACCACTGTGTCGGCTGCCGCCATCATCCACCACGGCTCATTTCTCACTGGAGGAATGCTATGGTGTACCATACATCTTCCATGGCCGGCAGGTGCTGGCCGCCACCATCCTTTTTCGCACCGGGGCACGTCCAACCCGAAGGAAAACCTAGTGAAGAAGGCACCAAATTTTAACAAAATTGGTGTAGGGACCGGGCCTTGTTCTTTTGGCTCACTCCCCCCAGGATAGGGTGATAGCAAGAGGGTAGGAATGATTCAAATAAATCTTGAAAAACAAATCACGATTAAACCCTACCTCAAGAATGATGGAGAAACGCCCACGATTGAAAAAGTGGGTCTGTGTTCGTCATCCCCTAAAACTAGCCTACAATGACATCACTCGATCGTCGATATTCTGTTCGGGGATTTGGTGTCGCTCGTCACCACCCGCTGGAACTAGATCTGTCCTCCAAGGATGGCGTCCCGACACTTTACCAACATTTCGTTGCTTGGCGAAGCAGTGTCGATACCTCTCCCCAATCTCCATATAAATAAGAGAGGGGGTGGGTGTCTAATGCTCGTGGGACTTAATGGGGATCATTAATTTGGAACCTTCCTAATTCCCCAACAAAGCTGTTATTTAGGATTGAAAGGTCAGGCCATTTATTTTCTTGATGCGTCAATGGTCCCACGTTTCCGCTTGTCCTTTGGAGGAAAAAGAAATAAAATAAAATAAAAAATTTAATTTATTTATTCTTTAAAAAAGTCCCAAAATATATCCATTTATCCAGACCTATTTCAGTCGAAGTGAATCCTCCCTTAAGCAAATCCCAGCATTGTATATTCAACGGTGCCCTCAGATTTTTAATTCGAGCATCGATTCAAAAGATGGAAAACACCGCTCGTGCGTTTACTGATCGTACCTTAAAAAAAGTTCTGAAATTCATTCCGAGCACACCGGGCATCGGAATCACGTGCCTTCAATTTTCACAGACTTGTAATAATTCCATATAATTAAAAAAATACATGGAAAATTTGGTTCTTTACACTCCCATGAATAAGGATATTTAGGGATATATTTATAGCAAGTATATTTTCATATGAAAACAAAATTTGATGAATAATTCCTTTACATAAATATATATTTATTGATATTATTTATAAGGACCCGACCTTAAACCTTACTAAATCTTGAATTAAATTGAACAATTCAAATTGAGGATCTTTTCAGGTTTAGAGTTTTAGAGAATTAAGACATAGCTATTACATCTCAAAGATTACAAAGTAGAAAAATCTACTCAGTTGCCATTTTTTCACAAAATAAAAACTATTGAACAAAAGAGTCATGTCTAGTTCCTTGTTTTAGGTAGCCTGACATTTCCTTGATCCCATCCTTGACCCTATTCAAATTTATGTCCAGTGAAAACATTTCAAAAACATGGGATGAGAATAAAAATCTCAATAAGGGTTATAACAGTACGGAAATAAATCATCAGTCCATGTATACATAAGAATCAATGAAATCATACTTTACTCATAAAACATAAGCAATTTAATATACCTCATGAAATCACAAGATTTATGCATAACTCAGTAGAAATCATAAGGCATAAAGGTAACTTGAGGCATTCATAACATTCTTACGTAGGGAGTAACCCTCATGGTTACGTTTGGAATACCCATCACATAATATTCCCTAAATCTCTTCGGAGAAACCTTAACGTTTAACCCCTTCGCGTTACCCAATGCATTGGAGAGATACATCGGGCTCACCCGCCCTTAGTTTATCAAAGAACCACCTGTCTTCATAAATAATGCCAAAGAACCATAACATAATCATAACACATAACTTAAGCATAAAGTAAAGATAACATTCCCACACTACAATAAAAATATAACATTTTAAGATATTGAAATAATGAATCCATTCTAAAAACCATATTCAAAACGAGTTAAAACATTTAGTAAAGAGATTTTTGAATCAAAGTGTCCCATACCACTTTGAAGCTTTCAACATTTTAAACCATTAATATCTATATAAATAAATCTTTAAAACCATTTTGAAAACATGGATATTAATTTGAAATATTTATAAGAATAAATCATTAAAACATTTAAAACGATATTTTAATTAAAGGGTTTTTAACAAAATGAGATACTCTTGAATACAATAATTGAGGAATAACATTTAATCAGAACTTTATAATATCATGATAATAAAGGGATTCATTATATAATATTCCAAAGGACAGTATATACACCATATAAGAGTTAATTGGTTCATAACAACAATGAAGTCTCAAAAGAAATGTAAAATGATATGAAATCCCTTATAAAGAAGGTATCCTTAAATTAAGGATAAATCAATCTCATAATTATGTGTGAAAAATATAAATACACCCAATATAAGTGGATATTATGTGTAAAACAATCAAATTTCATTCACACATATTCAATGGATGACATATTCAATAAGTACATGTTGAACCCCAAGAAATCAAAATTGGGTTAAGAAGTTCCCTTGGTAAAATTCGACAGCCTAACGACATCACTTTAAAATTCATAAAATTAGTTGATGAGAGAGAAAATGGTATCTCATCACTTGGACATAAAATTTACATCAATAAGGATATATAAGAACATATCCCAACATACAAATATGTAAATTAAATGTCATAACAAAATAAGTCCAATAAAAAGAGGAGTGTAAAAGGTTCCCTTACCAATTTGGGAAACTTTCAAAACGTACGCCCCATGAAATAAGGGTCATAAAATGAAGATTTAAATACCCATAAATGAGAGTATATTATAAAAATAGTAAAATAATGTTCAGTACATTCACCCCACAAAAGGAAATAGTGGCCAATGTTGCATGAATCTCAAGGGAATAAAATGTGGGATGAAAATCCCCTTATGAAAATTCGACAGCCTAACAGCGCCACATAAAACTTCCAAAAATGGATTGATGAGATCAAATAGGGTCTCTCATAATATTAAAATAAAATGTACAGAAAGATTAATATATAATAACATCCCCCAACATAAGAAATAGGAGCTTAAATAAGTGACATAAAAGAGAGTACTTTAAAAGAAAGAGAGAGGTTGGATCCCTTACCTCAAGTCTGACTCGTCTTGTTCGTTTCTTTATATTCCTAAATAATAAACTTTGTTCAAATTTATAATTGCTTGAGGATATCCTTTAATGATTATTATTCAGTTAATATCACATATTATAATGTCATAATAATGGGTTAATAATGTGAGTTCATATCAGACGTTTTTTTTGATGTTTGGTACATGAGTCAAAAATGAACTTGTTTGAAAAGAATCGTCCATGTAGTTATAAGTGTATAATATCCAGAATAGTATTAATGATTTAAATATCATATATATCTAGTACATATTAATTTTATACTATTCCATAACATTTGGAGATAAAAAGAAATGAAATGCACCATTCATGGAGACGGTAGGCCGTACGTACGCATGAACGCTACTTTCATTTCATTGTCATATTAATGGAATTAAAAATAATTGAGAGAGATATATATATTAATTAAAGTATAATATACATGTTATATAGGTTACATAAGTTCATTAATTTCATTCTTTATACATTCCATGTATTGCATGAACGAGTCACATCACTTGAGGGGGCAGTAGTCCGCACTTCCTCATATGAAATTATCGCATTTGTACAACATGCAAAGAATAAAGGTATGATTTAAATATAAAATACAGAAGAATATATAAAACATAAATACCATATATATAATATATAAAATACAGTGACATCATAATGGACACCTTTAAATGTGTTAAAAGAATATTGAACATTCATCGTTTCGTGAGGCAGTAATTCACCATCCAAAGAAACAGTATGTTCTTTAACCATTATACGGATGTGTGTATAAGTGTAGCTTGAATACATCTTATAACAATATCCTAGTATATTGAAGATACTGGTGTTGTTACAAAATAAAGGAATAAAAATATTTTGGGGGGTTGGAGAAGCAAAATAATACAAAAGAACATAAGAGAAGACATTACCATTAAATCGGGTAACTCCCTTTGGTTTGAACCAGAAGGGTTTCTTGAAGAGCTTTCTGCCTAAGGTGAGCCTTTAATGATGAATAGAGGGATATAGAGAGATGAAATGGGCAGGTTTTGGCTGAGTAAAAGGCTTGAGAGGTGTGGGTAAGGAGGTAGATGTGGGGGCCTTTTATAAAAGGAGAGGAGGGGCACTCATGGAAAGTCAAGAAATGTTACTTTATTTTAAAAAGGGTTTCGGATTTTAAAGGTCCGACATTGATATATTTCGAGGATAAGGTGATAAGGGTTCGAAATATACTCATACAATAGGTTTTTTCCATGAGTAATTCATATATTTTACATTATCTTTTCATTTCATTTAAATCGTTCATTAATGTGGTAATCGCTGCATCATCATGATGTCATAAATAATTTAATTTATTTAATGTCTAAAAATTATAAAAAAAAAATGATGTAGGAAATGTTTTTATCTTTACAATGAATATTTATAGTCTAAGAGATAATTTACTCAGACAAAACTAAAATTGTTTTACTTGGGTGATACATACTTTTGTTATATTTTCCTTTCTTGAAAAAATAAAATGATAAAGTGTCACTATCACACAAAAGAGATTCCATGGGGTCCCAAAGTTTATCACAAGGCATAACATGATCGGCCATGACACAACCAGTAGAATTAGGACACATTTTGGGGTCATTTGTTATTATTATGATATTATTTTATTATCATTGACTACACGATTACTAATTAATCGCGATAATTAAAGATAATTACCATCGTTACTATTCATAATGTCCAAAAACAAAAGAATCTTAATAACATAATTTGGACCTTCTGATTCCAAATATGGAATTCATCTTACCAAATTACAAACATAGAAATTTCAATAATTAATTTATAAATATTTCCCGTTGTCAAAACAAATAGTGGGTTTTTTTGAAGCAATATCTATGAAATGTTTGGCACTTGTTTATGTCCATTTTCAAAGTGAAATTAATTCTAATGACCACCATTGAATTAAATGGTAAAAATCTATTCTAATTACACTTTAAAACCAATTAAAAATATATAATCTAACCATATATTCAAATTAGATGAAAAAGCAGTTTTGATGTAAAATACAGTATTTTTTCACTATTCATCAAAAAAAATTAACAATGTCAGAAACATACCAAAAATTTAACCAAAGTAAATTTCAATTTTCCAATCATAAATAATAAGTTTATTTTGACAAATAGAGCTTATAAAATTTTAAGAAGTTAGATTTAAAAAAGGTTCTCCATCAAAAGGCGGTAAAACAATCTTTTAAAAATATTAGAGTATTTATTCTCAAAATTGGATTCATTTGGATTTTAAGCCTCTAACATTTATTGGATAAATGTAAAAATATTTAACAAATATATGTAATCATTTTTTAGTTATTTATGTTCATTCCTTCCATTAAAACGGCTAAGCGTTAACTATTATAATATTATTATATTATTAGTGTTTAACATAATATTTCAAAGAAACTTGTTGTTGCGTATTGGGTACGCCATCGAGCGTAGAATTACCCTTAAAGTAATATTAACATTTTATTCACAAATATTGATAAAAATTATAATGTAATATTATTTATTTACCTGGGATGTTACATCCTTCCCCCATTTTGGGAATTTCATCCTCACAATTCCAAAATTGGGCTTGGAAACTTCATTGAAAGTCCCACATCGGAACAAGAGTCAGTAAAACTATTACCTTAAATGGAAGGGAGAGAAGTACAAAGGTCACCCGAGTTAACCCATACTAGGATTAAAAGTAGGAAAATATGGATATGGAGGAGAAAACAAAGGTTCATGTTCTGATGGAGAGTGATAGTAAACATGTCTAGGAGAAAGTTAACCACAAGAAAATCACAAACTTGTGATGGGTTAAACAGTATTCGATTCCCCAGTAGGAAAAGTTAGCAGACAACATTTTTGTTTTAAGTTACTTTTCATTGAGGAATTTATTTTTGATCTTAACTATATCATAATGAAATATACTTACTTGTCACGTAGACTTTCAACTTTTATTAGATTCCTTAATCAAACTCATATTTTCTCCGAAAGACGAGTATTTAGGAAGACTTGTTCGCATTAAGAGTACTATAATCAACTTCTTGAGAATCACCTATCCCACAAAAGTGAACTATATATTTATCATGTTTTTATATCTCAACCAAAAACAAACCAAAAAGTTTAATACGAGATTAGATAATACCCAAAAAGGATATTTTTTTTCAAAAAGAAAAACTACTCCTAATCTCCAAAAAATTTTAAACAAAACCCAAAGTTAAAAAAAGACCATTGAATAAACATCTATCCATAAAATTCCTCAAAGTAAACCAAAATAAGATTGAAACCCAAATCTCTGAAGGATATAATCACATAGTCTCCTAAGATAAATCTTAACATTTTTCTCCGAAATAACACCAGTTACTCTAACAGTCTCATACTGAAAAGTAATTAACCTAATCACATATCCTCCATGATAGGCTAATCATTTCCATTGATAACCCAAAATCAACTTACTCTTAATTCATAAAATAATTTAACTAAAAAAGAACTATTCAAACTAACCAGGTACTTCATGTTGTCCAGTGGTAGGAGATAAATACCAGTTGCACTTTGGTTGTTGGTTTGATTCATGCAGCTTCGTCCGACGCGATGGGTTGTCGCACGGTCTGTGTGTTGTCCATTTTCCAAAACTATATAATTCTTAAAACATCCCCCAAAAAGAGATAAATCTTCAAAAATAACTATAACAAATTTTAGCCAAAACGTTTATCAAATAACTTCCATTTTGCAACCCAAAATGTATTAACCGGTAATTGCCTCAAATTCAAGGATCATATAAACCAAAATGGTTCTTTATAACTATATCCACAAAAGAAAGGATAATTATTCCTTGAATAAAATTTTCGTATATCAAACATCATGGTTACATATACTATAAAAAGTCTTCTAATGTATCCCCATCATCAAAAGAGACTTAACACATCTAAGAATTTCACAATCCTAAAATCTACCATAACTCTTGAATCCCTTATATGTTGACTTCTTACTCATTCAACATTCTTCATGATCCATTAACCATTCCTTTTTATCTTATTCTGAAATACTTCTTTCCTAAAAACAAATTCATGAATCATATCCTAAGATTCCAATAATAGGAAAACTTATGTTAAGAAATAATCCAAACCTTTCATTGGTCATTGTCAGTTTCTTCATCCTTAATCGGAATGGCATTAGGTATTGGTAAATGAATATTTGTACGATCTTGGTGACCCCAATCCCGAAACATCTTTGTAGGACATGTGTTTGCATAATGACCATGCACACCACATTTAAAACATTCAATTTATCCTTCAGAAATAACTTCTTTCCCTTTCCTAGAGTCAACTAGAAGCTTCCTTTTTCCATGGAAGGTTCTTGTTTTATGACCTTAATTTCCATATCTATTGCATCTTTTTTCCCTTTGAAACATTTTCCTATGTGTTTATTTCCACATCTTTGACACAGGTTTTTGAACATACTTAACTTTATGATTATTACCTGAACTTCCATAGGGATTTGTTTCTCGCATATATGATGCCTTATAAAATCACTAAGGTTCAGGTGGTCAATCATGACTCCAGATAGTTGGTTGAGGATAACCACAAGAGTTCTCATTATAGCTCCCATATCATTCAGTTGTTCTCTCATAAAACCGACATAGTTTTCTTCAAATCCACTGTTACTTTGGTGCCTGCTAGATCCAGCCATTTACTAAAACCAAAAAGGTCAGTGTGAGTATATCAGTAAAATCATCATATAATAAAGAGGAAGATAAACACCAAGATATACTTATCCAAGTTATCTCAAACTCATTCTAACTTTCAAAAAAACAATGACTCCATCTAATATACTAATCATTGTGGTTATACACAAATTGTCACTTTTTCTTAAACAACACTCTAACCTCTAATGTTGTCTAAACCAACCTATGATACCAACTATAAGGACCTGACCTTAAACCATACATAATCTTGAATTAAATTTTATAATTCACATTGAGGATCTTTTCAGGTTTAGAGTTTTAGAGAATTAAGACATAGCTATTACATCTCAAAGATTACAAAGTAGACAAATCTAATCAGTTGCCATTTTTTCACAAAATAAAAACTCTTGAACAAAATATTCATGTCTAGTTCCTTGTTTTAGATAGCCTGACATTTCCTTGATCTCATCCTTGACCCTATTCATCTTTATGTCCTGTGAAAGCATTTCAAAAACATGGGATGAGCATAAAAAGATGAGTAAGGGTTATAATAGTACAAAAAGAAAACATCAGTCCATATATACAAAATAATCAATGAAATCATACTTTACTCATAAAACATAAGCAATTTAACATACCTCAAGAAATCACAAGATTTATGCATAACTCAATAGAAATCATAAGGCATAAAGGTAACTTGAGGCATTCATAACATTCTTACGTAGGGAGTAACCCTCATGGTTACGTTTGTAATACCCATCACAGTATATTCCATAAATCTCTTCAGAGAAACCTTAACTTTAACCCCTTTGCGTTACCCAATGCATTGGAGAGATGTATCGGGCTCACCCACCCTTAGTTTATCACGGAACCACCCGTATTCATAAATAATGCCCGAGAACCATAACGTAATCATACCAAATAACTTAAGCATAAAGGAAAGATAACATTCCCACAGTACAACAACAATATAACATTTTAAGATATTGAAATAATGAATCCATTCTAAAAACCATTTTCAAAACCAGTTAAAACATTTAGTAAAGAGATTTTTGAATCAAAGTGTCCCATACCACTTTGAAGCTTTCAAAATTTTAAACCATTAATATCCATTTAAATAAATCTTTAAAATAATTATCAAAACATGGATATTAATGAGAAATATTTATAAGAATAAATCATTAAAACATTTAAAACGATATTTTAATTAAAGGGTTTTTAACAAAATTAGAGACACATGAATACAATAATTGAGGAATAAAATTTAATCAGAACATTATAATATCATGAGAATAAAGGGATTCATGATATAATATTCCAAAGTCCATTATATACACCATATAAGAGTGAATTGGTGCATAACAACAATTAAGTCTTAGAAGAAATGTAAAATGAGATGAAATCCCTTATAAAGAAGGTATCCTTAAATTAAGGATAAATTAATCTCATAATTATGTGTGAAAAATATAAATACACACAATATAAGTGGATATTAAGTGTAAAACAATAAAAGTTCATTCATACATATTCAATGGATGACATATTCAATAACTATAGGTTGAACCCAATGAAATCGATATTAGGTTAAGAAGTTCCCTTGGTAAAATTTGACAGCCTAACAACGTCACTTTAAAATTCATAAAATTACTTGATGAGAGAGAAAATGGAATCTCATCACTTGGACATAAAACTTACATCAATAAGGATATATAAGAACATATCCCAACATAAAAATATTTAAATTAAAATTCATAACAAAATAAGTCCAATAAAAAGAGGAGTGTAAAAGGTTCCCTTACCGATTTGGGAAACTTTCGAAATGTACACCCCATGAAAGAAGGGTCATACAATGAAGATGTAAATACCCATAAATGAGAGTATATTATAAAAATAGTAAAATAATTTTCAGTACATTCACCACACAAAAGGAAATAGTGGCCAATGTAGCATGAATCTCAAGGGAATAAAAAGTGATATGAAAATCCCCTTATGAAAATTCGGCAGCCTAACGGCGCCACATACAACTTCCAAAAATGGATTGATGAGATCTAATAGGGTCTCTAATCATATTAACATAAAATGTACAGAAATAGGAATATATAATAACATCCCTCAACATAAGAAAGTGGAGCTTAAAATAAGTGACATAAAAGAGAGTACTTTAAAAGAAAGAGAGAGGTTGGATCCCTTACCTCAAGTCTAACTTGTCTTGTTCGTTACTTTATATTCCTGAATAATAAACTTTGGTCAATTTATAATCACTTAAGGATATCCTTTAATGATTATTATTCAGTTCATATCACATATTATAATGTTATAATAATTGGTTAATAATGTGATTTCATATTAGACGTTTTTGTCGATGTTTGGTACATGAGTCAAAAATGAAATTGTGTGAAAATAATCGTCCATGTAGTTATAAGTACATCATCTCCAGAATAGTATTAATGATTTAAATATCATATATATCCATTAAATATTCATTTTATACTATTCCATAACATTTGGAGATAAAAATAAATGAAATGAACCGTTCATGGAGACGATAGGTCGTACGTACGCATGAACGCTACTTTCATTTCTTTGTCATATTAATGGAATTAAAAATAATTGAGATATATATATATATATATATTAATTACAGTATAATATATATGTTATATAGGTCACATAAGGTCATTAATTTACTTCATTATACAGTACATGTATTGCATGAACGAGTCACATCACTTGAGGGGGCGGTAGTCCGCACTTCCTCATATGAAATTATCACATTTTCACAACATGAAAAGAATAAAGGTATGATTTAAATATAAAATAAAGAAGCATATATAAAACATTAATACCATATATATAATATATAAAATACAGTTACATAATAATGGACACCTTTAAAGGTGTTAAAAGAATATTAAACAATCATCGTTTCATGAGGCAGTAATTCGCCATCCACAGAAATAGTATGTTCTTTAACCATTAGACGGATGTGTGTGTAAGTGTAGCTAGAATCCTTATTATAAAAACATCCTAGTATATTTAAGATACTGGTTTTGTTACAAAATGAAGGAATAAAAATAGTTTAGGGGGTTGGAGAAGCAAAATTAAACAAAAAAACATAAGAGAAGACATTACCTTTAAATCGGGTAACTCCCTTTGGTTTGAACCAAAAGAGTTTCTTGAAGAGATTTCTGCCAAAGTTGAGGCTTCAATTATGAAGAGAGGGATGTTGAGAGATGAAATGGTCAGGTTTTTTCCAATACAAAGGCTCGATAGGTGTGTTTAAGGAGGTAGAGATGGGGGCATTTTATAAGAGGAGAGGAGGGGCACTCATGGAAAGTCAAGAAATGTTACTTTATTTTAAAAAGAGTTTCAGATTTTAAAGGTCCCACATTGATTTATTTCAAGGATAACGTGATAAGGGTTCGAAATATACTCATCCAATAGGTTTTTCCATGTTTAAGTCTTATATTTTATATTATATTTTCATTTTATTTAAATCGTTCATTAATGAGGTAATCGCCGCATCATCATGATGTAATAAATAATTTAATTTATTTTATGTCTAAAAATTATAAAAAAATACTTTGATGTAGGAAATATTTGTATATTTCCAATGAATATTTTTAGTCTAAGATATCATTTACACAGACAAAACGAATATTGTTTTACTTGGGTGATACATACTTTTGTTATATTTTCCTTTCTTTAAAAAATAAAATGATAAAGTGTCACTATCATACAAAAGTGATTCCATGGGGTCCCAAAGTTTGGCACGAGGAAAACCATGGTCGTCCATGACACAAACAATATAATTAGGGCACATGTTGGGGTCCTTTGTTATTATTATGATATTATTTTATTATCCTTAACTACCAGATTACTAATTAATCACGATAATTAAAGATAATTACCATCGTTGTTATTCATAATGTCCAAAAACAAAAGATTCTTAATTACATAATTTGGACCTTATGATTCCAAATATGGAATCCATATTACCAAATTTCAAACACATAAATTGAAATAATTAATTTAAAAATATTTCCCGTTGTCAAAACAAATAGAGGGGTTTTTTGAAGCAATATCTATGAAACATTTGACACTTGTTTATGTCCATTTTCAAAGTGAAATTAATTCTAATGACCACCATTGAATTATATGGTAAAAATAAATTCTAATTAAACTTTAAAACCAATTAAAAATATAATCTAACCATATATTTAAATTAGATGAAAAAGCTGTTTTGATGTAAAATGCAGTATTTTTCACTATTCCTTAAAAAAATGAACAATGTCAGAAACATACCAAAAATTTAACCAAAGTAAATTTCAATTTTCCAATCATAAAGAATAATTTTATTTTGAAAAATAGGGCTTATAAAATTTTCAAAAGTTAGATTTAAAAAAGGTTCGCCATCAAAAGGCAGTAAAACAATCTTTTAGAAATATTAGAGTATTTATTCTTAAAATTGGATTCATTTGGATTTTAAGCCTCTAAAATTTATTGGATAAATGTAAAAATATTTAACAAACATATGTAATCATTTTGTAGTTATTTCTGTTCATTCACTCTATTACAATGGCTAGGAATTAACTATTATAATATTATTATATTATTTGTTTGCAACGTAAGATTTCAAAGAAACTCGTTGTTGCGTATTGGGTATGCCATCGAGCATAGCATTCCCTTTAAAGTAATATTAACATTTTATTCACAAATATTGATAAAAATTATAATGTAATATTATTTATTTACCTGGGATGTTACATTCTTTTGGGTAAATATGATCATTAAAGAAATTGTTATAATAATCCAGTAAGATTATTAAATTTTTTAAAAAAATTCATTATTAAAAATCATAATAAAAAGTTAATTTATTTATAAATTTTATTTAAATTATTTCCATAATAGTTTTTGGGAATATTATATGAATTAATTAAAAAAAATTTATAGAAGGGAAAAACCACATACCAGGTGACAACCCAACACATCTGGATAGGGGGTGCGGATTAATCCCATGGTTGAATGGTGATAATAGTTTAATATCTACCAATGGACTATGTGATGTCCTGGTTAATATGCCATTATTTTTGTTAATGGATTTTATGAATAATTATTAATAATGAATCCATAGTTTTTATCTTGAGCTGTACGAATTAATGTATGTTATTAGATGACATATTCTTACTATTTTGGTTTTGGAAAATATTTAGAGTCATACAGAATGAATTTTCACTATTTTATGTATCTTATGATCTGTTATAAATAATAAGTTTATTTTTTTTAATTTCTTAGAGTATTAAATGAATAAAAAATTGTTCAAAGCACAAACAAAGGATAAAATTGTAATCATGAAATAGAATTGTACCAAGTATGTATATTTCTATATATAATAAGACACTATAAAATTTCATCATACCTAATAAAAGGGTATTGAAACAAAATATTTTCCTAATACCTTCATTTATTATGAACTAATGGTCATTTAAATAAACACGAATTTATGTGTTTGTGGCCCTTAACATTCCATTAATTAGTCTCCGTATTGTGGCAAATAACCTCTATCATTATCTATAATTATTTATGATTTAATTCAATGTCAATATATTGACCATACACCCATTTTATTTTACATATAAACCTAGTTATGTGACCTTTGTATACCACTTTCTCCCTTATTATGAACAAGTCTTATTAACTCTTTTTAAGATGTGTATTTTTAATAAAATAATTTTTAAATATCAAACCATTGATTATTAAGATCAAGATTAAATTTTGAAGATTTAATTTATTTAATGTTGGGAGAATTTATCATCCCAAAAGTACAAAATCTGAACATTTAATTCAATAAAATATGTGACATGAAAAAATGATCTTAAAAAACCAATGAAATATATTTCATTAATTTTAATCACTTTGGTAGATTGAAGAAACACGTATCCCTGAGTCAAAATGAACCGTAATATAGAATTACCTTATATACTAGTAGTTAAATTAGAATTTATGAATTTTAATAACAAAAATATGGAAATTATGGTTATCTATTGATTATAGAGAAAATAAAAATCATTTAAAATAAAAATGAAATGTTTTTTTAAAGATGACATTTTTTGAAAAGATGGAATAGTATTACTTTGCACACACAATAGAATTTTAAATTTTAAAACAAAGAAAATTTATTATATAAAATTAAATAAATCTTGGAAATCATAATATCAAAATTTACTAGGGTGAATTGTTGGTATTTTTAAGAATATTTTATTTCTCGATTAATAGTGAAAATTCATAATTTTAATTGAAAACTATATTTTTGTTTAATTTAGTTATAAAGTTGAAATATAAATTAAATTGGGTTTAAACTAAAATAAGTTCAATTATATAACAGTTAATCTAATTTTATTTATTTTTATCATTTTAATATTCAATTTTAAAATAAAAAATTTATAAAATTTTGAAAATTTTCTTATTGAAACCTCATTTTCTCATCACGTCCCTAAGATAAATTCTAAATAAAATATGGTGACATAAGTTCATGTAATATGGAGAAATTGATTCCAAATTTGGAATAATAATAATTTATATGATCTTATAAGATTATATTATTTTTTAAAAGAAATTAATAATGAATAAAGTAAAAATTGTTTACCCCGGTTAAGGTAAAAATATATTTACCTGGGGGGTTAAACTATGAAGATAATAGTTAAAAATGACCTACCAACTTGTAGAAAACCCATTTTCTAGCCATATATTGACATTATATATTTTAGGTTTAATAATTTTTCATTTTTATGTTTTTGTTATGATACAAATATGGGTATAATTGAATCTTTTAAAATATATATAATTATTCCACTCACATAACTTATAAAAGGCCACCCATATCCTCCCTTCTTCACACATTATAACATCATTATTTTAGAAAATACATAACCAAATCACTTCCAAAATTCCCTCCTATAATCCTATAATCCTATAATACTTAGTTTTGGTAGAAAACCAACCTAGGAAGGCTTTGGTGCATTTCCGAAGAAGAGATAACATTTTTCAACGAGTGTTTTTATTTTCTTTATTCCTCCACCAAATTAATTTATTATTAGAACATTATAATATAACAAAAATAGTATCTTCTATATAATGAGATGTTTTTAAGTTATTTTTATGACCTAAACCATCCCAATAACCATAAAACGGGTTATAAAATTTTAATTCTGTTGTATGGAGGACTACCAACTTGTGAACCAATGTCATTTGTTTTTTCGATTTCCCCTAATAACGGGTTCATATGATGATTAATAAAAAGTATTTCAAGGATAAATACAATATAATTATAACTTTAGAGACATTATATCATAATTATGTTTTTATGTTCAATTCTTCAGGGGATATGATAACATCCCTCATGAGTACGACAGACTATCCCCTCACAAAGCAATGTGATTCTTCTTTTACTAACAATGTACATGGAAATTGATCAGTATAATGTCAATGATTTTATGATATATATAGTACATAATTATGATATTCATGAAAAATTTATCATTTTTTAGATATTTTAAATCATTTAATTTCATACATTTTTACTCACTTGATAATGATAACATCATCCGTGTATGTGTGTACCGCCACCTTCGCAATGTGACGTGTCTCTATATTCATCCCCACAACACATTGTTGAAATATATAGTTATATAATAAGGTAATTATGATATTATGATAATTCATTATAGGTAAAACATTACTTACCACCTTTCTATAGTGATGGTTAAAAAATGAAAATGTTACTCATGTTTATGTATGACATACCATCTCCATGATCGTAACAAAAAAAATCATAAAAATTATAAATAAAATTTTATGTATAAATATGTTAATTATTTCATGATTATTATTATAGAGATTTTTAAACTATATAAGCTTCAAAATAATTGTAACTTTCATGAAAAATAAGAAATGAGAAAACTGAGAAATTAACACCCTAAATAATAAAAGATTATTAATGAATGACAAATAATATTTTAAATAAGGTTAATATTTTATATTATAAATAATAATATGCTTCTATAATATGTTTATTACATATTTAAAAACACTATAATGGATTATAAATCACTTTCAACTAAAAGGAATCATCAGGTAATGGATTATGTCTCAATTTCCTTTCATTGAGGCATAATAGTATTCTATGTAGAAATTTATTTTATATAGTGTATTTACTAACCCTTTAACATGGAATAAATTTATCTTAAAATAATTCAGGTTATTTTATGTTTCAATTTATATTATTTAATTTAAGAGGATTTGACTTAAGAGTTATGGATTGGTAAATAATTTAATAACCCAATTAATTTTTAATGGGTTATATTACTTCTTAGTCACCCTTGATATTATAAGACCATATGAGAAATTAATTATGATTTTATTATGATTATTTATAGATATTTTATATATATTTACACTTTATACATATAATCTATTAATTTATTAATTATCTCTTAAATTTTTTGATCGTTGTTGGAGTTTATTTTACAACATCATTCTAATCAAAATTGTTTATTATTATATTTTAGTTGAATGAAATTATTTTACCATTTAATAATGATACCATTTAATTTTATTCTATTATAGTAATTAATTATATTAACATGTAATATTACCATTCTTCTACACTTTTTTCATATAATTATTTATAAAATGTTATTAAGTAAATCTAACATCATTTAACTATTTGGTCGGAAATATTATTTCTACCAAAACCCAATTGTATAAAAAAAATTAAAATTTTTCTTAGAGTATTAAAAATTATTTAGTAAATTAATTTTAACATAGTTTTAATTTAAGAAATTTTAATGGAATATTCATGTCATTTTCCAAACAATACCTTATGGATTTTACTAACAAGTGAAGGGAATATTTTTTTTAACTTGTACGCCATGAATGCAATTTATATCCATGATGATGACTGAAATTATTTTCATATTCCTTTATATGTTTCAAATATTATTTTCAATGAAAATTACTTTCATAAATTTTTATTATATTTTCAAAATGGAAAGGATATTTTCCTCAAGTTTTTTATTGGAGATATTTTAAATATATTTCTATTCATAAATGAAAATAGACCTTTACTCATACTCTAATGAGGATATTTTTTATTAATACCATAATTATTATTTTTTTATGATGGGTTTTGATAAATTTTACCAAGGATAGTATTGATATTCACTTCCTTGATTCATTGTTATAGTCATTAACATCCCCATTGAATATTCACTTTCCTATAATCGTTGGACATTGAATTCCCTCTAAAAATCTCCATAATTTATCATCTATATGATTATTTATTAGAAAAGATATAAGTTACTAATATATTGTTATACATTGAATGTTATTTTTTTATCTCGGAAAAAATTGATAAATCGATATTTTTAAACCAATATGGATATTTGATGACGAGGAATATAATTGATGAATTAAATTGATTATTTGATATATGAGGAATGATTTGGAAATATAGTGATGAGTGGGTCATTTTATTATATACCCCTTGAATCAATCAGTAAGTATCATGAGGAAAATCAATAATCTAGCATTAAATATGTTTTTCCTATAGTTTTAAACCATATCATGAATGGTATTGATCGTAGAGATATCCTAATGCCTAAGATCATGGAGTCCACTAAGTTACAATTTCATTCAAAAAGAATTTCTTTATTAATATCCATGATATTTTCATAATTATACTATCTTTAGATTCATTTCAATTTTATATTATTATTTAAATGGAATATGTGTTTAGATATTTACTATTCCATATTTATTATAACTTATCTTATAATGATTTCATGTTATTTAAATATCATGTTTTCAGTTATTTAGCATTCTATGTTGATTATTACAAATAAAATTTTCAAATTTAAATTATCTTTCAGATTCACTTCCTCCTCAGTATATTTAGTTCATGGTATGTGTGTTTTATTATTTACGTTTCAATATTGATTATTCTTAATGCTTCATTATTTCTTCCACTATACATAATAGTTTCTTTTAATTTGATCTCACTATTATTTTTTTATTTAATAAAAATCCATGATTTCTACCATGATTTATTTTTAAGTATTTTATTGATGGAATAATGTTATTTTTGAAAAAAAAATTATATTGTATTTTTTATTTTCAAATGTAATGAAAGGATCAAGTAGGTATGATGTTTACCAAGACTAATAATCAATTTAGTCATTCTGGATGGGATTCCTTGTATCTTGCTTAAATGTAATAGAGCATAAATAGACTCTAAGTTTCTAGGGTGGGGTCACCATAAAAAATAATTAAAAATCTCTATAGGGAATTTATAAAATACCTCTGTAACATTTTCAAAACCCATGTAATATTTCACCCTAAAATTTATTTTCACCAGCTTATAATAAAAATTAGACATTTTACCTTTTATAGATTAAATATTAATAAATTTACTTATGATTTAATTTCAAAATTTCCATATTAGTCGACAAGTTCAATTTAATTTCTAAGGATAAAGATAATATTATTATGATTATTGTTAATTATAGTGATAAAGGAAATGTAGTTTCTAAATAATTATTTCCTTAATATTATTAAATTATTATCTATTAAATCACATTGATCTAAATAAAATAGGAATCTAATATTATTTTTAAACATATATATAAATATATTTATACTCATTAAATTGGAAATCAATACTGAATAAGATTAAATAACACATAACGGTTTAAATTCATTTTATATGAAACTTATATATACATATTTATAAGTTGACATTCTCATATTAATAAATTGAATTATATTATATGTAGATTTAATTTAGGTTCCAAATATCACAATTTTGTAATAAGGTTTACCTTTTATATATATATATATATATATATATATATATTTTAAATATAAATTACTTTTCTAAAAACTAGTTACCAAGGTAAAAATATAAATGCTAAAATTTTAAAACCTATGTTAAAATAACTAAAACATGTTTAAAAAATGGTGGGAAGTCCTTAATGATGATTTATAGACCAAATTTACACAAAAGTCCACTATTATGAAATTTTAGCATCATTGATCAAGGATTAGTTTATTGATATTAGGGAAGTGTATGGGGTATTCCTAAAAGTTCCATTTTCTTCACTAATAATATGGGATCACATACACCCCTCAATAGTAAAAATAAACATTATAATTTTCCTTGAAACTATATGAAATTTAAATCTTATAGAATTTATTTTCTCATCCTTATACCCCTAGTCTCTAGAATTTATCTTAATTCTGTCCCATCCAATGGAATCTCTAAGAGAAAATCCAGTCTCCAACATTCACAATATATTATTTGTGATATTTTATCATTAATATTACTATTAAAAATATCTTATATCCAAAATAATATAATTAAATTAGTATCATAATTAGAATTTTACATTATTATATTTATCGAATACCTATAATTTATTCCTCTCCATTCACTATGAAAATTAAAAGCGTCGTTTCTGTGTTATACGGACCACCACCTCAACAAAATGACATATTTAATTTTTCATCACAATCATTCACGATTGGTAAAACATATGAAATATTTGAATAAAAATGATATATTTAATATAAATATGTTTTCAAAAATGTAAAAAATATTATTTACCCTCATTCCCTCTCATTATTTGAAAAATATAAACATTAATTGTGCAAATGTGTGTATTGATGCCTCAACGAGCAATGAGTTTCATTTATCCTCACCACCCACTATGGTTGGATTTAAAATTATTTTTAATATATTAATAATATTAACATAACACTATTTATATTCTAGATATTATTAAAAAAAATCTAATGCTTTTTTGTACCATGATCCTCATACAAAAGGAGTTATAGAAAAATCATCTGAACAACCTCAACAACTAATGTTGGAATGAAAACTCTATTAATGTAGACTTTTATTATGTATTTTTTATTCATTTAATTAATAATATGAATGAATTGGAATTATTTAGTTTTTATTTGGGTCTTGAAATTAAATATCACCTCAGTGAATTAGTATATATTGTTGGACTCCTCGTGTGTTAATCATGTTTTAATGATCTCAAATCATATCCGGTTTATAAAACTTGTTAATCCTATGTAATATATCTCAAATCAAATGTACATATGATTAGTATTGTTATACTATCCATGATCTTAATTGTTGTACATTCATTCTGATTACTATACACTATATGTGATTTACTTTATAATAATTTATTTTATGAATAATCAAGTCTAATCCATTCTATGAATATCACTACTTAAGTATAAATAATGATATTTGGATAAGTTTGAGACATCGTGAGTCATACACTGGCTATGTTTTTCTGGAAAAGGACACAAAACCCATGAAAATATAGACACCTTGAGCAGACACCGTAACCATACACTGTAACCAAACACCGTAACCAGACATCGTACCCAGACACATGACCAAACACTGTGACCATTTAGACACTCTGACCATTCAGACTCTGTATCCATTCAGACACCGTGATGATCCTGACACCTTGACCATCCAAACACCGTAACCAGATATTGTGTTCAAACACCACATTTGTGCTACAGATTCATGAACCCAGTATAACTATTTCATCATGACTATCTCATCACTCAAAGGCAAAGAAGGAGACACCATTTCAAGAATTTACCTGTTCATGGAGACATCATTTCCTGACAGACTATGACACTATTGCTAAATTTGTTTTTTTCATTTTTAAATATAATATCTAACAATCATATTTGAATATTTTAAATGAATTGACATAATTAATGTGTATTTTGTAGACATTTTACTTGATAGTATGATGTATGATGTGCAGAATACATGAATCTTGTATGCTCCAACACATGAACTTTAGAAATAAAGATAATCACGGACCAAAAAAATATATGCGAAGCAAGGGTGTGAGAATGACAATAAAGAAAACACCTAGAACATTTTTCTAAAATAGAATCGACACATAAAACTCAACACTACTAAAGAACACATGAATCATACTTGAATCCCAAAGTTGAGGACATCTTCGCACCGTCAAACACAAGAAGAACACGATCCAGATCTAGAAAACCTGTGATACTCTATATTCCCCATGAGGACTCTATTTCTAAATCTGCTTCATCCTAGAAGTCCAAAGCGGCATAGAAAAACACTCATAGCACATCTTTCCATATTTAATTATTTCTGCCCTATTGTATATCATTTTTATTTTTCGAGCAGTGTGTCTGTCTGTATAAAAACACGCACTGACTTCTGCATTAAACTTATGGATACAAGATATCCTTTCTCATTCATCTTTTTAAACTTGTGTATTCCCATAGATAATTGTGGAAGAGTTTTCATGTGACCTGTTAGTTTCTACCCATGAAGAACTATGGAAGATGTCAAGTGACTTGGATTGTCCTATATACTATTGTTAACCTCAATCAAGGATATAGATTATGTTTATTTATATATACTGCTTGGTGGCAGGTGATCACCAAGTGGAGTGGATTAGGTCTTGGCTTGATAATGAACCACTTGTTTTATATACATTGTGTTACATAACATGGTCTTTCTCTGTTATACTATATAATTCAGAAATCACTAAATTTACATTGAAAGTTAATCTTGGAAAAAAGTTATAATTATTTACCCATATTATAATAGCTTCAAAAGTAATGTTAATGAATTTATATTATGATTACAAAAATTTAATAAATCTCTTGACAAGTTATTCAATCAGTTAAACTTTAATAACTATATATGTTTGATTGACTAGGTTGTATTTAACTTTATTGGATAACCTATTAAGAATATATTTTAAACATAAATCTTTATAGATAATCAATTCACCCCCCCCCCCCTCTTGAGTGTTCTACTTCGACCAACATTTGGTATTAGAGGAATTTTTATTCAAACTTTCTTTTTGACCTTATTCAATGTTGATTTTAGTTGTACATTAAAGATCTATATATTTATGTTAATTCTAAATTTCAAGATCATTCAAAGTATTTTGGTATTATGGATAATAGATTTGGAAGGTGTTGCAACCAACAGACCTCCATTCTTTAATGCAACAAATTATCCTCAATGGAAAACTAAAATAAAAATTCATTTAGAAAGTATGAACTTCGAAATCTAGTCTTCAATTATAAGTGAATATAAGATTCTCTCTAGTGATAGAATCACTTGGGATGAACCTAACTAAACTTCCTATAATAAAAATTGAAAATAAATGAATGATTTATACTACTCTTTAAGAGATGAGGAATTTAATAGAATCTCTGTATGTAAAACTACCCATGAAATTTGAGATACCTTTAATGTTTCTCATGAGGGAACCACTAGTGTGAAAGAAATAATACTTAATACATATACTATTAAATATGATAACATTAAAATGAAACCTGATGAGCCTATTTCTACCATGTATCTCAGGTTCAATGAAATTGTAAACACAATGATTTCTCTTAGAAGAGAAGTCACTGCCAAAGAAAATATCATGAAGATTCTCATATGCCTACCCAGTAGATGGGGAAGAAAATATGTCTCAATTAGAGAATCATGTGACATCAACCCAATACCTGTAAAATGAATCATTGTAAAACTAATGATGATTGAAGAGGAGATGAAATTCAATAAGGAAGATGAGTATAAACCCAAACGAAAATATGTAGCATTCAAGACTGCTAAATCAGAGAGGAAGGAGAAAGAAAAAGTCCAAGCTTCTATAGACACTTTCACTAGTGAAGATTTTTCTTCTATCAGTGATGATGAGATGGATCATCTTACTAGGAGATTCAAAAAGTTCTACCGTGAGAATAATTTCAT
The DNA here is from genome assembly GCA_963277665.1 of Viscum album. NCBI lineage: Eukaryota > Viridiplantae > Streptophyta > Magnoliopsida > Santalales > Viscaceae > Viscum > Viscum album. Next base: position 162,180 of record CAUJRU010000677.1, on the reverse strand, counting down.
TAGAAAATAAAACTATAAGGGAAGGTATGATAGTAAATGATAGTGGAAAAAGGATAAAAAATTTAACGACAACACAATTGAGATAGTCTGCTATGAGTGTAAATGAAAATTCCATGTGAAGGCTGACTACCCCAAGATGAAGTTCAAGAAGAAATATGAAGGTAAGGGAAAGGGATATAAAAAGGATATGAAAGCTACTTGGAGTGCTTCAGAAGATAGCTCTAGTGGATATGACACATTTTATATTTAAAAGAACAATCGTGCAAACTTTTGTTTCATGACAGAAACATCTAAGGTAACACCTAGTTCCCCTATACCTAATGCTTATTATTATATGAATGAAAGTGAAACAAATAATAATGAGAATATGACTAAGGATGAACTATTTGAATACTATGGAATAATTGATGAATCCTTTAATGAACTCATGGATAATTATAAATTATTTAAAAGGAAACATGCTTTAAATGAAAATTATAATTTTTATTTGGATATAGAGAAAGAAAAATGTGCTCAACTGTTAAAAGAAAATACTGAACTTAAATTATCAAATGAGAAATTAAAAAGATAAATTGAGAAATTTATTGTAGTTAGAGATACCTTGACTCATTTTCTAAGGAAACAAATTAATCCAAAATACACAACTAGTCTAGGATATCAACCAGGAGGGAGATGTATTATTAAAAGAAAATTGGTTTTAAAATTTGGATAGTTCACTACACATTCATGTTCTGGACCATCTTTTGAAAAACAATTCTCTAGAAGACCTAACAAAGTGTTCAGCTCTCAAAACATATCAGTTGGTTATTGGAAACCCTTGAGACAAGTATTGGTTCCCAAATCGTTATGTGCAAACCTCTCTAGACCGAAGAAAATATGGGTACCAAAGTTACCCTACATATGATCTGTTTTGAAGGAAAATTGTCTAAAGAGATCCTATAAAACACTATGGTACTTTGATAGTGGATTTTCAGGACATATGACATTATCATATTCATGCTTCAAGAGCCTAATTAATTTTGATGGTGTGCATGTCACATTCGGTGATAATGCTAAAGAAAAGATCGTCGGCTGTGGAAAAATTGGTAACCCTAACACTGTATTAATTTCAAAATTATTTTTTGTTGATGGGTTAAAATAAAATTTAATTAGTATCTCTCAGTTGTGTGATGATGGTTTCAAGGTTATATTTTGAAATGATGCATGAAATTTTTTTAATTCCAGAAATGGTTTAATATTCACTGTTCTTAGAAAGAAAAATGAATATGCTTTTGATTTAAATTTTTTATCTAATAAATTTTTTGTTGTTTAAATGAGTTTCATAAGGAATCGTGGTAATGGTAGAGTATATTGGGACAATACAATGTCCAATCCCATAGGAAACTAACTAGGAATTTTTTAGTTAGAGACTTACCTAAATTGGAATTCCCACATGACAATATTTGTAATCCTTGTCAAAGAGGAAAACAACACAATGTTTATTTCAAACCAACGAAAGAGGTTTCTTCTTCTCAAACTCTTGATTTGGTTAACATGGACTTTTTTGGACCATATAGAGTTTCAAACCTCAATGGGAAGCACTATGTTTATGTTGTTGTAGGTTATTTTTCTAGATATACATGGGTATACTTTCTATCTCACAAAATTGAAGCATGTTATTACTTAATTAAATATTCCATGTTTTTAGAAAATCTAAGTGGACTTAGAATTAAGACCATGAGAATTGATCTCGTCCGTAAGTTTGAAAATCATGAGTTTGAATCTGTTTGCTCACATAATGGATATAATCACAATTTCTATGTTCCTAGAAAACCTCAAAAAAATGGACTTGTAGAAATAAGTAATAAGACACTTCAATATATTTCTCGGACAATGATAAATGAGTATAATCTACCTGTCTATTTTTGGGATGAAGATATTAATAATTCTTTTTACATCGTCAATAAAGTCTTAATTAGACCTATTCATAACAAAACCCCTTATGTGCTATGGAATAATAGGAAGCCTATGGTTAATTACTTTAGAGTATTTGGTTGCAAAGTCGTTATCTTTAACACTAAGGATAATCTTGACAAGTTTTCATCCAAGAGTGGTGAATGAATTTTACTAGGTTACTCAATCTCCAAAAAAGATTATAGATTATTAAATAAGAGATCCAAATGTGTGGAAGAATCAGTTCATCTGAAATTTGATGAGACTGATTCACAAGAACCCAAAACCTCTCTTGAAAATCTTGAAGAAGATATGACAATTCTAGACCTTAATGATAAAGATACTGAACCCTTGGTGAAAACAACTAGTTCTGGAAATCTTCCAGAATATGATCATGGTGAATCTAAATCTATAGATAACCATGAAGAGACTAGTTCAACTATTTTTAGATGTATTAGAACTCTAAAGAACCATCCTTTAGATGTTGTAGTATGTGATCTAAATAACGGAACACAAACTAGAGCTTCTCTGAGAAAACAAGTTGAACATCAAGCCTTTCTTTCATAGATTGAACCTAAAAATATCGATGGTGCTATCAATGATGAATTTTGGGTAATTTATATGAAATAATAGTTAAATCAGTTTGAATGAAATAAAGTTTGGGAATTAGTAGAAAGACCTAAAGACACTTTGACCATAGGCACTAAATGGGTGTTTAGAAATAACATTGACAAATATGGTAACATAGTTATAAATAAAGCTAGACTAGTTACACAAGGATATAGTCAAGAAAAATGAATAGACTATGAGGAAACGATTGCACCTATAGCTAGACTAGAATCCATTAGTATACTTCTTGCTTATGAAACTCATCTGAATTTCAAACTTTATCAAATGCATGGCAAACGAGCATTTCTAAATGGGTACATAGTTGAGGATGTATTTGTTGGACAACCACATAGTTTTAAAAATCCCCATTTTTCAAATCATTTCTTTATACTTTTTAAAGCTCTATATGGTCTAAAATAAGATCCAAGATCATGGTATGATACACATAGTTCATTTATTATTTCAAAATGTTTTACTAGAGGAATAACTGATCATACTCTTTTTATTAAATGGATTTCAAAAAATTATTTAATGGTATAGATTTATGTATATGACATTATTTTTTGATCCTCTAAAAATTCTTTATGTAATGACTTCTCAAAAATGTTTCAAGATTAATTTGGAATGAGTTTAATGGGGGAATTTAAATTTTTCCTTGGATTTCAAATTTTTCATAATAAAAATGGTGTTGTTTTAAATCAAAGTAAACATACTAAGGATCATTTGAAACGTTTTGGTTTGGAGACTAATAAAGGTAGTGATACACATATTAGTACAACTTGTAAGTTGGATGCTGATGAAACTGGAAAACCAAGGGATCAAACCAATTACAGATGTATGATTGGGGGTCTGCTCTATCCGACTACTAAAAAACTTGATATTTTGTTCAGTGTATGCATGTGTGCTCATTTTCTCGAAAATCCCAAAGAGTCCCATTTAACTACTGTTAAAAATATTTTCAAATCTCTCAAGTATACTACAAACTTAGCAATATTATATCCAAGTGGACAATCATTTGATTTAATAAGTTATTTGGATGTTGACTTTTCTTGTTTCAAGTTAGATAGAAAGAGGACCTATGGAACATGTCACTTTTTAGGCAATTCACTAGTATCATGGTGTAGTATGAAACAAAAATATGTTGTATTATCTTCTGTAGAAGCTGAATACATAGCTGTTGGCAGTTGTTGTGCACAAATTTTTTGGATGAAACACACATTACTAGATTATGGACATAAATTTAGGTATGTAACTATAAATTTTGATAAATCAAGTGATGTTAACATCTCCAAAAATCATTTTTTACACTATAGGACAAAGAATATTGATGTAAGACATCACTTTTTGAGAGATCATTATCAAAAAGGTGATATCACTTTGGAATTATTTATAACTGAATATCATATTGCTGATATATTCACCAAACCATTAAATTCTGAAAGAATAGATTACATCATACATGAATTAGCAATGTTAAACCTTATGTAGTTATCTTATTGTTTCATATATTACTGTTTGACACATTACGGTTTCAGAAATCACTATCTTGAGACTACTATTTAACTCTAATAGTTCTATAATTCTACTATCTCAATACTTTCTGTTTCAAGTTTATGGTCTTAAACAATGAATATTTCTTGGTTTCTGTCTCACACTTACTGTATCAAAAAATACCATCACACAGTTTAGAAATCACACTGTTACGGTCTCACTGTGAACACTTGTTATTATCTCACCGTGAAGGCTTGTTACTGTCCCTCCATGAGAATTTATTATGGTCTCACCGTATCGCGGTAATTAATTTTTTACTATTTTACTTTCCTACATTTTTGTTTTTGCGACGATTGGTATTCCTAAATGATAAAATTAAAGAAGTTTCACTCATTATTTACTCACGCTCTCTTCTCCTCTCTCAAACTGTAACCCCTCTTTAAACCTTCTCTCTCACTTGAACCATAAGTGAATGCCTAGGATGAAACATCATTCGTCTTTGACTCCTAAGAAGTGCAGTTCAATGAATAAGTTAATGATATCACCGATGCTATCACCTGAGAGTCCTCTGAATTAGAATCTAGTGAACACAATAGTAGTACCTAAATATGAGATATTCGATCAGTTTATTCTGAAAATTAAGTCTTTTGTATTGAAAGTAATAAAAGAGTGAGGCTGGATAGATTGGTTTAAAAATGAGGATAGGCCTATCTACCCGATGATAGTTGCACAGTTTTTTTAGTAAGTTCAATTCACTTTTGATTCAGATGATGGTTGTGTTGTGTGAAGCTGAATCAATGTCCATATATGCATGTTTCTTCAAGGTTATGGGATCTTACCTTAGGATACCTCATGACGGTATTTTTGAGGACTTCTAGAGTGGTCCTCCAACTCCAAGTAAATTATTTGTTCTAAAAGATTCTTTGAGAAATTTAACTGTCAATGAAACCAAATAGAGAGCCATAACTGTCAAGATAGATAAAGAATCTGGACTCTTGTTTATGTTTTATTAGAATTTAATTATCCTCTCAAAATGTGATTTTGTTGTACTCAAATATCAGGATTTATTTTTGATACATCTCATGAAAAAAGGACATAAGATCAATATTTGTAAGTATATAATATACAATATGTGTGAATTGATCAAAACCACCTCCAAGTCAACCTCCCAATTTTATTCCAAGCTTATCTCAACTATGCTTCATGAAATGGGAATAGTTAGAACAGAAGATGAATCTATTAAGGACTATGAGTTCTGTCTTTCAAAATTTACAATAAATAGATTGAAAATCAATTCTAATCAATGGAAGAAAGCATGATTGGAAGATAATGATAGAGTTTATGAAAAGTATAATCTGGTGGAACACCCTTAAATACCGAAGGATATTTTTTATCCTGGTTTAGAGAAAGATGAACTTGTTTAATATTCTGATGAGGAAGAAGAATAAGTGGATGTTGTACCTCCAAGAGAAACTATTCTGGTAGAGGAAGATAATGAATCCTCTCCTCAAGTATTATTTGAAAATGAAATACATATTCCTGAAGTTGTTGCTGATTTGTAAGAACAACCCTCTACTAAAGAAGAACATGTTTCTAAGGATAGTGAAAAGGATATTCAAAAAGTGCATATATAATAAGATATTCCTATTATGAAAGAATATTCCCTTGAGGAACTCCTAGAGGAACAAGATATTCTTGAATTCATTCTTTCTGCTGAAGAGAGAATGGAGAAAACCTTTCAGTTGGCTTGAAAGGAAATGGATGAGGAAATAAGGGATAAATTCATGGAAATAGATCAAGGACCTAAACCTCTCAGTCCTGAGAATGATGCACCTATTGAAGGGAGTAGACTCCCATTGTCAAATTTGTTGAATTTCCCAATCTAATCGATCCAAGACCAATGGAAACATGGTATGAATTCCCCAGTTATTTTGATGCGATTGATTCACAGGAAGTCTCAGTCAAAGGTCTTGATCTGTCTACTATGTTTCAGTTGAAACTGACATCTACTCCTGAAGATATCTCTAACAAGGAACCTGATCCTATCTCAACTTCTATCTGTAAACCTTCCCAAGAACCATCAAATATTGTGAATAAGAATGATCTGGAAGAATTTGGAGCTACCCATTTGTATGGATTTGAGAAAATAATGAATACCCAAAGGGATCCTATAACTAATCTGAGTGAAAGAGATGGTTCACTATTGTTGGAAAATGATATATGGAAGATTCAATCCAAGATGATCCATGAGATTCACAAAGTTAGAGTTGAGAAAAAACTGCTCAGTGATGAAGAAAAAACACTAAGATCTATGGTTGAAGAAATACAGAGAGTGATAACCTAAAAAACCGAACCTGTTTCTCATCCTGTTGAGGATTTTAGTTAGACACCACAGGAAGTAGACTCACTGATTCAAACTCATATAACTTCCTTAGCTAACAAGTTTGATGAAAGAAACAACTAGATTGTTCAAGATATGCGTGAGTTTGTTATTGGCCATAACAAATTAACTGATTAGTATAAGGAGAGCCTTCAAAAGATGCTAAATCAACTGAAATATCTTACCTCAGTTGTCACTGCTTCTCGTACTTCTGGAAAACTATCTCCACTTACAGTAGACAGTGATCTGTTTCAAACAGAGGTCAAAGAAGTACTTTAGGCACTACTTAGTGGCTTTGATAAATAATCTCTATATGAAGTTATCAGGAATAGTGATAGATTTCTTGATTTGGTGAGAATCCATTCCAAAATAGCAACTGAAGCTCATCAAAAAATTGGTATGAAGGTGGAATTCTACTTCAATTGGATCTTCTCTAAGATATACATGACCAGCCATTTCAATTACCTTGTGGTTAATCTAAGGATTCTCCAGTCACTCAATCTTTCAAAACCCAGGTCTAAAAGCTCACAAATTTCACTCATTTGTTGTAAAAGTTTATGGATATCATGGATGAATTTGAAAAATCCATGCAGTTTGGTGGAGAGATCATTGCTGACTTCATCAAGCTTTTGAGGCATTATCTTCATGTACATAGTACTTCCATTGTGGCTCCTACAGCTGCACTCCTAAAATCTGGTTTTCCTACCTTATCCTTTGCTGCCCCTACCTCTATATCTATGTTTGTCTCTCCGGATCTGAGTCAGATCAGACCTGTTATCCTTGATCAACTATTGCCTTAGTCTTCTAATGAACCTACTTTGGACACTTCTCTCTTTGATTGTCTTCATTTACCTTCATTGTCAACCAGTTCACTCCCTTTTTCCACATCTACCTATTCTCCTATGGCTCCTTCTTCTGATGTTGCTGCTAAGGGAAAAGGGAAGGCAAGACAGTGCTGAAGAATAGTGACTACAATCTTCAGATATGGATTCTATTTGTATTCTTGTTACCTCTTGTTTGTAATGACATCTTTTTTATCGAATTCATTGTGAATATTTATTGTCTATTTCATATTCACTTTTTTTTATAATCCTAAAAGGGGGAGAAATATGCCCATTAAAGATAGAATAGAGAAATTTTCATTCTATATGAACACTAAGGAAGAGCCACATTCCCTAAGATTACAAAAGATAGAAACTCGCATGATTATTGATATTTTTTATTATCAAAAGGCGGAGATTTTAGGACTCCTCGTGTGTTAATAATTTTTTAATGATAAAAATCCTATTCAGTCTATAAAACTTTTCAATGCTATGTAATCTATCTCAACTCATATGTACAGATGATTAGTATTATTATACTATCCAAGATATTAATTGTTATAAATTGATTATTATTACTATAAACTATATTTTATTTAATTTATAATGACTTTTTGATGAATGATCATGTTTAATTCCTTCTATGAATATCACTGATTAAGTCTGAATACAGATATTTGGCTAAGTCTGTGACACTGTGGGTCTGCCACGTGTTACGTTTTTCTTTCAAATGGATCAGACATCGTGACCATCTAGACACCGTGACTAGGCACTATAATCAGACACTGTAACCAGACACCGTGACTAGACACCGTGAACAGACACCATGACCTTTCATACACCATGACCATTCAGACACTATCACCATTCAGACACCGTGACCATCCAAACACTGCTACCAACTAGACACCATAACCAGATACTATTGTCAAATACCACATCTGTGATACCGGTTCCTAAACCCTGTATAACTGTGCCATCATGACAGTCACATCGCTCAAAGGCAAAGAAGAAAACACTATTTCAGGAAGACATCAGTTCATTGAGACACCATTTCCTGACAGACTGTGACACAATTTCTTAATCTATTTTGTTGTTTTTGAATTTAATTTCTAACAGTCATATTATAATATTTTAAATACACTAACACAATTAATGTTTTTTTAGACATTTCACTTGATAGTACGATGTACGAGGTGTAGAATACATTCATCATGTCAGCTCCAACACATTAACTCTATAATAAAAGAGAAGTGCAGCCAAGAAACAATATATGGGATGCAAAGGTGTGAGAAAGACAATGAAGGAAACACTTAGATCATATTTCAAAAAGATAATCAACACATGCAACTCGACACTGCTGATGAACACATGAAGCATACTCGAATCCTAGAGTCGAGAACATCTTTTCACTGTTAAACACCACGAAGAACACGAGCAAGATCTTGCTGACTTGCGATACTTAGTTTCCCACAAGAGGACTCGATTTATTCATTTGCTTCATCCCATAATTCCATAGCTATATAGACAAACACTTGGATCACTTCTAACCGTATCTCATTATTTCAGCACTGTTGTGTATCATTTTTATTTTTCAAGCAGTTTGTGTGTTTATATAAAAACATGCACTATCTCTAGCATTAAACCGAAGGATACAAGATATCCTTTCTCATTCATCTTTTTCACACATGTTTATTCCCACTGATAAGTGTGGAAGAGGTTGTGTGTGACCTGTTAGTTTGTATCCACGATGAACTGTGGAAGAGTTCATGTGACCTGGATTGTCCTGTATACTGTTGTTAACCCTGATCCAGGGTGTGGATCATGTTTATTTATATAAACTGCTGGGGGTAGTTGATCACCATGTGGAATGGATTAGGTCTCGGCTTGAGACTGAACAACTGGTTTTATATCTACTGTGTTATATAATTTAGTCTTTCTTTGTTTTACTATATAATTTTGAAATCAACAAATTTACTTTTATAGATAATCTTGGAAAGAATTTATAATTTTTTTCCTTATTATAATAGCTTCAAAATTAATTTTAATGAATTAATAATAATATAACATAGAATTAATAAATCTTTTGTGAAGTTGTTTAAACCGTCAAACATTCATAACCATATAACCTTGATAACTGGGCTGTATTTAACTTTATTGGTGAACCTATAAAGAATAATTTTTAAAAAGAAATTTTTATAGATACTCAATTCACCCCCCTCTATAGTGTTCTACCCCGACCAACAGATCTCATGGGAGATGATAGATTATTTATATGGCGCATGCCATAACTATTTATAAATGATGTCTTAGAATGAGGCCCTGATGGTAAAATTAAGATGTATAGTATTATGAATTCCATCACTATAAAATCCGTTAGAGTATTACATGTTATTATTTAAATTTTCATTTCATCAATGGATATATTTTAAGCTCGTTCTATTAGTTATATGACATTAATTTTTCATTAGTTATAACTTCCAAATTATAATTCCCTATTTATTTATGGATAAATTCTATGGTGCACTGACCCAAAACAACTATTTGAGATCACCCATTTATTTTATGTACCACTTTCCTTAGTTATTAATATGATTATTAACTTTGGTATGCCCAGAAAGACATCATGCGAGGGGTGTTTTGTGGGAAATATTTAATACTTATTATAAAAGAATAATTTTATAATATGGTGAAAAATGACTATTGGGTGATAAAAACATAGGGTTTTTAGTTAAATTTTTATTATTATTTTCTAATACTATTTGTAACATACCATTATTTTGTAGTATTTCTCTTTTTAAAGTTAATATTTTCGAATCCTTAAGTTGCACGTAACAACCAACTTAGAATAACAATAAAATATTATTATAACGTGGTTGTTAAATTGGTGGGAATGAATAATATTAATCATATTATGAAATTTATATACTATATGTTTAATATAATTTTTGACACTAATAATATGTATTTTTTAGGCATGATATAAAAATAAATCCACTTTTATGCATAAAAAGATATATTTTTTAATGGCAGTTATGCTGCCTTTTGACAGATCACGTGTTTTAAAACATGATTTTGAAACTTTTAAAAATTTTATTTGAAAGAATATACTATATTTTTGAATGTGTAAAATTAAAATTTTATTTGGTTGGATTTTTTATATTTTTATAATAGGTTTCATTTTTTTGATGAATACTAAAAAATACTGCATTTTAATTGAAGACTAAATTTTCTTATAAATAATTTATGATGTTAAATTTAATATTAAATTAGTTTAAATCTAATATTAGATCAATAAAACATCTATTAATCCCATTAAAGAAATTATAACAAATTTTATATTGAATTTGGGTATAAAACATGAAATAATCCCTCATTTTCAATTGGACAAAAATAAAATGGGAGTTGTTTTTTTCATTTATCGGACATGAGGCTTTATAAACCAAGATTAGAAACATAATTAATAATGTTTTAAACCTTCAAATTTCTGTTGATTAACTTGGGTAAAGGTTCATGAGGTTCCTTGGGCACCTAAATGAGTTTTAGGAGCATCAGACTCTGAAAAAAAAAAATGGGTGAGGCCAGAACAAGGTGAACGGTTTGTCTAAAAATATGTAGCCCTCAACAGTAAACCATGAGACAATATATAGTTTTTTAAATGAAGGTTCACATAGGCTTTTCATAGTTTCCCAAACCATGTGCCTAGCCTGAATGTTTAGTGTTTGGGGTTATACCCAAACACTATTAACTGCACGGTTTGAGCATGGTTTGGATAACCATGAGACCCAAACCAAGAGGTGTGTTTTATTTAAAGAAAATAATATTTTTAAAATTATAAAAAAATTAAATAAATGGGTATATAAAAATAACAAATCGTTTTTATAATAATAAAAACTTTTTTATAATAATAATAATAATTATTATTATTATTTGGTTAGTGTTTTAAAGAAACCCCAAATGGTTTTCCCATTACCCCACTATATGTACATCTCCCCCTATCCCATTACCTCTCACGTGAGATCCATCCACTAAACCACCAATGTGTGTGACTCCCTACTCACAACCTCCTATGGTGTTCTATTTCAACCAATATTTCTTCCTGTTTGCATTAAATTCGTCCAGGTAATCCATTCACCTTCATTGGTTGGTGGTTTATCTCTTCCCCCATAACCCTATTCCACTTGGAAAAAACCCTAGGTAAAGGGTTAATATGTTATTGGGATTTCATCCTTGAATAGGTAATGTGATGGGATTTTTGGGCCGACCTTGTGCATGTTTCAGTGTTCGCTACTGAAGGAAAGGCATTTCAGGCAATTTTTTATTTCCATTTACTCTTGAGGTAGAATTTTCATACATTGTTTTTTTGAACATATTATTTGTGGGTACATTGGTGATTTATGGTCCCAATTTATTTGTTTTTAGTGCATTGGTCATCCTTAAGGTGGGTTCGTGTCACTAGAGTCAAAGGTGACTTGTCACGTATGAATAGGTAAGCTTATAATTATCTATGTTCCCCTATAACATGTATATTCACCAATGGTAGAGAATATATATAGGGCTAGGTGTGCATACATATATATTTGAAAAATTCATACAGGTGTCTATGGATATGCGTATATGAAAGTAAGAAATATGGAAATACACCCTTATACATATCTGTGGGCATGAAAATATGTTCATAGGGGATAAGTGTCCTTATGAATATGTGAATGTGCATATGATCTGAGGTGGGTAGTAGTAGATTTGAAAGGTTTCTGCTGAAAATTTCATGTTCCAAAGAGTTCGGCTGGGATGGGTCTTCTATTGAGATTTGATCCCTTTCTATCACCTTTAAATTATATAATGCCTTAAATGATCTCTTTACCCACCATCCTTGTAAAATAATATGTTTATTCTTGGAACATCATCTTATATATCAAATGATTTATATTTAAATTGTTATTCATGTTGGATAGATGTTTTGAATTTAATTATATGATTGGTCAAACTCAAAATCTTGAAATATTTAAATTTCATTGATGATGTATGATTAAAGTCATGTTAATGAAACGACCTCTTTCCTCCTTTCCATGATTTCTTTTATTTTAGACATCATCTCATTATTTCACTTTTTTGAACCTTACAAAGAATCTTATTACCACATTTTATATTGTTTGGGTTTCCTTTTAGTGTCTGTAGTGACTGTAGCTTTTGAAAAAATCATGTTTAGTGCGTTTCCCTTGGATTTGGTCCCTGCCTTTTAGTGTGTAATCCAATTTAGTCAAATTTCTATTATTCATTTAATAGGGTTTCACATTGGGTTAATGTATTTATTTCAAAACATTGTTTAAGATATGATTTGAACCATAAATAACATCCCCTTCATTAGCTTTATAAATTTAAGAATACATAAAGCGATTCTTTTAAAATGTTGAATTATATCTCTGTTTATTAATTGAATTGTGATAATTTAATAAAATTATTAAATATGATAAATGATTTCATTGATAAGAAACAACATGATTATATAATAAAAACCCTCCAATGGAGGTTCATTTTCATATAAGATAAAAATTAATGATTAGTGATTTAATTATTTCTTACTGTTTGGTGTTGGTGTTTCCTTATAATTTATACCATTGAAATTTCTCACTTTATTGTATTCTGAGTGCATTTTTTTGTTTATTTCTCTTTGATCAATCCATTTAAATGGATTAAAATGTATTAAATTTTTGGTAAGAATGTTATCTTGCACTATTGAATTGTATGTGATAACGTGAAATTGATTAAATTATATTCCTTGTTTTTTCTTAGCTATAAAATTGTGTCATTGTTGATTGGATTAAATTGAATATCTAGTTTAAATTGTAATAATGTGATATTAAGATTATTATTTGTTGCCATGAAATTATATATTTATTCATTTCCTCAATAAGTTGCTTGCTTTTCTAATTCAATTGTTACGAGTCATGGGGTGAATGTGGGTTATATATTAAGGACTAATGGATGGACTCTACATGCTCGGTGGATTATGACCTGATGCTCCAGGGGTGGTTCATTGGATTTCCAAGTGATGGATTCCTGGTGATTATTATAATTCTAGGGGATAGTAGTTCCCAAGGGGATAAACAGTGTGTGGGACTATTGGAAATATCGTTACTCCATGCCTCGAGTGATACTCGGTCTCTTACATGAGTTACATGGTAGGACTCAGAGTCACCATGACTCGAGTGATACTTGGGATTCTGTATGGATTGCCTTGGATAGACTCAGTGGTATTGCATTATATTGGAAGTCTCGTAGCAATAAATGGGATTCTTTTTAGACATTTTGGGAAAATATCAAACTCCACCACTGGATTTTAAGAACATATTTGAATTTCTTGAATTACATGAGATGCGAAGTTTATTATTATTATGAGCTTCCTTATGCACATGTGATACTTTTCCATTTTTTACTAGAATACTTGAGTGATGACATGTGGATTAGACCCCAAGTCCAAGCACAATCTTGGGTGTCTGAATTATGGATTTTCCTTGTTTAACATGTTCCTTTGTTACATATTTCACATGCACTCTTTCAGACACCCAAATTAGGATGATGCAGGTGGTGCGGGATGGGTTTTTGTTTAAGAACCCAGACCAATTTTTTAATATTTAATTTTTTTTATCATTATGTATTTTTTATATATGCCACACCGCTAAATTTATATTTCACCAGATGAATTGGACTAGAAATTATGGGTTCTATCCTACTAAGATTTATATCTCACACCCTACATAGGCACCATTTGGAACCCGAGTAGATCTTCTTACTTGTAGGTATTTTGATTAATTTCTTGTGTTGTGCTATTTACATGGGGGAAGGGATCACCGGATTGGGCTCATTCTTAGGATGTTTGAGGAGATAACCATTGGGGTTTTCTTTTCATTTTATATATTTTATTTCTTTTACCTTTTTGTAACAATGGCAATACATGCATCATTATATAGATTTGGTGTTGTCCTCTTTAATTCAGATTTTATTTTATTCTTCCTCTACTATCGGTCATTCATTTATTATTACTGATTTTACTATTATTTATTGATTTACACCGACTGTACTGATATGTATAATGTGAGCTAAGAGTACATAGTCTCCCCATGAACACACCCAAGTCCATCAATCTTAGTTAGAATCCATTAGAATTCAGGGAGGCATGATTGAGGTCATGTGGCCAATGGTCTGACTACTGATTTAATATTAAGTTAGGACGTGGCTTTATAAAGTGGTATTATTGCTAACATTTTCCTTTCTATTACTATTTTTTGAAGGTGAACAAGACACTTGGAATTTTTTAGTTCTTGTTAAATAACCATGCATGGGACTAATAGACCCACGTATAGGGAAATAAACAAGAGTCCAAGGCTGGGAATGTTGTTTATCTTGTTGGTTACTACGGTTGTTATGATTTCACCAAGAGTGAATGGTGTATTTTACACTTCTGATGATTTATGGAATTTTATATAATTTTTCCTTTTTCTAGGTATAACAGGGATGATTATTTCATGTATCATTACAGGCACATAAAAATTCAAATTTCATTAATATGTCATGCAATGCAGTATCATTATAGGTTACTTGCTTATTTAGATTTTGTGACTTTTGTGTTATTACACGCCCTTATTTTAATTATCATGCATGTTTATATTCCATGCCTCCTAATCTATTTAACATGGTTATCTTTTCTATATTCCATGTTTATGTGTTATTAACATTATTTCATGTTATGGGTTGTGATGAAATGCTTGTTTGTTTGTATATATAAATGTTTTCAAGGTTCAAATATGTGGGTTGTGATTAAACAATATCCAATTTCTATTATTAGTTGTATGGGTGACTTATAATTTGGGAAAGGTAACCCGTGAATTTGAAGTATTTTAAAAGGATGTAGAAGTTTAATTATAAATGGAAATTGGTTTTGATTAATTGGATCCAAATTCCAAGAATTAAAGTGAATGGGCACATTATGTATTGGTAGATGGCCACCCACATGAATGAAGCTTTATATATGTAAATGAAATGTTTTGAAATGGTGGAAATGTGAAGTAGATTGATTTTAAATCTATAGTCAATTGGTTAACTTAAAAATACACAACTAGGCCTGTGTAGGTTAGTTGGGGCATGTTTCTTATGTGGTGACCTATTTGGGTGTTTGTGTTTCAAACTTAATAACTAAGAAATTGCTTATGGGTGGCATTATGATGAAACCAGTTTGGCTAAATAGGACCCTAGTATGTCTCATTGGTAAAAAAGGAATTTATATGATTAATTTATGGATTATGATTGGATTTCAATAAATTTTTAAAGATTGAAGAGGAATTTTGTTGATAATTTCCTTTTTTCCGGATGCTTGAATCAAATCCTTTAAATGTGGAAAGATCAAATGAGAATAAATGTAATGACTTTCAAATGTAACTCTAAGTGGATTAGTTTTTTAATATCCCTCGTGTATGGGTAGTTTTATTATCACTATTGAGTTTCCTTGGAACAGAAGAAACAGAGTTTTCTGTCGGGCATCATCCTTTTAGAAATGCCTTAATGGTCAACATTTAAGCCTAGTGACATCTGTTGACATGGCATAGTGTTAGGTTTGACAGTTTTTCCTTCATAAGAGGATATCCCATGCTGTTTATCACCATTATATATTTAATACCTTGCTCATTCTTGTGATTTTTCTTAAATTTTGTGTTGTTCATGTACTAGGGTCCCTAGTAGGACCCCCATACTTTTAAATGACACCTCTTTTATAAAGGGTGGTCATGTATTTCATTAGACCTTAATATGAGAATGATTATTGAGAAATGATCAGTTCCAGTGGCACAGACATTCCTCTGGCATGGTAAACTACTTATTAGGTTACTTGTCCATTTTTTATTTATATGTGATAGTCGACTGGGTATGTCATCTCCAGAGTTAATGGACATATGGAGAAATATAACATGGGAAAAAATATCTTGTATAGATCATAAGACGATTGAATGAATATAATAGATAGCCTATGGATAGTATTAATAATATTATATTAGCTCATGAAATCTTAGGGAAATATTAATCGATATATGTGGTAACCATTGAGTGTTTAATGATGTAATAAACTAGTTGTATTCATCAAAAGTTTTTATCCTTGTATTATTGAGTATGCATTAGGGTCATCTTTCAAGTAGAGTGACCTGAGCATTAAATAAAAAAGTTTGTCCCAATACTCTAGATAAATATTTAGTAATACTTAGGTGATTCGACACACTGATCATTTTTTATTTGGGTTTTATGCCATATGCCTTGAATTTATGTTTAAGGTGAATCCAACATTGTTTTCCTCTAATTAGTTGGTATATCACTTTTTTCAATGGCTAGGACACTCCTAAGGTTGGGAGTGGCGTGTCAGGTATAGTGAAGGTGTCCTTCCATATATAGGGAGCCTAACCAATGATTATCACATGGAAATGGATGGTTTCAACATTAATATCTTTGAGGGAAGCATGTTTTAAATATGAGTCAATGCTTTCTCACCATCAAAATGTTGATCAGCTTGGTTGTGAATTAAACCATTGAGAAGAACAATTTTCATGTATGTACAATGATGGTAAATATTGAATGATCATAGCAATCCTTAGGTGATAAAGGCATCATGGTTTGGGTGTTGGTGTGTCCACATGTGAAGCTAATCTTCTTTTTTGAAGTCAACTAGTTGTGGTTCAAATGTTCATATTTCTAGTAATTGGGTATGATTGAAAGGAAAACATTCAAATACCCTTAGTGTAATCTAGGTTAGCCATGAGAATGTACAATATTTTGAATTATTCTTTGATGAAATAAGGGAGTGTCAGTCTTATGACACAATAATTCTTTTAAATATGTTTGGATTATTTGGTAGTTTTTATCTATGTTACACACTGATGGGTGGTTCTTATAGCATATTGTTTACTCATGAGTAATCCTTATTTTCCCATATGAGAATTCCTTAGATGAAATCTATGACACCTGTTGTACTTCTCTGACTTGACTAAAATAAGGATGACTATCCAGGCTCAGTCAGTGTTCTAAGGTGGACGTCTTGGACATGTACCAATGTATCACTTGAATCATGGATTATGGAATACATTGGATGGTTCCATGAACTCTCATTTTTTGAAACCAAGGTTATCATATACTTGTTCCAGGCTCGAAGTTAATGTTTAAAAAGGGTAACTATTCCAATGGATAGGGTGTGGGTAACAACATTATTCGTGTTGAGGAATGATAGATTAATTGGTCAAGTTATGGTTTTACCAAGGAATTTCACCATAACATAGCTTTGAGCTTCAATGAAGGTGTCCAGGATAAATGGAAGGTGCCTTGGAATAAGTTTTTTTGGATGATTTTTTAATATGTTGATCATTTAAGCCGAGCATTGTGAGATGGCCGACAAGAGGTGACATGACTCTTGTTTTCCATTGTTCAATGTATATGGTTCATGAAGAACCATTTTAAAGCATTTCATCGGGTGAAGATGAGTGTACTATCTATTGGCATGTACCTTTCATGAATAGTCAGCTTGACCTATCTATCTGAGGTCAGTTGGGAATTGACAATTTGACCATTTCAAAAATCACACCAGGAGCATTTCAAGGACACTTAATGACCTTCTTGTGAGGAAATTCCATTGAAGGATAAAAGTTGGATCATATTTTTTCCCTTATAATGCTATAGCCTAAGGTGGGGAGTACCTTCAGTTAAATGTTCAATGAGATAACAATGCAATTATGTCTTCCACTAAAAAATGATCGGGTAAGAGTTGTTTCAATGTGTCAGTTGGAAATCGAGTATTGTCTTGTGTTTAAATTGATTATGTTCTATATTATTAATGAGTTATTAATGGTGCATTGGGTGTTTTTAAATGAAACTCCACCATCTGAATGGGAAATCATGACCATAGAAGGTCAAGTGATGTTTTCATTGTTCTCGAAGGATTCTTGGGGATGAGAAGTTCTATGGTGGGGATGTTTTAGTGGCCCATGCTTTTGAACTGGATGAAAATCGAAAGGAATTTGTTTTTCATTTAACAAATGGTTATTTTGAAAAACTGATCATTGGAACATAATTCCAAGAGCTAAAACACGTTAATGTGATGTTTTTGGACTTGGATAAGGGCCCATGAATTTCTTTGGGTTCCCTGATGAGTTTTGGAAGGTCAAACATTGAAAACTCAAAATGGGTGAGGTCTAAACTTGGTGTACAGTATGTCTGATACTATTTGTCCCCCAACATAAAACCATACGTCCATACATAGGTGGGGTAGTGGTGAAGTGCACAGGTTGTGCATGGTTTTCTAAACTGGGTGTGTAGACTACACGATTAGTGTCTGTAGAAATACCATAACACTATTCATCGCATCATTGGTGCACGATTTGGATAACCATGTGACCAACACTATGAAGTGTGTTTTATGTAAAGAAATTAATATTTTTATATTTAAATTAAAATGAAAATAAATGGGTAAATAAAATAAATAAAAGTTTTAATTATAAAATTAATAATATTTTTATGATGATGATGATTAATAATAATATTATTATTTGGTTTATTTTTTTATGAAAAAACATAAGGGGTTTCCACCCTACCATACTCTACATGAAACTCCCACCCCTACCCTTACCTCTCATGCGACAACCCTCAGTTGAACCCCCATTTTGAGAAATCTCTCTTCTCACAACCTCCACTGATGTTCCATTTCCCCTAAGATTTCTTCTAGATTTCATTTGATTTGTCATGGTAAGCCCTTACCCTATCTTGGTTGGTGGTTTCCCTCTTCTCCTATCACCCTAATCATCTGGTCCAAAACCCTAGTTCAAGGGTTAATCTATTTTTGGAATTTCATGTTTTAATAGGGTGTGTGAAGGGCTTTGCGGGTCAGACTTGTGTAGGATTCAGTGTTCTCCACAGAAGGTGAAGAGTTTCAGACAATTTTAGATTTCTGTCCCCACTTGAGGTTGAGTTTTCTTCCACTATTTTGTTTCAAACATATTTATTTGGTATCCTTTGGTTTTTTGGAGTCCCCAGTAACATATTATTAGTGAGTTGGCCCTCCTTTAGGTGGGTTCGAGTCACCAGAGTCAAATGTGATGAACCAAGTATATATAAGTAATCCATTATATATGTATGTTCCCTTGTTATATGTATATTTACCCATAGATATGAATATATATATATATTTGGGGATATTTGTGCTTATTTATATATATATATATGAAAAATTCATACAGGTGTAAGTGGAGATAGGTAATGAATATAAGTTATATGCAAGTATCCGCATGGACATGGTCATGGCAATGAAAATTTGTACATAGGGGTAGGTGTCCTTATGTATATGAGAAGGAGAATATGATCGGAGGTCGATAGAATTAGCTTCGATTGGTTACTAAATAAAACCTCATATTCCAAAGTGTTCAGCTTGGATGGTTCTTCTCTTGATGTAGGATCCATTTCCATCACCTTTAAATTTAAGAGTTCCTTAAATTCTCACATTCCACGTAGTTATTGGACATTAACTATTGATATTATATTTTTAGAATAAATTTCTAAAAATGATAAATATATTTTTTTTGAAGAAAAATGACTTGTTTTCATAATAAAACCCCTCGTAGGAGGCGTGTTTTCATCAATTGTTAATTTATATGTGCCCTACATTGTAGTTTTTTGCTTATTCATGATACTTAATCTTAGATGTCACATGGTTTATATTTTAGATTTTAGGAAAATTGGTTGGATGGTTTGAATTGAATTATATTCTTAGTCAAGATTTATATATTGAATTATTTAAATGTCATCGATGACATTTGATTAAAGGCTTGTTAATTCCATGTGCCTATGGTTCTTTCTTGTAGTTTCGTTACATTTAGACATCGTACCATTGTGCTGCTCATCATAACCTTCGGGTGAAGCTTATTATCAAATATTTAATTTTTTTTGTTTTATTGTTGTCTGTAGTGACCATGTCATATGAGGAAATAATGTTTAGGGTATTCTGCTTGGATTTGTGCCATCCTTTTAGGTGCACAATCCATTTAATCCTATGTTTCCTTACTCCATTAATGGTGTTTCACAATGGATTAATATCTTAATATAATTACTTGATTTAAGATAACATTTGAACTAATAATAGGATCCCATTCATTTTTCCTATAAATTTAACAATTCATAAAGTTATTCATTAAATAAGGTGAATTATGATTTACTTTTATTAACATAATTCTATGAATTGAATGAAATTATTAAATATTCTAAATTATTTCTTTCATAGAAAAGTTATTTTTTAATTATAAATCCCCTCTACCATAGGTGCATTGTCTTCTTTTATAAAAAGTTATGATTAGGGATTTAATTCTTTCTTGTCCATTTGGCGTTGGTATTTCCTTAAAATTTACTCCATGTGAAAATTTTAAATTTATATTATATAGGGTGCCTTGTTTTGTATAGTGCAATTTTCTCAAGTGATTTAAATGGCTTAAACTATATTAAATATCATTTACTCTTGATAACTTGATCTATTGAATTGTATGTAATGAATTATAATTGTTTAAATGATATACCGTGTTTCTTACTACCTTTCTATATAAAATTTTCCTTTATTGATTGGCATAAATTGTATATCTGTATTAAATGGTAACCATGCGATACTGATATTATTATTTTTTGGAATAAAATTATATTTTTTTGCATTTACTCGATATGTTCCTTGATTGTTCGGATCACTTGTATTGGGCTAAGGAGAAAACGTGGGTTCTTTATGAAGGACTGATGGATGGGCTCTATGTGCTCACTAGGTTATGGCTCGACGCGCTGGGGGAAGTGATTTGGACTGATTGGAGAGGGATTCTCAAGGGGTTATTATACTATTTAGTGATACTGATTCATTATGGGAGAAATAATGGATGGACCTCTTGGAAGGATGGTTATGTAATGACTTGGATAATACTTTGTCCCATATATGAGACACCTAGGATAGACTCAAAGTGTAATGCCCCGACCCCAGTCACCCAGAGTCGGTGCATTTTTACATAACATTGGCATGATCAAAAATGATCATGTCTCGAATGAATGATTAGTTTAGTAGCCTTGGAAACACTAGATACATTCATAAGTATTACATTGCATCATAATGAAAAAAACTACAGCACCATAGCCTCTATAGTCCACACTCATATCCTCTCATACTATCCCTGCAGGTCAGTCATAAAATTCTTCTTCACATCCTGGAAAAAGTAAAACATAAAAAGGGGTGAGTTCATATGCTTAGTAAGGATAACAATAAATCAAAAATTTAATAAATAAGCATAAACATTTAAGGCAATGTATAACAAAAACAAAAGACTTTTAAACTTGAACTTCAGCATAATATGGAAAAAATGAAATGAAATAATTCCATTAACTTATTCACATTGATATTATACTAGTCGAATAATCACATGAAATATCAATAACCACATTCATAATGATGGAATAAATAATTCCAGACTATCATAACCACATAGTCAAGGCCTTGTGCCAAGACTACAAAAAAGATTTTGTCAAGGCCATGTGCCAAGACACTAGTTTGTCTCATGAGACCTACCGATGATCGAGGAGTTATAGTGGGCTCCTCTCGTCACTTACTAAGTCTAATTCATTCCTCATATGAACCAGTTTAAACATAACATAAACATTCGTATTAAAACTAGAATAAGAAATGTCAATACATTCTCCATAAACCATGAATGGTATAAAAATAATACATCCACAATCAAACATATCACAAAACCTTCAATACAATATGGAAGTTTTGTATCATAATAAATTAACTTCAAATAAGCTTAAATTCCATCAAAGGATGTAGACATATATGAAATCCAAACTATTTGAGAGAAATATCTCTTTTTTTTAAATCATTTAAATGTCACATAATTATAAAACATAACATTTACTTTGAAAATATTATTATAATCTTATAAGGGAAGCTTCGATGATTTTATAACGGTGGAAAATAGCATCACATGCCATATAAGTTAAAAAATACAATATTATCTTAATTCTCTCAAAAAGGTTAAAAAGGACCTTGTTTGGAAAACGACGGAAAGATTCTTTTATAAACATCTTATAAAAATTCAAACAAGGGTATAAATGAATTTAACCCATAGTCTATAAAATAGTAAGAATGTTTTGAAATACATTTTTAAGAAACATGGATGTGGATGATAAAGAGTTCCCTGTAGATAATTACGTATAAAAAACCTCGGATAATGAAGAGATTGTGAAATAAACCTTTACCTTATACTTGTCCTTGGTCGAGGCTAGGTTAACCTATCCTTTTTCAGGTTCTTCCTTTTGATTTGATCAAAAGGGCTCCTTAGGTTGACTTTATGAATAATGGAAGGCCTCTAGGATGAAGTGAGGGAAGTAGAGAGGATATTTGGGTAGGGGTTGTTGAGCCAAAAGGCTTTGACGGTGTGAATTAGGGAGAAGGGGGAGTGCCCTTTTATAAGAGGGGTGAGGGGCACCTTAGGAAAAGCTAGATATATTATTTTATAATAAAATAATTTTCGGTTTATAATGGCTTAAAAATAGATTATTTAAATGCTAATGTGGGGATGGGTCGAAAACCACTCAACCAATAGGTTTTAGATAGGTTTGGGTCACTATATTGACCTTAACTTTTAGATTTAACTCTTAGTTAACTAGTTTGACATTTACCATCTCTATTTGTATTTTTATATTATATGGTTATTAAAAATACTATATACTTACAGGAGAACCCAAAGTGGTTCATTAATGATACACCTATCACTATATAAGTCTTTAGACCAAACCTTAGATTTTTAGAAATACAATATCAATTAATAATATAATATTCGTTTTAAAAACTCTTTTATGTAAATTTTGACACTATTTGGTATTTTGTTTTTTCTAAATTGATAACAGACTTATTACTATGAAAACAATTTATCTAACCAACCATAATATGTTATATTAACCTCTAAAATTAGTGTAATTTATAAAAAGTCTGAAATTTCATTTTTTGGATATTTAAAATATCATTTATTTTAATATTTCATTAATTAGGTAA
Organism: Viscum album; assembly: GCA_963277665.1. NCBI lineage: Eukaryota > Viridiplantae > Streptophyta > Magnoliopsida > Santalales > Viscaceae > Viscum > Viscum album. The sequence goes on along the minus strand of CAUJRU010000677.1, from coordinate 138,848 downwards.
TTACTGCATCATCTTTGTGTTATAAATAAATTAAATTATTTAATGTAGAAAAATTATAAATAAAATACCATTATGTAGGAAATCATTTTATCTTTCTAATTTACATTTATAATTGAATTTATCTTTTGTATATCCCTATATTAAAAATGTTTTAGTTAATAAACTTTGATTTTAACTCTTTTAACTCTTTTTTGAATTAAATAATAATAAATTTCCTAATCTAATTCATGTGGACCAAAGAGGCTCATATTTTATTCCTAAGGTTGTTTTGGTCGAATTAAACTTATCCAATAGAATTAGGACATGTGTTTGGGTAATAATAATATCATTTTTACCCTTAATTACCTTATTAACTTTTAACCGTGGTATATAAAAGTAAAAAGTTACTGTTCACAAAAAATTATTTTTATCTTATTGAACCACATTTTACTCCTTGATATTAACTTTTTCTATTAGATTTTCGAAATTCCAATCATAGAAGTGGTAAAATTAAGTTTTATGTGATTTTTCCAATTCTCCTAGGAGATGGGTAAAAGACGGTGAAAAGTTAAATAAAATTTTTATATATCTAAAATTATTATAAATTGCCTCCAATTAATTACATTGAACTTATATAGGTTTTATGTTTCTATTTTGACCTAAAATAAATTTAAATAAAATAAATAATTATTTAAATAAAAATTCGGTTTTAAACTATAACTCAGTGTTTTTCACTATTCATCCAAAATTGAAAATTTTCCGAAAAATTCCAAAAATTCACCCTAAGATAATTTCGATATTATAAATCCAAAAATTATTTATATTTTACCAAATTCAAAACATATAAGTTTCATTTATAAATTTAAAATTAATTCCCGTTGTCAAAACCAAAAGATGTATTTTTAATAAATAATAACTATCAAAATATTGACACTTGTTTATTTCCAATTTCAAAGTAAAATTACTTTCAATGACCAGTATTGGATTAAATGGTAAAAATATAATCTATTTATACATCGAAACCATTAAAATGTATAATTTAACACTATAAATTATTTTTATTAAAAAAAAATTTCAGTTAAAATATAGTATTTTCACTATTCACCCAAATATGAATGTTTTCAGAAAAACTCCAAAAATTTATTGAAACTAAATTCTTATGTCTTGATTATAAAGAAGATGTTTATTTTTTCAAATCAAATATATAAAAGTTTCAAATATTTGATTTAAAAGGGTTCACCATTAAAAGGCGGTAAAAGTGATTTTTTTTGGAAAATTGATTCTTTTATCTAAAAAATTAATTTGTTCTTACATTATGTATAAAAAACTCATAATATGGATTCTAAAATTATATGGATTAAATAAAGTTCAAAATTTAGTTAATACTATTCATTGCCTTTTTTGAATGTCTAGTTTGGTAAGTTGTGGTGCGCTTGAATTCGGTGTTGCATGTAGTGCACGTTATTGAATTACTTTGAAGAAATAAAGTACTACGAAATCATAGGGTGTTACATAGTGTCACCATTCCATGAGTGATACTTGGGATTCCATATGGATCACCTTATATGGACACTATGGTATTGGATTATATCATAATTTTCATTGAGATACCTCTGATTATTTTTAGATCTCTTGGGGTGGGCTCAGAATCCACCAATAGATTTGACAGACCTGTCCAAATTTATTGAATTACATGAGATACATCCTTCATTATTATTAGGAGTTGGTCTATGCACATTTGATGCTTCTCCCTTGTATTACTAGACTACATGATTGATAACTTGTAGATAAGACCCCAAGACTAATCATAAGCTTAGGTTATGCATTCTGGGTTTTCCTTGTTTATCTTAAGCCATGTTTACATATTATTCCTTGCACATGTACTATTTCATAGACTCAACCTAGGAAAAATTAAGTGGTATGGGATGTGTTTCGGTTTAGGAACCTAGACCAGGTTTATAATATTTAATTTGTGATCATTATGTGTTTTTTATGTCTGGAATACCACCAAATTTATATTTCCAATGATGTATTGACTTAGAAACTATTGGAGAAGGTCTAGACAGATTTATATCTCACACCCTCCTCAAGCACTATTTGGCACCTGAGTAGATCTTATAGCTAGTACGTATTTGTATTCATTAATCATGTTATTCTATGTACATGGGATATTGAGAGAACTGGAATGGGCTCATGCTTAGGATTCTCGTGGAGATGACCATTGTTTTTTTCTTTTATTTTTTTATTATACTACTTGTACCTTATAGTAATACCATACCTTACATGAATCATTATATGAAATTAGTGTTGACCCATTTTATTCAGTTGTTTTATTATTCTTATAATGATATCTATCTTTCATTTATTAATATTTCTTCCAGTATTGTTTAATGATTTACACTGGTTGTACTGTTGTGCATACTCTGATCTATGAGGGCACAGTCTCCCCTATAGACATATCTAAGGAGCTCGCTTCCAGTCAGCATCCTCTGGAATTCCAGGAGGCATGATTGAGGTCATGTGGAGACCAACGTGACTACCAGCTTATTATTCATTCGGGCCAGGACATTATAAAATATTTCAAAATATTTCTTATTTTCTATTAAATAGCTCATATTCTTACCCTATATATGCGCATTATTTTAAATTAATTTTTGGAATTTATGTGTTTTAATTTTTAAAAATTGTTTCTATATTGGTAATCATAAGGTCCAAATTATGTAAATAGGTCCCTCTTTTTTTTATCAAAATGAAAAAAAATTAATAATTTTAATTACTATGGTTAAGGGTAAATCAGGTAATTAAGGATAAAAATATTATTATAAATATTATAAAATTACCATAACACTTGTACTAATTTTATTGGATGAGCGTGTGTTGATGAAAATTATCTTTAGGATAATTTTATAAACTCTTAGAGCCACTTTTATGTCTTTAATCCATTTATAGTATTAAATTTTAAATAAAATTCAATGATGTTATACTATTGTATTTAGCAAGGCAAATATTATAATTTTGGATTACCTAGGGGATATATTATACTAAAAATAGTATTCTAAAAGAATTTTTTTTTGTCTTAATCATTGTAATTTATTTTTTTATTTATTAATGATTAATTAACATAAAGTCTTACACAGTGATGATGTTGTATTTTTTTAGCTAATAGAAATATCAAATAAATGATATTAAAAATATTTTTTTAAAAATAAAATTTTACATAATAAATGCCATCCAAAAATTGTATAGATACCTTTGACATGTTAGTGTTGTTTCTAAAGAGTTGTCTTGAAGATATATTTTTTATTGTTTTTTTTAGAAGTTATAGTAATGAACGGTGTCAAAATTGACATTAATGTCATAATAAAATAAATAATATTTTATTAAATGATATAAAATTTATAAAAATGTAAATTTAAGTGAAATGATTTAGATAACATTGAAAATATAAATCAATATTTATTTATTGTTCTTTTGTAATTTTATTGTGATAATATCGACCCTCAATGTGTAAACATCCATGTTGTTATGGTAAGAGTGAAAGAGATTAAATACGGGTTAAAATAAAAAGATAAGGGTATGAATGTGACATAAACAGATCTAAAAAATATTGGATGGATTGTTTTCAATAATTAGAACCTTAAGATATAATTTGAATTGTTTTGTGGAAACTTGTACATGAAAATAACTTATATATTATTTAAGTGAAATATTGTTACAAAAAGCCACTCTCTTTCTATATAATATTTTTTATGTGTTCACATATAGAAAAAGAGAAGATATGAAAGAAAAAAAATATTTTTTAATTTTAATTAAATTATTTTAATTTTATAAATTTATCTTTATTTTTAATAAATTATATAATTTCCTTAAATGTTTCTTTATTGTTAAAACAATATTTATTTAATTAACATAAAAATAAATTAATTGATTTTGAAAATATTAAATTAGATATATTTTGGATGATTTAATTTGTTTACAAAATTTCCTTGATCTCTAAGATATATTATAGATTCTTTAAAGTATTATATTCCAATTCTGACTTTTTATTAATTTATATAATGAAAAATTAAAAGAATAATATCAAATTTGACAATAATGATATTTTATTGAAATAATATATTATAAAATTATTTTAAAATCAAAAAATGTTAAATAATACCTAATGGTATAAGTTATTGATGAAAAATTCTTACCCTATTCATTTATATTCCATTTCGATGTCGTTGGCTCTAGAATATCCTTATTATATTTTAATATTTGGTGGATTTTCGAAAGTTCCCCGCACCTCAATTAAAAAATGTCACCTCTTCCCTTAGTTCCTAGAAAATATTTTATCCATATATATTGATGAAACATTTACCATTTATCTTCTCAAAATCCATAGTTAAGTTATAGTGGTTCTTTGTTTTCCAAAATATGAAAATTATATCCCTTAAGAAGAGTTTAAAGGGAGTCCACTGAAGAAGAGGAACTCGTCATTATCTACTCTTTCCGGTTTGTTTCTTTTTATACATACTATTCATATATTTTTCACTATAATGTAATAAATACAGTATAATATATATAAGGATAAGTTATTATGATTATGGTAACACCATATTCAACCCTTATCTATCCTATTAAAAATAAAATCACCATGCATGTATACATAGGACTAACCGTGACTACACCATGGTGTAACTTTTTTTCATCGCCGCTTTAATCAGATAGGAATAATTATGTAAATGATATATATATATATATATATAATAATTATGAAATGATATCTATTCTAGAAAAATTAACATACTATCCAATTCCTCACCCTTTCACCATTAATGGAATCATATCGTCGCTCGTGCATACGTACGACATACTGTCTCTATGATGCAATTCATTTCCCATGTTCAACATTCAATAATGACTATAAAATAGTATATAATGAATAAATATGATATATATGTCCTTAATATCATTATGTAGATGATGGAACTATATCCTACGAAAAAGCAACTGGGACTTACATAACAAATCAATCCTGGGAAAATGATGCAGTTAACACCCTAAACAAGGATAATAATGAAATATTATTAACAATGGAGTAATAATGAAATATTATTTAAAATCAGAAAAAAAATTATTTAGGAGGATCATATATGATTTCATATATATGAATATGGTTATTTTATTTATTACTAACACAATTTAAACCATTATACAATTGGTTAAATAACATTCAATTAATTGAATGTGTAAGGTGTGGGTTTTTATAATCTCACTTTTGTTTCTCTGAGATATTCCTTATTGACCACTTATTTATTTTCTACGTTATATTGACTCTTTGATATATCATATAACAAATCACATTATATTAATTATTTTAAATTCTTCATTTGATAATTACATACTTTTATGGAGATTATGATTCAAATATTTCAAAGTGATATGGGACACTTTGATTTAAAAATTTCTTCTCAAATCGATTATTAAATATATGAGGAATTTTATGGTCATGAAATACAGGAGATAAAAACCAATTAATGAAAATCCTCAATGCATCGATAGTTTCTTGTGAAAAAATAAGTTTGTGGAAACAATTTTTGGTTGATTCCAAGTAGAACCAGAAGAGTTTCTACCCACATTGTTAATATGGAAAGAGGATTGATCTTGATAGATATAATCTAGAGGATATATTCTAATATTTCAGACATCCAAAATTTTTCATTTCCTTCATTCCAGTTATTACACTACAGATGATTCTCAATGCGAAAAAAAATCTATGGATGCAATTTCATTCTCAGTTTATTGATTTCATGGAATGTGGGTTTTGTTATTTACTTCACTATACTAATTATACTAATTGATACAAGTTTGTTTCTATTCTATGTTACCCTTACTATACACCAGGAATCACTATATTCTTATTTTTTATTTTTGGTAGTTTGAAATTAATTTTATCATGAATAAAATGCAAGGCTATTGTAGGTTAATAATAATGTTCCCAAGGGATTTTTTTTATTTTATTTTTAAAATGTAATTTTAATTTCTAATATGTATCTAATTTTCCAAGACTATGAAACTATCTGGTCCTTTGGGATGTGATTCCTCGTATCTTATGCCAATTTAATAAAGTAATTCACTGGATAAAGTCCAATGGGGTTTGAGTCTTTAAATATGTTGTTAGATAATGTGTAGAAGAAACCCTGGGAACTATATTTATAAATACATAGATTGGGGAACATATCCATTGGTTTAGTTTGTGTGAAAATTTTATTTAATGAATAATACCTTTTCATTTTATGGGAATATGTATAATGGTATAGATTACCATTAGGGTTTATATAATCTTTGAATTTAAGGTAATTATACGTTATTAAATTATTGGGAACAAGAATTAAATGTATAAGACAAAATTTATTGTTAAATCATTTATTTAATGATTAATATATTTAGGTTTTTTTTAGGATTATTATCAATTTTTTGGATAATATTAATACAGATATATAAAAAGGACATACTGCATGTTGGGTGGAAACATGTCATGTATGGAAAGGCTGTGTCATTTGAACTCACTATTTCGTCCTATGGTGGGTCGTTTATGGTGATGATGAAATCGTCTGATGTGAATAATCACACATCTCTTTTTCTAGAGACGGTTTCACGTCAAATTCACCATTTCTTTTTTCCGACTTATTTTGCATCATTATACCTTAAAGTAGGGTTATATTAACCCCTCGGGGATTTGTTAATTTACCCCTTCTTTACTGTGAAGTAGATGTCACAGTCATATGGGACCAATAGGAAATTTCATGGGATCAAGTACTTGTGGAATCAGTTCTTTAGGATATCACTTACCCGTATGGTCTCCAAATGGTTTATTCATGGAGCCAGAAAAACCCAACGACCCTGTTATCCATGATTCATGGACCTTGTTTCCAAAGGCAGGAGCTCGTTTGACTATGATTTGGCCAACGACACTTAAGGAATCCATTGTTTGAGAGGATGGGAATTCAGGATAACCACACCCCTTTTGGGGGGAATTATTTCTATTACGAGACTCTCTAATATATTTTAGTCATGTTCATATGTTTTTGAATCATTTGTTCATTCTCTAAGATTGTGTCCACAGGATACCCTTGGTTTACAGGATCGACATAGGCATATATGGAATTGATCCTACTGAAGAATTGCTTACTTTTTCCATGAAATAAGGTACTCTGGAATTTATCATCAAGAAGGGGGGGATGGAAGGTGACTTGATGTTGGGATGAGACTCATAAGATGGGTTTCCTATGCATCCTAGGGAGAGGAATCAGAAAAACTGTAGTTCAGATGAGATTTTTCTTATACAAGGAATCTTTCCATTTGGGGGGACATTGATGGGTGAGCCCTTTTGAAAGGGGACCCTATTGAGCTCGGGCCTTCAAGCAGGTGTCCAACATATCCTTGTTTGATTAGGAATTATAGTTCTCATAGTTCATAATTTCTGGGGATTATGTATGGAAGCGGCCCATTTGAGAGCTCATGTTTGGGGGAACCCTTTTGGAAGGGTACCCTTCTGAGTTCATTCCTTTGACCAGGTATCCTATGTATCCTAGTTTTATTAGGAATCAGAGTTCTTGTAGTTCAGAATTGTGTGGATGTTGTAATCATCACAAACCAATAATCCCATGTGAGTCAAGATCGGTGTGATAAAGAACATTACGTGAGAGATCTATCCAACGACACGTCTTCTCTCCTGCTAATGGGAGAGGGCAGGCCTATCGAGGACGAGGTTGGGGAAACTATGGGCAAGGGTTCAGAGCGATGAACCTTTTAATTTGAAATGACATTAAAGGTCATTTGGATCGGCCTTCAGAATAATTCAAACTTACCTCAATGGGAGTGACCAAGAACATGTTATTTGAAGGGGAGGATCATCGTCCTCGTCATAAGGGGAAGTGAACATAAACAATTTGACAGGTCACCGTGACTTATTAAACAAAAAATAAGGTGATCATCCTTAATCCCTAGAATGGGGAGGTTCACGTTAGCATCCTAAGGTAGGAATTCAGGTTACCGTGTGAATGTATACTCATAAAAACCCTTGGATACTGAACCACTATGAGGTGAGCCTTTATGACTCCGCTTAACATGGTTTTGTAGACTCAAGGGGGCATGCTGATTCCCCCGATAGACTGATCATATGAGTTTGGTGGCTTTGGGGGGGGCTTTGGACAGATGTTGGGGGACTATTTCATGGAGGTATTATAAAGGAATGAATGGTAATAGAGGGGAGATATTGGAACATGAATAAATAATACCCAAAAACACCACATTCCATTAACTGTTTTCATATGCAGGATGGGGGAAACTCCACATACTGTAGTGGTATGTGGGCAGAGGGGTTTTCCTCTTACTGATGCGGTACGTGGGATTGGGTATGAACCACCATGAACCATAGTGGTATATGGTCCAAGATGTGGTATGTCATTCCACATTGGGTTCCATCTGCATACTGATGTAGTGTGCAACACCGAGTAGAATCTGCATAGCAAAACACTATATGGAACACTATATCGAAGGAGGATCATGGGAACTATCGTTCATGGGAAGATGATCCATTAGGAATATATGGTTCATGCTTCCACCAATTAGATTCGTGATTCTCTTATAATTATGGAATTCATATATTTTATAGTTTGCGTCTAGTTATACCTGAGGAAGATGTGGTTCAGAATTTGGGCTTCATCGATGTTTCATGACTGAAGTCTGAATCTTCTCTGAATTCATTCTTCCCACCTCTAGGGTCCCCTTTGAGGATTCATTATCAATAATTTCTCATTATCTTATGTTCCCCTTTTATTTAACATTTGTTAAATCATATCTATGGGTATGAGGCAAAAAATGCGAAGGCCCATGAAGAGATATCCTGACATGAGGAAGGCTCGGTCAACTGGGGTTTGTGGAGGCTGCAGTTCTCCATCATGGTTAGCAAAACTCTACCGGTTTTCATCATCTATGAAGTACTAAGTTTGTGAGATGTTATGGGGATAGAATTCATGTGCACGAGTCCTTCAGTGAATTGGTTCATGATCCACTGGGTTCGTTGGCCATCACACTGTAGGTTAGCACCTCGTGGGTTGTTCTGCGTACCAGTGGTTTTTAATCCAGGCATTCTGCGAACCCATCCCGGTGATGGTATGTGGGCCACATAAATTCTTTTGAAAACATTAATTACTTTAAATTTTTTCTGATTTTTTTGGCTAAATTTGTGTCTATTCACCTTGTTATACTTTTAGGAACACTTTATTCTTTCTACAATGTGATTTCATGAGTATTTTCTTCCATTGGAAAAATTTTCAGGTCCCTACAAATGCCCCCTTCAGAATGGGGTCCATTTAGAACGAAAATGGGACCATTCTGATGTAGAGGCGGTCTGGAACTGAAATGGTTCTTGGTAGAACATATAGGCCAGATTGGTGGGTACCACACCTATATATAGGGGATCATGTCATTTTTATTTTACTGTTTCTCACGGAGAAAAGTGATATTGACTCCCCCAGCTTCCAATGAATTTTTGTACCATTCCTCTTACAAAAATTCCATTCATGAACCGCTCTGTAATTTCCTTAAACCAATAATTTTACCATTTACATATCTGTGAAACAAATTTTGGGCTTTGCGAATGGCATTTGAGTAATTTTAGAACAAAAATACATCTTCTATGTAGGATAATGCTACACTACTTGTGTGTCCGCATACCGAGCTTGGACCGGAGAACCGAAATTTAAGACATAATAATCCAATCATCAAATTTTAATCTGAAATATTTGAAAATGAACTTAATAAGGCCCTGGTTCACAGTATCCACATTCCAAGAACCCTTTTGTTCACTGGGCAACACTTCGTGGGACATCGCCTTTTTGTTTCTTCTTATACAATGGTTGTACAAGGTATATTGAATCTGCATACCACATCAGTGTATGGGGATTATTTTCACATATCGTGTAGCACATGGGGATTGCTTCTATGTATGATACACCATGTGGGAAAGGCCTTACTCATACTATTTTTGGGGGTAGTACGCAGAGCCCAATGCATACAACTTTTTAATCCCTTTAGCCATTTTGTGTTGCCTTTATCCACCAATTTTTTTAGACTAAATTGTTGTGCTCTTTTTGGATCTTCATGTGCTGGATGCAATAGATCTTTCACAGGCTCTAATGAAATAGAAAAATACTAGGGGGACCATGGTGGGGGGTAATGAGGATGATCTTCGATCCTACATTATTCCTTGTGACAACTTAATCGATCTCTGGATGCCAGATAACCTATCTTAACCATTGTTTGTACAATTTTCAATTTACATCTTTGGTCATCCTGGTGACATTCCTCTACTATTGGATGAACCTGATACCCCTTTCATTATCCTAGAAGCACTACAAGGACATGATAAAGACAACATTACCCTAGAAGGAGAAGTCAAAACTAATCCAATTCAAGAAAACATCTTCACACTACGAGTTTTGGTGTAGACTCTATGCAATAAGAGGTGTAACAATGCTATCCTGAAACTAGTTACCTAAGAGTACCCATCAGTTATCAATATTTCCCATAATAACCCCAACAGAAGGTGGAGCACCCTATAGGATCTTCGGGGTGGAGGATGTTTCTCCCAAGAATGGGCTTGGTCATTTTGGGTACACCAAATCTATTTGGAGTCTCCTGACCAGTTGAAGCTAGTGAACCTATATCAGTCCGCTTGGGTTTCTCAGTTCGAAGACATATACCCAGGATAAATCCTTCCTGAGCAGCTAAGCCACTAGTGTTCAAGCACCAACACCATCAATTTATCACTTGGGGATATGTAGATCAGCTTATCGGATATCGACCATCTTGGAGGAATCCCCATACTTGGATATATGTATGGAAAGATTCTACCTGCAGCCACTACATGGAATGACACTGACCATGTGTCCCCTTTGACAAGGAGTCTACTGGTTATGGCAGATAGAATAATTGATCACCCCCTCCTAGATTTCTCTCTTATTCCTTTCAAGGTGTGGATAGGATTATTCTTTTTGGAGAATAGACTTATTCCAAGGGCTCTCCGCAGTCAAACACATCCATCCCATTAGTCCCTCAAGACTCCAGGGTCATATTGTGATACCCTTGAAGTGGGACGTTATACCACCTAGGGATATGAGATTCAACCAGATATATCACTTGTTCTAAGATTAGCAGGTTTCATTTTCATGATTATGAGTCGATGGATTTTTCCATCTCATGATGTATATACCGAGGTCTAGGAAAGTACATTGATGATGGCGACCGTGCTGGAATAGGGTCGACCCATCAATTTGGTCGCTCCTATTCTCGCCTGAATTTATGAGTTTTTGGGTCAACTACCAAAAGGTAGGCCCCCACATCATCTCAGTGGATCATGTCAATTATGGTTTGGTTTGATGGAAGAACACTTCCCCTATTATGAATATCATCACATGACAAATGTTCCTTATTTTGACTTTCAAGATTCCCTTCTCAACATTACTGTTGTTCGTCCATGGAAATTATGTGTTATTGAATCAGTTGGGTTGCTAAATGAAGATTCTTTCTTTTCATTTTCACTAGATTCTACCCCTCATGGGTCATTAAGAGGTGACAAGGGAGGTTATTTAGAAGAACACTCATACACCATTACACTTCGGGATAGGATGATCACTGCTTGTATAGATCGAGTGGCCATTTATGATCCATACCTCCCTTACCAGTTTTCTAAGAAATTTGTGTTCCTTCAACAAGCAGTACTTGTACTTTATTTTCTTTTAAGGGGAGGATCTCATCCCATAATTCTTCTCTAGTTATAGCTTATGATGATGCAGGAAGGTGCCTCTATGGATATTATCATCCTCAATAGGAAGAGATCTACTTTTCTATCATTGGAATATTCCCAACTGTGTATGGTCTGTTACCCTAACGGGGTGCTGGGGAAACTGGTTCGGCGGGTGCAGAAGCCACTAACCACTCTCTACCTATTCCTCCGAACGACCATGCCACACATTCCTTCTTCTATGATGAGAGTGATAGATACATCTTCTATTCCCGTTCCAACAGCTACCAAGATGGATACACCACATATTCCTGCCCTTGTTGTAAGAAGACACTTGATTCGCCACTAGAAGTTTTTGGAAGGGGCCTCATTAGTAAATCCTATATCAGTGGGGAGTGATTCAGACTACTCCCCCCTACGAATACTGCACATAACCCAAATGAGGTTGGCCCTAGCTGAGTATCACCGGAAACCCAGGAAGCTGCAACTAGTCCTTCACGTCCAACTCTAGTAATTGAACGATCTAAGGGAAAAGAGATCCCCCCATCTTGTTTAACCTATCATAGGTCCCTTATCACTCGTGTAATGAGACATACTATATATACATTTCAGTGGGAGAGGATCAAGGTATTAGTGCCACGTGGAGGCACTAGGAAGTGCAACAACAGGCATGGCGTCAGTTATGTTCCCTTTCCACGAAGACACCTATGACTAATTTCACTGATGAGACTAACAACTTTTGGCCGTTAATCACTGATTTGGGTTCTGATGGATTTTATTATCAGTACTTACATGTCATTATCTACCAAATCGTCAAATCCAAAGAATACTTTTCTTCTTGTGAGGAAAATCTCTCCAAGTTCAATTCTTCCCATCATCAGATGATAACTTTATGAGATGTTTAGGTGGAACTCAATCACCTGATGACCGAAGAGGAAAAGGCTCATGAATCAGTGGTCACTCAAAAGGAATATCTCCTAGAGTGTGAGGCCTGACCAGCAAAGTTGAGTGGTCAACTGGCCTCTTCATGTGACAACTAAGAATCTATATAGAAGAAAGGGATGGACCTTAAAGTCGTTATGGAACATATTCATCCAGTGGGCAAGGATGAAGTTTGGCTCACCACACCCCTTTTGAGCGTTATTGTATCTCTCCATAAATCCTTATATGTACTTTTTTTTCTTTTTGATACTTTGGAGAGACTCCGAACTGGGGATGTTCCTCCATTTTTATTAAACTCAATGAAACCGATTTTCCTTCAAATATTTCTTCTTTTTCTTTTAATGTCATGCCAATTGAACATAATCAATCATATAAACATCATTTCTATCAGGTATTACTTTTAAACCATGATTCGAAACCAGTAAATGGAAGTAATCGATTCAAGCTCTAATTTTTTCCTGATCCACAGGGCTCAGTGAGCGTAGTTCAAATATTATGGAGGTTTTACAGAGAACCTCATGAACATTTGTGTATTTTTCATTTTTACCCTAATTTTTTCCTACTTCTTGAAAAAGGCTTAGCGGGTATAACTTGAATTTTTCTTAGGCCTCTCTTTTTCGGTTTTTGACCTAACAAGTTTCATGTCTATTTTAATAGCTCAAAGTATTTTTTTTCTTTTAAATCCTTCATGGATTAAATTTGAAGAACTAATTCTTTGATTTTATCCAATGGTTCCCTTTTAGGACTTTCACTATGGAAAGTATGGCGTCTTTTTCACTTGGAGTTCATTGTTCTCTCAATAAATCTTATTGATAATGTTTTAGGTCGCACATCTTTGACCAAACTTGATGGGGAAGGGGCCTCAATTCAGGATTCATCAGCCGTGAATCTTTTAATATCCTTCAAACATGGATTTGGGATTTTTCTAAACCCTAAACTTGTGATTTTAGGACATGCATGAGGGTCAGGAGCCATTTTAGGAATACAGAGGTAGGAGTGGAATCTCTGTAGGACACATTTTTCATTAATTGACAGTTGTTTTGTTGGAAACATATGTTGATCCCCCAGGGCATTATGTGAAATGTCAAAAAAGGTGTCTATAGGGCACTGGCCTTTTATCTTCAATGTCCTGGTAGAACATTCAACACTTCAAATTTAGTTGAATTTGGGGAGCCATAGTGCGTGGTCGGTCTATGTGATGTTGTCCAAAAATATTAGGTACATAAATATCGGCTTTGAGTGGGAAACTGTTCCCACAAGATCCGTACTGGCGTAAGGGAGAGCTGGTGAATGGTTAGTTCAGTTAGAAATTTTTTTCTTATGTCAGGTCATTTGTACAGAGGAATTTATGTGAACCATTACCCAAAGGTTTTCCAAATATGGGGGTGTGATAGGACATGAACATAATCTGAGCATACAGAAACTGGAAAGGACTCCCATGAGAACAAATTTTCTCTTAATTGATAGCCTTTTTGTAGGAAGTGAATTGAGAGCCTCTAGGGAATGATGTGCATAGTGAGACAAAGGTGTCTATAGGAAACTGGCCTACCAATTCCGATGGCTATGAAGGATTATGGAGATTGGGATCCTTCTGAACACAGTATAGGATCTTTGTCAAAGGGTGCACCTGAACATGAGAAGGGTAATTTTAAATGAACTCCTCTGGGAAACCTAAAAATGAGTGTGTTCATTCTTCATTTGTTTGTGGATCAGCTTCACACATATGAATGGGGTATCATTATTTTACAGAAAACTCAAAAGGGACCAGAGAGGAATCGGTTCAACATGTTCTGATATATTATGGAAGTGTGTAGGAGGGAGAATGTACACCATGACTTTGGGGGATCTTGAATCAAGAGGGATATTACGGGTCTTAGAATCCATTGGGAATACTGATATAAGAGTGGACACTCCTAGGAAAGAATTTTCCTTTGATTTATGGTTGTTTTGTATGATACATATGTAGAGCCACTGGGGAATGATGTGTATAGCCAGAAAAAGGTGTTCGTGGGACAATTTCCTTCCATCTCAAGTGGCCATGGAAGATAATGGGTACTCAAGATCACTCAGAGCATGGAGTTTGAGGTATGGAGGGAGTGTATCTAGATATATTGGTGACATATAGTTTGTGATTTACTCATGGAATCATGTATCCCTTTTTTAGATCTTACTCACACGCAATATAAGGCATTAGTCCCATCTTTGGGGTACCCTGTCATTTAATGTCATATGTCCAGGACGTGGGCTTCTATAATGGGAAGGGAACTGTGACATACATTTTGGGGTAGTGCTTCTAGGACAAACTTCTAGTACTGTTTTTCCATAATGTCTTGCTGGATCTCTCGCTAAGATCCCTAAGATCATGTGAGCTATGATTGGTGTGAGATACAAGAGATTTCTAGGGTTCCAGATCACCACCTATGAATAGAAAAATTATCATTAGAGAGAACTTTAGGATCAAAAAATTTCTATTCAGTTTAACATTGTATAAAAAGGATGATTTTGGCCTTGATGTTTAATGTTGTGTGGTGATGATATGATGTTGTGCAGTTTAGAGTAATTAAGCGAGGACAATTTTGTTTTCATAAAGATCATCAATAGGTTTGTGTTAATTGGAATCAATATGTTCTGGAATTCCTTAGACATGAGTGATGAAAGATGGTGTAAACCACAGTCCCAGGCGAAACATGAATCAGGAGGGATGACATGGGGCTTAGAAGCCATCAGGTGTACGAAGATAGAAGAGGACTCTCTTCGGGACGAAATTTCCTGTGATTGACAGGCATTTTTTAGGTGATATATACAGAGCCATTGGGGTATAATGTGTGAATCCAAACAAATTATGTCCACAAGACACTGCCCTTTCATATTAGATGTCCATGAATGATTATGGTGATCCATGTTTTCCTGGTTCATGGAGTTTGACAAGTGGGAAAGTTGTGTCTGGGAATGGAGGAAATACCCATATTGTGACTATCCTTGGACTACAGTGAGATTCTGTATAGATTTGGAAAATATGTATAAGGGGAATCATGATATTTTTGATGTATTATGAGTGGGGGAATGTGAGGGATCTCATAATGTTTAGAATTGGGCTATACATGACTATTGAAGAATATCATAGTTTAATATCTTTCATTCATGACCTTTCTTGGACACCCATGCAAAAGTTTGTCTTATGCACATGGGAAGGGGGTGTTTTTTTAACTGTGGTTGGGCCATGATGATTGATCAAGGAATCACTATGCGTCTTGATAGGACAGGAATCAAGCCATACGTATTTCTCAATGTTACCTGCAAATATTCATTCTATTCATAGGGTCATGGAAGAGAATATTTTTTCAATGGATGGGCCAAGATTCCAAAACCCGGCATCACTACGTATCCTGCAAGGGTAGGAATGATGTTGCATGTAGTTTTGAATGTTCCCAGTACCGATCTATCACAGGCATAGGGGTAGGAAAATATTTTGTTTCATTCACTATGGGTTTTGGGTCTTCCTTATTTCTCTATAATATTATTGAAAAAGGGAATCCTTACCACTGATCCTAATCTCACTTGAGTTATGGTCAATCTGAGAAACAAAGAGTGACAATGGTTTCTAGTGCCAGTGTGGGGAGATAGAGGTTACGATGGAGGAATTTTTCTTTTGGGGTTTAGGCCATGATTGAGGATCGAGGCGTCTCTACCTATCCTACAAGGGTAGGAAGCAAACCATACATTTTTCTCTAAGAGATGATGCAGTTTAGCGGCATACAATTAGGACTCTTTGTGCTATGTAGTTTAACGTCTTGCAGTGAGGACATGAATCATAGTTTAATTTCATATTTTAGGGACAAGTTCCTTATAGTTTAACGGAGTGTGAATAAGAATATTACTAATAGTTTAGGGTCATAGAGTTTGGATCATGACTGGGTGTTTCTATTACAATAAATACATCTTCAGAAACATCGTATATGTGGGAGCTCTGATGAGATGTCCATCCATTGATATATCGGCATATGCTCCATTGGAATAGACCCTATGTATGACATAGGGTCCTTCCCAACTTGGTTCATGCTTTGGGGGCTTCTTCCCCAGTATCTTCGAGGTTCTATCTAATAACACCATTTCTCCTTCAAGGAATGATCGAAGGCCAAACTTCTTGTTCAAGGCCCATGCGATATGATTTTGATCGATTTCTAAATGGTCTAGAGTGTGAAGACTTTTCTCATAAAGCAGCTCCAACACATCACACCATGTCTGGGATTGCTCTTCCATGGATATTTGATCAAACAATGGCCACATGAAGACATAGAACATGGATTTTGATAGGAAAACCCGCCTCTTCTTTGTATACTAGTGATTATGGGGTTTTCGGGGTTGTAGTGTAGGTTAGGGTCTGGTAAGCCCACAAATAATGAAGGATCTTGTCTTGACACAATTTCTTATCCTTATCTACCATCTTTTTTAGTATGTTGGACATAGTCTTGTAGAAAGCCTCTATCTTCCAATTTTTCAATGTGTGGTAGTGGGATAAACAGTTGGCTTTGATTCCATACTCCTAGTATAAATTTTCCAACTTAGTGGAGCAGAAGTTGATGTCGTTGTCTGTCAATATTGTATGAGGGACACCAAATCTTGTATTGATGTTTTCCTTCACAAAGCTAATAATGCTTTTCTTCCTGAATTCTTAAAGGGGTATGGATTTGTCCCATTTGGAAAAGAAGTTGGTTTCTGTGAGTAAGAACTTCAATTGTCTAGCTTTGGTTGGGGGATATGGTCCCACAACATCCATCCCTTAGGTGGAAGATGGCCAGGAGTTCTTAGCTGTATGAAGTAACACCAGGGGTTAGTGTGAATAATTGGCATGAAATTGGATGGAATGGAACTTCTTGTTGAATATGGCACACTCCTTTATCAAAGTGGCCTAGTAATACCAAAGACATCTGATTTTATGAGAGGGCTTGGTTGCTGATTGGTGCACTCCACAGGCTCCAGCGTGCACTTGTTTCTGGATGGTAGCAGTTTCTTCTCCATCAATGAACTTGATAAGGACACCTTCAAGGCCCTATTTATATATAACTTTGTCTTGGTTCACCCCATTTTACATGAAAATGTTGACTACCCTTCTTTGTACTTGTTCCCTTCTATCCATATCTGTTGGGGGATCCCCCTTCTAATATGAATTTGTAATGGGTGTCATCCATCTGATGGTGTGACCATAAGGCTCAAAAACGAGGCTAACATCGTCTATATCTTTCGTATTATTCTGGATAAATGGAATGACCATTAGTCAATGGGAAATTCGAATGACCATTTCATCCTGGTCTAGATTAGCTAAGGACAAGGTTGTATTTTCCAAAGCATCTACTTGAGCATTTTAAGACTGAGGGACATAGGTCAACTTTGGTTCTAATGGGAATTCTTCCATCAGTTCATGAACATGGTTCATTATGGGGGGAAATACTTCTTTCGTATTGGCATAGTCACCATTAACCTATTTGATGACTAGCTCTGAATCACCCTTTATATTTATGTGTTTGTATTGTACATGAAGTTCCAATTTTTGGACCACAATGCAGGCCTGATATTCAACTTCTTTATTTATACACCCTTCCTAAAGACGGAAAGAGTTTGGTAGGATGGCCTTTTGGGGGGATACGAGTAGAACTCCCAACCCCAGTTTTTTGAGCTTGGGATCCTCCATTATTTTCCCTATCGGGCTTCTGGAAGCACCATAGATGTACATTTCCATTTTCTAGGGGTCCTCATGGATAGAGAACACTTATTCATCCTATAGTTCGGCATCTAATTGTGTTGTTTCTTCTAAGGGGTGCTCTTTTAGGATGTTTGCTAATGCCTGACCTTTGATGGCCTTCTGGTGTACGTACTGTATTTCAAACTGTTGTAGGATGACCTCCAATCGTGATAGGCATCTAGTTAGCACAGGACAATTGAGTATATATTTTAGTGGGTTGTAGTGAGAGAATAGGTGGATCTCATGGTTATTCAAGCAATGCATGAGCTTCTCAACTACAAAGATTAGGGATATGTGGTTCTTTTAAATTTTTGAATACTATGTTTCAGCATCAATCATTATTCAGCTGAGGTAATAGATGTTTCTCTCACTACCATCATCATTATTATGTGTGAGGAAGGTTCCTAATGACCATTCTAGGGAGGTTACATACAATATGAGTGGCCTCCCCTCAACTGGTGACATCATCACCAATGGGCTTGTGATATTTCTTTTGATATTGTAAAACTTTTCTTGGTAATCATTATCACACTCATACGTAACCCCTTTCTTCATTAACCTGGTCAAAGGTAAAACTTTACCCACCAAATTGGCTATAAAGTGCCATATGTAGGCCAGGTGCCCCTAGATACCTTTCAACATGGTGAGGTTGTGAGGTGGGAACATGAAAATGATAGATTTTTTCATCTAAGGGTCACCTTCGATGCCACGATGGCGTACAAAGAAGCCTATGAATTTCCCATAGTAACACCAGTGGAATACTTTATGGGATTCAATTTTACATTGTGTTATCAATGTTTGTTGAAGGCAATTTCAAGATTTTCCAATTGGTTTTGAGTGATGTCAAGATTATCCACCATATCGTCACAATAAAAAACGAAGAATTTTCCCAAGAAAGGCTTGTAGATGAGATGAATGGATTGCTGATATGTGGCGCTAGTGTTTTTTAGACCAAAGGGAATCACCTTATAACAAAACACTCTCTAAGGGGACCTAAAAGAAGTATATTATTCATCCCCCATGCCATCTAGATTTGGTTGTATCCAGAATAGCCATCCATTAAAGATTGGTCGTCATATCTGGTGGTTGCATTGATCAACACTTATGTGATCGGGACAGGAAAATCGTCTTTCAGGCAATGCTGATTGAGGTCCCTAAATTCAATGAAGATTATAATCTTTCTATTCTTCCTTTTGATAGGGATTTTTCTTTCTATCCAGATCGGATACTAGACTTATCATATGAATTTGTCTCTGATCATCTTATCGACATCAACCTCTATTTTGACAGCATGCATCTGGTGGGTTCTTCTGGCCACCTGTTTATAGCCCCATTGATCTTATGGTAAGCCCATAAGATCAGTGGAGACCTTAGGATCATGGCCTGGAATTTCCGTGTAGTTCTAAGAAAACAAATCTTGATTTTTCTTTGGGAATGAGGTATATGCCTTCATCGTATTGATAGAAAAAGACACATGATTAGAGTGGGTCGCAGGTTATCTTCAGTGCCCTATTTTATCTCCATAATTCCATCAATTATGGTGGTGACACCTTATCTGAATTCATGAGGGGAATCCTTGAGGTATTATTCTCCTTCATCTTCAACTTCATCATCTTCATAATCTTATCATTCTCCCTCTTCTGATGGGTAGAGGATTCTCAATACAAACTCTCCAATGATGGGATAGAAATCGTATTTTTCCTTAGTGAGTATGGTGAGGGCAGTTTGGGAAACCAAGGACAGGTCAGGGGCATCCTTGGTAGGGTTTTCTTATCATTACAGAAGTCATCCCATTATCCCATGTCTTTGGACTTGGTGACCATAATAGAGACCGTGCAGACAATTGATTCTGTATTGAGACTTGCACTTATGCATTCAACTTGGCTAATAGGTAATACATAATATTACCCAAGTTGCTCGAGGGGGTTGTTGGGACCCATTTTCAATCCATTTGGGGAATTAATCCAATGAACATCATTAGCCAAAGGATTTTATCCTTCTGATTAATAGAACCATGCGTCGATATATTCTGACTCACATGACTCAAATAGGGATTTATTAGTGTGCAATGTATTGTTTTTCCCATTAGTGAAATATTTGACACACTAATGGTATGATGACAGAATTGAAATGTGTTGATGCAGCTAAGGCCTCCCTAATAGGATGTTGAAATCCATACATTTCAATAATACCAAGAACTCAGAATCTGACATGATTTCTATAAAACATGTTTCAATCTTGATTCTTACCAATGGTTTTTGTTCACATTTTTCATCTCCTCGCCGAGATTTGGTGTAGGGTGTCATGATTTCTTCATCATAGCCCAGCCGGCGAAGTGTTTGCAGAGGAAGGATATTAAATACATAGATGTTGTTGATGAACAGACTCTGGATATCAATTCAATTTATCTTTACAAACACATATAAGGGTTTGATGTTCCCTTGCATGATGGAGTCTTCCTCCCAATATAAGAAAGAGATGACAACATGAAATTTTTCGGGATTGGTCTCCATCTGATAGAATTCAGTTGCGGCTACTTCGACCTCGAGTTCCTGGGGACATATATGGCTTTGATGAGTTCCTTCCTAAGATCTGCAGAAAGACTCAACACATCCCGAATTAAATTATTTGATGGTACTAAAGCCAGCTACATTAAAAATATAATATTTATACTCTAAAGGTACGTGCTTCCTAACTTGGGGTTTTTCTTTCAAAGACACTTTTGGGGATTGGGATTTGGACGTAGATGGTTTGGCCTCTATTATAGTAGCTTGTGGCATTGTGATCCTTACAGGGTTTGTCTGAACTTGTCCACCCTTATGCCTTGGGATATTTGGTATTTTTTTCTTTCTATGATGGATACTCCAAGATAACTGGGCTAGGAATTCTTCCAGTTCGGGAACAAGAGCATTCCAGTTCCTATTGTATCTTCTGGATGGTCCTTCCATAGGTTTCCATGATGTTAACGGTTTGAGTTATGGCGTGGCCAGGTATTTGACTCCTTCCACGATCATGCCTTCTTGGAAACCTCTGGCCTATGCGGCCTCTTCCTCCAGCTCTCCGGTTGGGAATGGGAAATTTAGATTCATGGTCATAGTCTCCATCAGAAAATGGTTACATAAAGTGAATGAAATTAATGGATTGTATTATCAGTTCTTGATATGACAATGTTTCTATCTAACTTCCTCCTTATAATGGTTCCATTTGGTAGGGTGGTTCCCATTGTACCGTTTGGTGGGGCGGTGATCATTGCACCATTTGGTGGATATGTTCCCATTGTACCAAGTCTGTTAGTATGAAATATCAATGTGGAAACACTGGATTCAACTTTTATATTAGCACATCTACTTGATTAAACATTATTCCCTTCTGTCCCTTAGAGGACTGCGGGGCTGAGGAGGACGGTTGTGTTGTATAAGGAGATTTCGGGGGCACGGTTGGTTGTTTCAACAGTGCCTGTAGGATTCCATGAACTCAGTTCACTGTCTTATAGGTCATTCAATTATCGAATTTTTTTATCCTTCTTACAAGAGACTATTTTCAATTTCACTTCCTCTCATGAATTTTAGGAGGAAACATATGCCACATGTTTTTGTAGCGGTCCCAACATAACTTTCCTGGAATACATCATATTTTGTATGATATCGATGGAAACAAAGAATTATATGATGGTATGTCCCATTATCTGATGATAGGGACAATAATTTGGATGGTCATCGAGACCCACTTCATCAGCTCGTGTTAGCTCTGGTAGTCAGAGCATGTTGCTATTCATGGTAGTTATGAAATAGATGCAGAGATAGTCATCATGAAATGAGTAGAATTTATTTCATCGTTCTTCGAACTGATTTATTTTAGCATACCATCGCTCATCTCTCTATGGTGGGGGAGGTTGTTGGAGTATATGGGGTCCTGCATGGTTCGGTGGGGGCCTCACAACTAGAACTAGTTACAGGGGGATTAAGCATGAAATAATCCACTTCATCTATTCATGGTCTTTTTCCTGGGGTTAATGGGCCCACTCAAGACTTGATATTGTTCCATTGCAAGGAGTGTTCTATTCATTGGGAAAAGGAAGAGAAATCTTAGAACCAACATGTTATCTACACTTGGATGAGCGGTGTTTTCAATTCATCATGAAGGTTATTGATTCAAATGGTGAGAATTTCATCATAGGGGAGTTGACAGTTAAGGGAATAAGTTAGGACATTCCATCTCGTAATGATGTATTAGAGTTTTTCTCTCTCTCACTGCTTGCAGTTCCTCAGATCACGAATTGTTATCTTAGGAGACGTTGAACTAAAATAGAAGATAAACTATCACATGAGATCCTCCCAACCAGTGGTTGAGTTATTTAGAATGATATAATACTATATGAAGGTGACGCACGCCTGTCGTAGGGAATGGAAAAAGAAATTTCAATGTTTTCCTAATGCAGCACAGTGTGAGACTAGGGTCATCTCACTTGAGGTGCTTTATCAGTTGATCTCTCACTTAATCAAATTCACCTAAACTAATTCTTTTTTATTATTTTTATTTAATCTATGAATTTAATTCTATTCAATTTAAATAAATGAAAAAACTGACATGCAATGACAAAATTCAATTAATGAAGAAATAACTTGGTCCTAGGGTTGGACAAAATGGGTTCATTCATTATTTATTTGTTATTTAAATTCAATTTGATAATTCATTTAGTGAAACCTCGTTAATTAATTACCCCCCAATGATTTATTGAGTGTTTGATTTTAGTATGAATCCAGCATACCAAACCACACCTCCTCCAATAGTCAAATAGGGTAACACCTCAACTCAGAATGTTATTCCTAAAGGACCCAACTCCACCGTATACCATTTCATCCCTTATGGCAACCCCAACTCCACTGTATGAAGGGTTTTCCTAAGATAAGGGAGGTAAATGATTAATCAATGAAAAATAAATGTATTTAGAAATAGTTTCATGTTGGACAATCTCCACACTCGTTCAATATTTCCTCCTCCACTACAAATAGAGTTAAAACATTTTGAATTTAATGTGCAATAATGACGAACATCGTGAAACCAACCCTAGATCCAAGCCTTGGGTTATTCACTTTCCAATGAAAATTTATTATAGATCATGATGGATACTAGGAGAAGAAAACAGAATAATTAAATTAGGGTTGGAAGATAAAGACGGTCTAAAAGAAGGTGGAAACACTTTAATTAAAATATGAATGCATTACAAGAGAAAATAAAATTAAAAAAACCAAAATTCCTATGTTAGCAGCTTGTCCAAAGGCCTCCACTCCAACATTGGTGTAGAACTATATTTTCATCATGGGAGAACTCTTCCTTATATAGGACAAGGTATGTCGTCCTTGGGTCTTCAAATTTTAGATCTTCATAATATTTTTTTAAGATTTCTTATAGATTCTCTTCATCAAATGATTGATCTTGGTCGGCCAATTTAATGGACAAATGTTGCAATGGTGTCTTATAAAAAGATCTTAAAATTTCAGATCTTCATAAAATGATTGGTGTCAGACTACCTTTTTAGAATGGGTTAAATCCTTCTTATATAGGCCAAGGGATACCATCCACGGGTCTTTAAATTTCAGATCTTCAAAATCTTGGTTTAAGATTTCCTGCAGATTCATTCCATCGAATGATTGATCATTGTGGTCCAATTTAATGACTAAATGTTTTAATGGTGTCTTCTAAAAAGATCATAAAAAATATGTTTTACATCTCATCACAAAATTTCAGATTGATCGTCCTCATGTAGTACAAGATATGGACAATTAATGGTGAGTTTTTTTCTGGATGAATGTTTCCTTTTTTCTGCCCCAAAAGTTGAGAATTCATGGGCCGCCTTAATGAAGTAAAATCATCAAGATATTGAACATTCGAACTACCCATTTGATATTATTTCAAATACAATTTGAATCGCCCAAATTTAAGGTGTGTAGAACGATTTATAATTAAATAATTGAGGTGGGGTCCATGTGGTCATCTGGAATAATTGTCCAAATTGACTGAATTTTTTAGACACTTGGATGGTTGAATTAAATCCTAGTCCAAATACCCAATATGAATAATATATATATATATATATGAAACCAATAAAGAAGGAATCACATAAATCTGATTTATAAGTTAAAATATATGTGTGAATTACCAAAGTGATTTAAATCAGTCAATATTTCCAAATTAAGCAGTTTTTGTATTGAAGCTCAAAACACCCTATAAATCCAAAATTTGTGTAAATAACACAAGGTGTTCAGCTTTTAGGGAATAAATAATTTAATTAAATATAATAAAATGATGAAAATATTATCTCTATCAATTCCCCCACACTTAAACTATGATTGTCCTCAAGCATAAAATCTCAACATGAAATTCAAAGGGCACCAATGTTACCAATATTCAGATTTCAATGCAATAAAACAAAAAAATTATCAATGTACAATTAAAATTTCAGGTTACAAAAAAAATATTAATTTATTTTCCCATTTTTCAATGAAACAATCAATTCATACATTTTACTTCCCCCCTTTGAAAAATGATGGACCTTCTCCTGTCATTCGTTCAAGATTCCCAATTTATTATTATTAAACATTCCAAATTGTGATCTACCTCTATTTTGAATGTTGTCTCTCATCACTCAAGATACAATTAAATTGGAGTTATGTTCATATCATGAGAACATTCTCCTTATCCATAGTCTTGTAAAGGAACTACTTTTTCCACTTTGTAAAGACAAAAGACACATAAAATCACGAGGACATGCGATAATGGTACAAATGACTCAGTGGCTAAGGGTTGGTGGGTAAATTATTGAAATAATTTAATGCTAGAATTATGAAGTTTGAATTTTAAGTAAAATGCATGATTAATCAAGTGAAAACACAGGATGAACATTACTCAAATCCTCATGATAATTTGAAACAACCCCCCCCCCCCCTTATTTGACATGGGACATGAGTCAATAAATGATTACTAAGATTGATATCATCAATGTTCTCCCCCCTTTTTATATTTTTTTTAAAGCTACAGAAAGTAAAAATGGTATTTTTATCATTTTTTTAAAGCTCTGGATAGTCAAAACATTATTTTTAAAGACCCGTAAAATTCAAGGGAAATTTTTTCTTAATTTTCTTTGGAATTTTACAAGAACGCGGTTTCAGACGGCACTTGATTATGATGCCCGGAGTGCCCGTAATTTCTATCTGAAGTTTAGCTCGGGTACGTTCAGTGAACGAACAAGCGGGAATTTCTAACTTTTAAACCGGTGCCCGGAATCGAATTCTGACGGCACCGATGTAACCGCAACGCCGGTAATTGCTTAGGAACTCCTGTTCTGGAGTTGCGTTATCACGGGTGTGGATGATAAAAATTGTGGAAGTTAATTTATTATTATTCTACAATTTTTATTTTCCTTTTGTGTTTTAAGGCTATGGGTGGAAGTTGGGTAACTACCCAACCTCTATTGGGAGGTTATGAGATTGGTGGGGCCCACACGAACCCCACCCCTTCATATTCTTCAACTCTTCAACTCCCCATTAACTCCCCTTCATTTAATTTTACAACTTGTGTAATTTTAATGAGGTGAGTTAAGTGTGGTTAATTTAATTTCAAACTCTTGAAATTCAAAAGGGTAATTTGTGTTAATAAATTAAGACTTGGGCTTATTTTATTAATGTTAGAGTTTATGCCACGTTGATAGGTTTTAGGAAGCGTGAAGATCTTCTTCATCTCCAACGAAGAACATCTTCGACGAAGAACGTGAAGAACACCTCGGACTCCGACGAAGAACACCATTCTTAAACGAAGAACATCTCCGCCGAAGAACGCGGAGAACTTCTCCAACGACGTTTCATCTTCGGACGCACCTCGACGACAACGGAATCGACGTTCGTTTTCCGCGGCGCCCGACCTCCGTGACGCTCGTCTTCTGCGGCTCGTTGACGTGAACCATTCTTGAAACCAAGGTAGGGGTTTTATTTTATTTAATTATTTCCATTCATGATTCTAGTTTGTCGATCTTCGTGGATATTCGACTAAATGTTATCATTTAACGAGAGAGGGCTGGACCGCACAAACACGGCCGACCCTCCTCTTTATCCTTGTTGATACTTTATGGTTTGGACGGAATGGCGTGGTGTCGTCCCACCACGCGGAAATCACACGGCAAGTAATACGCGACGTCGTCGCGCCGCGTCGTGAAGATGAACAAGGACGCGACGCCGCCGCGCCGCGTCAAAGAAAACCGAAGATGCCGCGACCGGAGCGGGTCCGCGGCGGTGGGGTGCGGTGTCGTCGCACCGCGCCGGACGGACCAAGCCGCGGCCGGTTCCGGGCCGCGGCGAAGCAGGGTGACCGGCGGCCGGTTTCGGGCTGCCGGTGACGGCGATGGAGGAAGGACTGGTCGTCGTCGTTCCTTGTCGGTAGAACCGGCCGACCGGTGCGGGCCGACCGGACAAAGGGGAACCGGGGGAATTAATTCCCCCGGCCGGCTTTACAAAACGGACCCCTTAATTGGGGGGCCGTGGTTACACCAGGGGGGCAGGCGCCCCCCCCCCCCCCCCTCCCCTTTGCCAACGGCTCGGCCAAAGGCTGAGCTGGCCAGCGCGCTGGGCGCGCTGTGCCCAGGCCGGGCCGGCCGCCTGGCCGGTCCGCCACGTCGGGCTGCGCCCAGGCTGAGCCGGGCCGGGCCGCGCCGCGCCGGGCCGATCCGAACCCGGGGAGGGTCGGTCCTGTTCGGGCCGACCCAGGGGGTCTCGGGCCGGGTCGGTCCGGGCCCGAAACCCCCGTTTTCGGACCGTTTGGGTTCAATTGCCCATAACTCGGGCTACGGACCTCCGATCGACGCGCCGTCAGTGGCGACACGATCCTTGGAATGAGACGGTCGTTTCAGTATATCTCACTCAAGGTTTCGGAATACTTTGGGTACGGCCGGGTTGGTTCGTACACGAAACCAACTGGGCCCTCGGAGCAGAAACGCTCATATCTTGAGCTTCGGAAGTCCGATTGATGTTCCATCGACTTTATTGAATTCCTCTAAGTGAGACGGATCTTTTGTATTACTCCGCCCGAGGTTTGGACGCTGGTGGAGTACGGTCGGGTTGGTTTTTCCTTAAAAACCAACCGGACCCCTAGGACGAAAAAGCCAATAACTCTCAGACCGGGCGTCCGATTGACGCGTCGTCAGCGACGTTGAGTTCCAATTGACGATATGGAACTTTTGGATACATCAACTCTGGACAATGTGTCAGTTGATGTATCAGCCTCTCGGCTCGTGGAGCGGACCCTCCCGAACGAGCTCGTTGTGTGCGGGAACCCTAGAGCTGGTTGCGACTGCTACTGTGACTGCGATGACGACTGTGCAGAGATCCTCAGTGGATTCGACGACGATGACTAAAGCACTCAGCGATCCTGTGTGGATCAGTGCTATCGATCCTGTGTGGGTCCGATCCTGTGTGGGTTAGCACTCAGTGGTTCTGTGTGAGCCAGCGCCTACAGATCCTATGTGGGTCCAATCCTGTGTGGGTCATTGCGGGGGTTAGTACCTATCGATCCTTTGTGGGTCTGACGACTTAGATGGATCAGTTATCATATCTATCATCTTTAGAAGAATTATACCTGTGTGAGCTGAATCTTGTTTGCTTTCCTATGTGGATTGTGTTGTGCTATCCTGTGTGGATTACGTTCTGCTTTCCTGTGTGGAATACGTTTGCTTTCCTGTGTGGACTGGGTTGTACTTGGGCTCGGAGGTTGGAGCGTATTGGAATTGATGACTTAGGTATATGTATGGGCATATACCTAAGCAGTGCCGGTTGTTACTTCGTGATTGTATCTTCCTTTGTGGTTTATCCTTTGTGGATTTTGGGAGACCTCTGGGGGTCTCGGGGTCCCTACTAAGTAGCTTATACTCACCCCTGCACGGGCTATGCCCGCACTACGTTGTGTTGGTTGCAGACGACGGACAATGCTGATCGTGGTGGAGGCTTGCGGAGCAGGACGGTACCGGAGGTGGACCACTGGGCGGGACGTACTCGGAGCGGTAGGCTGGACCGAGGAGCAGTGGAGGCTTTCTGTACCCACCCTTTAGTGGGATTCCCAGTGGACAGCTCGTCGTTGCGGCTTTACCTTTCAGTTGTTGTTTTCCCTTTCGAGTTGTACTTTACTTTCATTTTGGGTTTGTATACTGGCCCACTTACTTTTCCGCACTTATTCTTGTACCATCTTTTACTTAGTGTTTACTTCTACTGTTTGTTTACTCTGTTGTGTTAGTTTACTTTACAAAGGCAATGCCTTCACTTTTCACCGGGATTTACGCCTTGGTGCTAGTTGCCAGTCCCTAGCCTATGGAAGGCGGGCTTGGGGTAGTCACGGCACGGGCCCCGAGGACGGGTCGTGACATTATTTTCAATTTTTTTCCCTTTTTTAAGGAGAGCTGGATGAAATGAAACAATCATAATGAAATGATAAATCATACCTAGTTTTCTAATAATCCAATGCCAAAAATGAGGAAGCACACCTCACACCACCCACAAATGATAAACATTTCAATGAACACACAAGAAAGGCCCTTCCCCCACATTCAAACTTCAAATATCCATGAAAAAATACTAAATGTGAAGGTAGGTATGAAAATATCAGCTTGTAATTTGGCTTAAATCTATAAGGAAATTCATGGCTTCTACGGGTTAACTAAGGATAAATGTAAGGGTGGGACTCAGGTAAATATTTGGCTAGACAAAGTAGTGCTTCAATCACTGTAAATGTGTTTTTTCACTGTCATATCTTTGACATGTTTCCATACAATTTCCAGTAGGTGGCATGTCTCAAGATCCCTCAATAAATATACTCAAGATAAAATTGGAAATATTTGGTCTAGAATTCCTCTCGGGAATGGGAAATATAACTTTGGACAATCAATCATGGAATTATTAAAAACAACAAATTAATTCACATACATTTCCGAAATTCAAATCATGAAAAATGGTAGTGTAAAGACCCGTAAATTTCAAGGAATCTTTTTTGACTTAATTTTCTTTGGAATTTTACAAGAGCGCAGTTTCTGACGGCACCTGATTCCGATGCCTGGTGTGCCCGGAATCATTTTCCGAAGTTTGGCTCGGGTACGTTCAGTGAACGGACGAGCGGGTTTTTCTAACTTTTGAAACGTTGCCCGGAATCAAATTCTGAGGGCACCGATGAAATCACAGCGCCGGTATTCGCTTAGAAACGCCTCTTTCGGAGTTGCGTTTGCTCGGGTGTGGTTTTTAATTTTCGGGCTTAAAGTTAAGAAATAAAATAATTTTGCGACAACTTTATTTTATTTCACTTAAGCCACTTGAAGCCACTTAAAGGCGGCTTGAACTGAGTTGAAGCGGATAGGATGCTATCCAGAAATATCCTACCCCCCTTGGTAGGATATTTGTGAGGTGGGGCCCGCACAAGCCCCGCCGTTTCTTTCCGCTAAGAAACGCACCCGTGAAAACCCGTCTTAATGAAAGTCAACTGACGCGTTTCTTAAAATCTTAACAGACCATTTAATTGGGCGGTTTATTTCGTGAATTAAATGGGCTGTTTCTTTCGTTGAATTAATTCAACGAATTAATTCAATCGTTTCTTAACCGGTTTTCGTGTGTTGGCATGTTAATAAAATAAGACCAACCCAAAATCTTTTGAGAAGATTTGAGAGGATCCTTGTTCTTCTTCTCCCTCGCGAAGAACACGAAGAACGCGAAGAACGCCGAACCCGGAAATCGACGACGCCTTCGTCCGAGACGTTCTTCCGATCTCTGATCTCCGATCACCGACCATTTGAGGTGAGTGCTTTCGGATTTCCGCTCAAGGTTCTTTCCTTTTGGTTTTAAACACAGATTTAAATATTAATATTTTAAATCTGCTGTTTCATGGTGTGTTGAGTTTGCCGACTCAACACCGGATTCCGCGACGACGCGACGACTCCCCGCGACGAAGCGACGATCCCTCTCTTCCGCGACGAGCTTTTCCACGAAGAACGCCCGCACGCGACGATCGACGAGGTAGGGATTTAATTTGGGAATTACCCCTTTTCTTTTTATATTCCCATAATTGTTTCTTTAAAAAGTAAAGAACTGGCTTTGTGAACAATTTTAAAATTTATTAAAATTGTTTTTTTTTCGTTCAAACGAGGAACCCGTTAATGAAACAATTTTATTTCATTAAAAATTGTTTCGGAAATGCGTTCATGTGTTGAACTTAAATTTTTCCCGTTTGTTTATCTCTAATGCGGAGGGTGCGGGACAAACGAACACGGCCCGACAACCCTCCGTCGTTCTTCGTTTTTTGCGGATTTGACGGGCGACGATGGAACGTGCCGCAACGGATGTTTGACGATTCCACAGTGAAGAACGAGTCCCGGGAGGAGCAATGACGCAGACGGGAAGAGAATCGGACCACCGGAACGATTCCGGTGGCCCGCGGAACTCGCCGGCGGCGCGGGCCAGCGGCGCGGCGGCGCCGGCAGCCGGGAGTGGCGGCGCCCCGGCGCGCCGCCGGACAGGCCGCCGCGACTCAGCGCGGCGGCGGCGGCACCCACGGACCTGCGGCCGCGCGGGTCTGGTGCCCTCGGACGCGGCTGAAGTCGCATCCCGACTCAGCGCGGCCCCACGCGGGGGGCCGCGGCACCACCAGCCCGCGAGGGCAGCGCCCCGCGGCGCCAGGCCGTTCGGCCGCTCGACCGAACCGGACCAGGCCGGTCCGACCGGCCGGGCCGCGCCCTGGCCGGACCGGGTCGGGTCGACCCGGTGCGGCCGACTCCCGGGGGGGGGGGGTCGGGCTGGGTCGGCCCGGGCCCGGACCCCCGTCTTCGGACGTTTTCGTTCAAACGTCCGTAACTTGATCTTCGTGCCTCCAAACGACTCTCCGTCAGCGGCAACGCGATCCTTGGATCGATACGGTCTTTTCGGTATATCGCACTCAAGGTTTCGGAATACTTTGAGTTCGGTCGGGTTGGTTCGTACACGAGACCAACCGGGCCCTCGGAACGGAAACGCTCATATCTTGAGCTACGGACGTCCGATTGACGTGCCGTCAGCTTTTTTGAATTCCTATAAGTGAGAAGGATCTTTTGGCATACTTCGCCCGAGGATTGGACGCAGGTGGAGTGCGGTCGGGTTGGTTTTTCCTTAAAAACCAACCGGGCCCCTGGGACGAAAATGTCAATAACTCTCAGACCGGGCGTCCGATTGACGCGCCGTCTGCGACGTTGAGTTCCTGTTGACGATACAGAACTTTTGGATACATCAACTTCGGACTTCGTGACAGTTGATGTATCAGCCTCTCGGCTCGTGGAGCGGACCCTCCCGAACGAGCTTGCTGTGTGCGGGAACCCTAGGCTGGCTGCGACTGCTACTTCGACAGCGACGACCGTGCAGAAATCCTCCGTGGACTCCGACGACAACTGTGCAGAGATCCTCCGTAGACTGTGGCGACGACGGTGCAGAGATCCTCCATGGACTGCGGCGACGACTGTGCAGAGATCCTCCGTGGACTCCGACGACGACCGTGCAGAGATCCTCTGTGGACTGCGGCGACGACCGTGCAGAGATCCTCCGTGGACTTCGACGACGACCGTGCAGAGATCCTCCGTGGACTGCGGCGACGACCGTGCAGAGATCCTCAGTGGACTGCGACAACTACTGCACTCAGCGATCCTCCGTGGATCAGTGCTACCGGTCCTGTGTGGGCCCGATCCTGTGTGGGTCCGATCCTGCGTGGGTCAGCGCTCAGCAGTTCTGTGTGAGCCAGCGCCTACAGGTCCTGCGTGGGCCCGGTCCTGTGTGGGCCCGATCCTATGTGGGTCCGATCCTGTGTGGGTCACTGCGGGGTTAGTACCTATCGATCCTTCGTGGGTCCGACGATTTAGATGATTCAGTGATCATCTTTATCATCATCCGAAGAAGTATACCTGTGTGAGCTGAATCTTGTGTTTCTCTCCTTTGTGGATTGTGTTGAGCTATCCTGTGTGGATTTACTGTTTACTCTCCTTTGTGTATTGTGTTGTTCTATCCTGCGTGGGTATGCGTTTTGCTTTCCTGTGTGGACTGGGTTGTGCTAGGGCTCGGACGTTGGAGCCAATCGGGGAATTGATGACTTAGGTATATGTATGGGCATATACCTAAGCTGTGTCATATATTACTTCGTGATTGTATCTTTCCTTTTTGGATTATCCTTTGTGGATTTCGGGAGACCTTCGGGGGTCTCGGGGTCCCTACTGAGTAGCTTATACTCACCCCTGCACGGGCTATGCCCGCACTTCGTGGTGTTGGTTGCAGACGACGGACAGCGCTGATCGTGGAGGAGGCGTGCGGAGCAGGACAGTACCTGGAGGTGGACCACTGGGCGGGACGTACTCGGAGCAGTCAGGTGGACCCGAGGAGCAGCGGAGGCTATCTGTACCCACCCTTCAGGTGGGACTTCCAGAGGACGGCTCGACGC
Source organism: Viscum album (assembly GCA_963277665.1). Lineage (NCBI taxonomy): Eukaryota > Viridiplantae > Streptophyta > Magnoliopsida > Santalales > Viscaceae > Viscum > Viscum album. The sequence goes on along the minus strand of CAUJRU010000677.1, from coordinate 105,921 downwards.
TGCAGTTTTCCCTTTTCAGTTGCTGTTTTTCCTTTCAGTTGTACTTTACAGTTGGGCTTGTATTTCTGGCCCCTTTTTACTTTCAGCACAGCTTGTACAGTTTTACTTAGTGTTTACTTTTCCGCTTTCTTACTCTGTGGTGCTTGTTTACTTTTCAAAGGCAATGCCTTCCCTTTTTGTTGGGATTTACGCCTTGGTGCTAGTCGCCAGCCCCTGGCCTATGGAAGGCGGGCTTGGGGTAGTCATGGCACGGGCCCCGAGGACGGGTCGTGACAAATTGGTATCAGAGGTGGTCGGTTCTACCGCAGACTCTGATCTTTCTTCTATGTGAAGCAATAGTGTTTAGCGTATTGAGTGTGGTTATCTGTCCAGGGAGTCCAGTGTTGGTGCGGCGGCCAACGTATCCATACACCAGGACCCTGACTTCTGATTTCCAACTTAATGCACGAAAACATTGATTGCATGTGTGTTTCAAGTTTTCTTTGTGATTACTTGTGTCAGCTCACCAGGTATACTGTTCTGGCCGTGGCGCACTTGTTTCCTTTTCGGGATGGCACGACGACAGCAGCCAGCTAGGGTTCCTAGAGTAGAGCGCGACGACAGCCCGCCGAGCGACGAGGCCTCGGTACAGGGCCCATTGACAGCAGAGGCACCGGCGGTACCTTTACCCGCCGAGCCCCCGATGCTTCCAGCACTGGCAGCTGACGACGCACGACACCTCGGAGCTCTGCACGAGTTCCAGCGCCAGCGACCACCCAGGTTCCGTGGGGAGTCGGACCCCCAGGCAGCCGAGGACTGGCTGGAGGCGGTCGTCCGAGTTTTCAGGCTAGTGAGGACACCAGCAGACCTCAGGGTGATCCTTGCGGCGAGCCTACTGCACGCAGCAGCCAGACGCTGGTGGAGCCTGATGCTCCAGGTACACGATGAGGCCACCCTCATCTGGACGGACTTCGAGAGCCTCTTCCGCTCAGAGTTCGTCCCGGCCACCCTCCGTGCGGTGCGCATCCAGGAGCTTCTTCAGCTGCGGCAGGGCAGCTTGACGGTCGCTCAGTACGCGGCGAGGTTCACCGACCTTTCTCGGTACTCGACAGACATGGTACGGGACCCCTTCTTCCGGGCCCAGACCTTCGAGCAGGGATTGAGACATGAGATCAGGGCATCGCTGATCTCCCTCAGCATCCCGACCCAGGCAGGAGTACTGGAGCGAGCCCTCATGATCGAGAGCTTCCTGGATGAGTCCACAGCGAGACCTACCGCAGGGCGGCAGATAGCGGAGTCTTCGGCAGCAGGTAGCCGACGAATGACTCAGGGTTCCAGGCAGACCAGGCCTTCCGGCAGACGACCCCGGGACACTGGCTCAACGGTACGGGGCACACAACGCGGAGCCAGCCTTCCGAGAGGCAGACAGTGCTACGAGTGCGGCGGGCAGGGCCACATGGCTCGTGACTGCCCGACCCGTCGTACCGAGGGGCAGCAGATGGTGGAGGGACCACCCAAGCAGAGGCAGAGGGTCGACCGTGGCGGTCCGCAGGGAGGAGGCGGATGAGGCAGAGGAGCTGGCCGAGCAGCAGGTGGTGGGCGACGCTTTGAGGCTCTGCCACCACCACCACCAGGAGGCCCGCCCCGACCACAGGGAGTTGGCGGGCAGAGACAGGCTCAGCTCCAGGCAGCGGAGGCCTACGACCACGGCGCACAAGAGATGATTCGAGGTACGATCTGTGTCTATTCCACCCTTGCTGCAGTTCTGATAGACCCAGGAGTGATTCACTCTTTCATAGCCATTGCCCTTGTTCGGAGCTCAGAGATTCCGACAGAGCCGTTGGCTCGATCCTTACGGCTAGAGACTCCTACGGGAGCAGACTCGACGATTACGCACTAGTGCCGGCAGTGTGAGCTTACTCTAGGAGGCGAGAGCTTCGGCTGGGATCTTCTTGTAGCAGCGTCGAGGCCTTACGATGTCATCTTGGGCATGGATTGGTTATCTACGGTCCATGCTCAGATTGACTGCATTAGGCGCAAGGTGCGATGTGTGCGCACCGACGGGAGCAGGTTCACCTTCACCGGCGAGAAGTGAGCCTTAGCAGCACAGGATGGACTCACACAGAGGAGAGGTCATCCCATCACTCATCAGTTGGCTAGCCTCATCCTGGGAGCAGTTGACGTGCGGAGTCCCAGTTTTCCTGCAGTGGTGGATCAGTACGCGGACATCTTTCCCGACGACGTTCCAGGACTACCTCCTCGCAGAGAGGTAGACTTTTATTTTGACTTGTACCCCGGGACAGCCCCGATATCCACCCCATCATATAGGGTGGCCCCCGCTGAGCTTCGAGAGCTGCAGGTACAGTTGGAGGACTTGCAGGGAAAGGGGTTCATCCGACCCAGTGTTTCACCCTGGGCTTCCCCAATTTTGTTCGCCAAGAAGGCGGACGGGAGCTTGCGACTGTGTGTCGATTATCGTCACCTGAACCAGGTGACAGTGAGGAAAAAGTATCCGCTACCCAGGATTGATGACCTCTTCGACCAGCTCAAGGGAGCACGGTGGTTCTCGAAGATAGACCTCAGGTCAGGCTATCATCAGCTTAGAGTTCGAGACGAGGATGTGCAGAAGACGGCCTTCAGGTGTCGGTATGGCCACTATGAGTTCTTGGTTATGCCTTTCGCTCCAGCAGTGTTCATGAGCCTCATGAACAGGATCTTCCAGCCATACCTCGATCGATTTGTCGTAGTCTTCATCGACGAAATTTTTGTGTACTCGACGATGGAGGAGGAGCACGCCTACCACCTGCGTGTTGTGCTAGACACACTCCGAGAGCACCAGCTTTATGGAAAGCTCTCGAAGTGTCAGTTCTGGTTACGTGAGATCCACTTCTTGGGGCACGTCATTTCTGAGGCGGGAGTTGCAGTGGATCCCGCGAAGATCGAGGCGTTGTACGGCAGGCCTTGCAGATCTCCTTTGTGCTGGACAGACCCTAGAGAGTCAGCACTTGTGGGACCAGAGATGGTCCGGGCCACGACAGAGAAGGTCCAGGTCATCCAGGAGTAGATGAGGACAGCACAGAGCCGGAAGAAGTCATATGCTGATAGGAGGCGGAGGCCACTAGAGTTCGAGGATGGCGACCACGTCTTCTTGAGGGTCTCACCTCGACGTGGTTTGAGGAGATTTGGCCGAGGCGGCAAGTTGTCTCCACGCTTCATCGGACCCTTCCAGGTCCTCAGCAGGGTTGGCGAGGTGGCTTATCGTCTGGCTCTGCCACCTCAGTTGCACCGGGTGCACGACGTCTTCCACGTATCCCAGCTGAGGAGATACGTGCACGACCCGACGCACATCATTGACTATGGGGAGCTAGACGTGGATGATGGGGCGACTTTTACGGAGGTCCCAGTGGAGATAGAGGATCGGAAGGAGCGGGTCCTACGTGGGCGATCGATCCCTCTTGTGCGCATCAGATGGCAGCACGGCATCCTCCAGGAGAGCACTTGGGAGCGGGAGGCTCAAATGCGTGCTCAGTACCCACATTTGTTTCCCTAGTTTATGATGTATCTTTACGGGGACGTAAAGTCCTGAGGTGGGAGTAATGTAAAGACCCGTAAATTTCAAGGAATTTTTTTTTTCTTAATTTTCTTTGGAATTTTACAAGAGCGCAGTTTCTGACGGCACCTGATTCCGAGGCCTGGTGTGCCCGGAATCATTTTCCGAAGTTTGGCTCAGGTACGTTCAGTGAACGGACGAGCGAGTTTTTCTAACTTTTGAACCGGTGCCTGGAATCAAATTCTGAGGGCACCGATGAAATCGCAGCGCCGGTATTCGCTTAGAAACGCCTCTTCCGGAGTTGCGTTTGCTCGGGTGTGGTTTTTAATTTTCGGGCTTAAAGTTAAGAAATAAAATAATTTTGCGAAAACTTTATTTTATTTCACTTAAGCCACTTGAAGCCACTTAAAGGCGGCTTGAACTGAGTTGAAGCGGATAGGATGCTATCCAGAAATATCCTACCCCCCTTGGTAGGATATTTGTGAGGTGGGGCCCGCACGAGCCCCTCCGTTTCTTTCCGCTAAGAAACGCACCCGCGAAAACCCGTCTTAATGAAAGTCAACTGACGCGTTTCTTAAAATCTTAACAGACCATTTAATTGGGCGGTTTATTTCGTGAATTAAATGGGCTATTTCTTTCGTTGAATTAATTCAACGAATTAATTCAATCGTTTCTTAACCGGTTTTCGTGTGTTGGCATGTTAATAAAATAAGACCAACCCAAAATCTTTTGAGAAGATTTGAGAGGATCCTTGTTCTTCTTCTCCCTCGCGAAGAACACGAAGAACGCGAAGAACGCGAAGAACGCCGAACCCGGAAATCGACGACGCCTTCGTCCGAGACGTTCTTCCGATCTCCGATCTCCGATCACCGACCATTTGAGGTGAGTGCTTTCAGATTTCCGCTCAAGGTTCTTTCCTTTTGGTTTTAAACACATATTTAAATATTAATATTTTGAATCTGCTGTTTCATGGTGTGTTGAGTTTGCCGACTCAACACCGGATTCCGCGACGACGCGACGCCTCCCCGCGACGACGCGACGATCCCTCTCTTCCGCGAAGAGCTTTTCCACGAAGAACGCTCGCGCGCGACGATCGACGAGGTAGGGATTTAATTTGGGAATTACCCCTTTTCGTTTTATATTCCCGTAATTGTTTCTTTAAAAAGTAAAGAACAGGCTTTGTGAACAATTTTAAAATTTATTAAAATTGTTTTTTTTCCGTTCAAACGAGGAACCCGTTAATGAAACAATTTTATTTCATTAAAAATTGTTTCGGATATGCGTTCATGTGTTGAACTTAAATTTCTCCCGTTTGTTTATCTCTAACGCGGAGGGTGCGGGACAAACGAACACGGCCCGACAACCCTCCGCCGTTCTTCGTTTTGTGCGGATTTGACGGGCGACGATGGAACGTGCCGCAACGGATGTTTGACGATTCCGCAGTGAAGAACGAGTCCCGGGAGGAGGAATGACGCAGACGGGAAGAGAATCGGACCACCGGAACGATTCCAGTGGCCCGCGGAACTCACCGGCGGCGCCGGCAGCCGGGAGCGGCGGGGCCCCGGCGCGCCGCCGGACAGGCCGCTGCGACTCAGCGCGGTGGCGGCGGCACCCGCGGACCCGCGGCCGCGCGGGTCTGGTGCCCTCGGATGCGGCTGAAGTCGCATCCCGACTCAGCGCGGCCCCACGCGGGGGGCCGCGGCACCACCAGGCCGCGAGGGCAGCACCCCGCGGCGCCAGGCCGTTCGGCCGCTCGGCCGAACCGGACCGGGTCGGGTCGACCCGGTTCGGCCGACTCCCGGGGGGGGGGGGGGTCGGGCTGGGTCGGCCCGGGCCCGGACCCCCGTCTTCGGACGTTTTCGTTCAAACGCTCGTAACTTGAGCTTCATGCCTCCAAACGACTCGCCGTCAGCGGCAACGCGATCCTTGGATCGAGACGGTCGTTTCAGTATATCGCACTGAAGGTTTCGGAATACTTTGAGTTCGGCCGGGTTGGTTCGTACACGAGACCAACCGGGCCCTCGGAACGGAAACGCTCATATCTTGAGCTACGGACGTCCGATTGACGTGCCGTCAGCTTTGTTGAATTCCTCTAAGTGAGAAGGATCTTTTGGCATACTCCGCCCGAGGATTGGATGCAGGTGGAGTGCGGTCGGGTTGGTTTTGCCTTAAAAACCAACCGGGCCCCTGGGACGAAAATGCCAATAACTCTCAGACCGGGCGTCCGATTGACGCGCCGTCTGCGACGTTGAGTTCCTGTTGACGATACGGAACTTTTGGATACATCAACTTCGGACTTCGTGAAATTTGATGTATCAGCCTCTCGGCTCGTGGAGCGGACCCTCCCAAACGAGCTTGCTGTGTGCGGGAACCCTAGGCTGGCTGCGACTGCTACTTCGACAGCGACGACCGTGCAGAGATACTCCGTGGACTCCGACAACAATCGTGCAGAGATCCTCCGTGGACTGCGGCGACGACCGTGCAAAGATCCTCCATGGACTGCGGCGACGACGGTGCAGAGATCCTCCGTGGACTCCGACGACGACCGTGCAGAGATCCTCCGTGGACTGCGGCGACGACTGTGCAGAGATCCTCCGTGGACTTCGACGACGACCGTGCAGAGATCCTCCGTGGACTGCGGCGACGACCGTGCAGAGATCCTCAGTGGACTGCGACGACTACTGCACTCAGCGATCCTCCATGGATCAGTGCTACCGGTCCTGTGTGGGCCCGATCCTGTGTGGGTCCGATCCTGCGTGGGTCAGCGCTCAGCGGTTCTGTGTGAGCCAGCGCCTACAGGTCCTGCGTGGGCCCGGTCCTGTGTGGGCCCGATCCTGTGTGGGTCCGATCCTGTGTGGGTCACTGCGGGGTTAGTACCTATCGATCCTTCGTGGGTCCGACGATTTAGATGATTCAGTGATCATCTTTATCGTCATCCGAAGAAGTATACCTGTGTGAGCTGAATCTTGTGTTTCTCTCCTTTGTGGATTGTGTTGAGCTATCCTGTGTGGATTTACTGTTTACTCTCCTTTGTGGATTGTGTTGTTCTATCCTGTGTGGGTATGCGTTTTTCTTTCCTGTGTGGACTGGGTTGTGCTAGGGCTCGGACGTTGGAGCCAATCGGGGAATTGATGACTTAGGTATATGTATGGGCATATACCTAAGCCGTGTCAGATATTACTTCGTGATTGTATCTTTCCTTTTTGGATTATCCTTTGTGGATTTCGGGAGACCTTCGGGGGTCTCGAGGTCCCTACTGAGTAGCTTATACTCACCCCTGCACGGGCTATGCCCGCACTTCGTGGTGTTGGTTGCAGACGACGGACATCGCTGATCGTGGAGGAGGCGTGCGGAGCAGGACAATACCTGGAGGTGGACCACTGGGCGGGACGTACTCGGAGCGGTCAGGTGGACCCGAGGAGCAGTGGAGGCCATCTGTACCCACCCTTCAGGTGGGAATTCCAGAGGACGGCTCAACGCTGCAGTTTTCCCTTTTCAGTTGCTATTTTTCCTTTCAGTTGTACTTTACAGTTGGGCTTGTATTTCCGGCCCCTTTTTACTTTCAGCACAGCTTGTACAGTTTTACTTAGTGTTTACTTTTCCGCTTCCTTACTCTGTGGTGGTTGTTTACTTTTCAAAGGCAATGCCTTCCCTTTTTGTTGGGATTTACGCCTTGGTGCTAGTCGCCAGCCCCTGGCCTATGGAAGGCAGGCTTGGGGTAGTCACGGCACGGGCCCCGAGGACGGGTCGTGACAGGTAGGGAAATTTCATTTACATGAATCAACTAATTACCTCAAATCATGAATCCTTATTTCTATATTCATGCTTCACTTTAATCATCCAATTCTCCATTTTCCTCTTTCAATATCATTAGCATTGAAATATAAAACATGGAATCACTAAATTCCTATAAAACTCATGCCTCCTAGATATTTCAAGTAAAACATAATTCAAGTGTGGGAATTCAATTCCAATGTAATGAAAAAACCAAAAATATAAGGAGTTTCAAAGTTAAACATTAAAAGTGAACTCCATTTTTAATGGAATCTTGGTTTTTTTGGGTGTTCCCTTCTGCCATCATGATCCTACAAAATAGAATTACTCAATTAAGTAAAAGGCTCAAGTCATTAATGATAAAAAAATATAGGATGGGGTGGGCTGCATGTTAAGATAAATCTATGAAAAGAAATTGGAATCTAAATTCCTTGAAGGAATGTAAAGATAAGTCTTAGTACGATATCCCAAGTTTGCCCTGGATTCTTTTACTGCCTCTAGAGGGCAGTACTAGCTGTCATCCATAATCCGATGGTGGGTGGATCTTCTTGGACATGGACCAACACATGTTATTCTTCCCATACATCAGTTCTTTTTTCTTATTGAGGAGAATTCCATGTATAGTGTACACCATATCTGCCCCTTCACAGTGTGATATTGTTTGCATGGTGGGGGTAGGATGAAGTATGGAACCACATCCTCTTCAGTTGCTACTTGGGAAACATCTTCATAAAAATCTAGTGGTTTCTCCAGATATGCAACACGAAAATATTAATCAAAGGGAGATTCAGAATTTAAATTTGAAATATTAATTTCAAAATCTTCCCTTTTAAGGTAGGAATCTTGTATATTTGGTTCTTTGGGTAGATCCACTATTATCTCTTCATAAGATTCCTCAAGTAGATGATCAATTTCCTCAGGGAGCACCATGTTTTCCTCAATAGGTGAAATTTATCCTTCTTCATCTTCCTTAATCGTCATACAAGGATTGAAAGAATCTGAAAATTCAAAATCATAATGGTTGATACTAAAATTAGATTAAATGAAATCAGAAAATATATTGTTCAAGAAATGATCATCTCCCTGAGCTGCTTCTGGTTCAATCACTTCTTTATTGATATGTTCCTATTTAATTAAATCTTCACTAGATGGAGGTAGTTAGTCAGGCTCCTCCACCTCGAGTTTGGATTCAACTTCATGGATTTCTTCAGTGAAATCTGGGAAGACCCGTGGCACTTTCTTCTTAACCATGAATCTTTGAATGTCAGTTTTGAGTTCATCAGTCAAGGCCATCAAATCTTCAAGTGAGATCCATGTTGCAAGTCCTCTTTCTATCTGTTTGAACATTATAATTAAAGCACCAACCCTTTGTTAGAGGGCCTCCTTATTGTAGTCATTTTCTTCTTCCTGAACCTATGATTAATTGTTCCCCCATGCATAGAAATTTTAATTTGAATGAACCATGGAAAAATAATTTTATTTTTATTTTTTTAAAAAATAATGAATACTATCTAAAATTTGAAAATAGAAAAAGTAAAGTAAACAAATGATTATCTCCCAAGAAAAAATTCCATTTTTGACGCACGCCTATCATAGGGCATCCCAAAAGCAATTTCTATGTATTCCTAATGTAGCATAGTGGCCGACTAGGGTAATCTCACTTGAGGAGCTTTATCAGTTGTTCACTCATTTAATCAAATTCACCAATAATACTTCTTTTTTGTTATTTTTATTTAATCTAGGAATGTAATTCAATTCAAATTAAATAAAAAGATAAAACTAGCATGCAATGAAAAAATGCAATTAATGAAGAAAGAACATGATCCTAGGGTTGGATAACACGGGTCCATTCATTATTTATTTTCTTATTTAAATTCCATTTGATAATTTATTTAGTGAAACCTTATTAATGAATTACCCCCCATTGATTTATTGAGTGTTTGGTTTCAGTATGCGTCTGGAACACCAAACTACACCTCCTCCAATAGTCAAATAGGGTAACACCTCAACCAAGAATGTTATCCCTAAAGGACACAGCTCCACTATATGTTGTTTCATCCCTTATGGTGACCCCAAATCCACAGTATTAAGGGTTTTCTTATGATAATGTAAGGAAAATAAGTAATCAATAAAAAAGAAATGGATTTGGAAATAGTTTGGTGGTGGAAAAATGCCGCACACGTTCAATATTTCCGCCTCCAATGTAAATAGATTTAAAATATTTTGAATTTAATGTGAAATAATGAAGAACACGGTGAAACCTACCATAGTTCCAAGCCTCAGGTAAGTCACTTTCCATTGAAAATTGAAAATAGATAACAATGGATAGAGGGAGAAGAAAATATAAGAATTAGATTAGGGTTGGACAAGAAAGATGATAGAAAAGAAGGTGGGAAAACATTAATTAAAATATGAATGCATTACATGATAAAATAAAACTAAAAATTAAATGAAAATAAAATTCCTATGTTAGCAGCATGTCCCTAGGCCTCCAATACAATGTTGGTTTCGAACTACCTTTTTATAATGGGTTAACTCCTCCGTATATAGTCCAAGGGATGCCATCCTTGGGTTTTTAAATTTCAGATCTTCAAAATCTTGGTTTAAGATTTCACGCAGATTCTTTCCATCGAATGATTGATCATTGTGGGCCAATTTAATGACTAAATGTTTTAATGGTGTCTTCTAAAAAGATCATAAAAATTATGTTTTACATCTCATCACAAAATTTCATATTGATCCTCCTCATGTAGTACAAGATATGTACAATTAATGATGAGTTTTTTTATGGACGAATGTTTCCTTTTTTCTTCCCCAAAAGCTGGGAATTCATGGGATGCCTTAATGTAGTCAAATCATCATGATCTTCAATATCCTAACTACACATTTTATATTATTTCAAATCCAATTGGAATCACCCCAATTGGAGTTGTGTAGAACGATTTATAATTAATTAATTGAGGTGGGGTCCACGCGGTCATCCAGAATAATTGTCCAACTTGATTGAATTTTTCATACCATTGGATGTATTAATTAAATCATGGTCCAAATAATAATATGAAGACAATTAATATGTTAACCCAATAAAAAAATTAATCACATTAATTGGATTTATATGTTAAAATATATGTGTGAATTACCAAAGTGATTAAAATCTGTCAATATTTCCAAATTAAGCAGTTTTCGTATTTAAGCTCAAAACACCCTATAAATCCAAAATTGATGTAAATAACTCAACATGTTCAATTTTTAGGGATTAAATCATTGAATTAAATATTAAAAAAATCATTAAAATTTTATCTCTATTATAAGGCTGAGCCCTATAGGGTTCGCATGAAGAACATGATTTTTACTACTTCGTGCAGCTCCAGAGTAACCATCATGGGGTCACAGTAAAGGGAATAGTTTATTAAAGGTAATTCCAGGTCCCCTGATCCATTGAATACTAGGAAAATAGGGTTTCCAATGTTTGGTGGTGGCGGAACATTGCTCAACCAGTTGGGGTAGGTTTTGTGCTCGGGTTGTATAAGAGCGCACTTCCCCTCCATGGCTTCTAGTTGAGTTGTTAGTTGATAGATGGGGTTCAAGAGCCCTTGATGCATATCATGTTGGACTAGATCTTGGGCTGCTGCGATAGTGGCCAAAGCTGGGTGTGTCGGAGATGTTGGAATTTTGGGTTGATACCCAGTTAGTGGTATCCTTTTTGGGTTTACCTGAATATATTTTGGTTTCCATCCCAATAGGGGAAGTATTGATGTCTATCCATCACCATGTTTAAGTAGGTTTCTGGTCCCAATGCCAGATAGGATGGGCATAAGAGCATGGAATCCTTCACCAGGATGAGTTTCTATGGCAAGGGAACCTCTTCTAATAACACATGGTGAACCATTCCTCGAGAGTTAGGGACACATTATAAGTGGTAGGAGGATGTGGGTCACAAAAGAACTTTGATTTATTCTTCTCCTTTTTGAGGTTTCATGAGGGAGGTAGTGATGGATTAGCCGAGGGGGTGACCAAATTTAGGACCACTCTTTGGTTCCATGTATGCGCACCATCATGCTCAGTGTGGGATGACTCTGGGAGAGAACCATATTCCCCTACATCCTCTACCTTTGTTTCATTTCCTATGAGTTTTTTGGGGTTTACATTTACCACGTTCATTGATCAATACCACATTAGGGGTTGTGTACCTGGTGCCAAATCGTAAGTATGATTTGTGCATCCTTTGTTGTATTTTCTCCTTCCATTATGCGGTATTCTTCCAGTTTCTTAGTGGAGATTGACCCGAAGGGAGCCCTAATCTAACATTGCAATGTGACATTGTCTCGGATGGTGTGAACTACGAGATGAGGTGTAAAAGATGACTCTTATGCCCATATTTCATCCTAGAAGGGAAAAGACATATGTCCGTTGTGCGGGGACTTGAGGTAAAAATGACCCCAGCCCTATGGGCTGGGGTTGTTCCAGTTCATCCGTTGATGCGATAGGTTCTGGATTTGTTGGTCTTAAGAGGGTTTTTTGATTTAAAAATGCCCCTTTTCATGTGGTCTAGGGTTGTTCCTACATCGCGGTGGTATCCGCTGCTATTGCCACCATTTCAATTTCATGCACTCTCACACACGTGTGAGATGAGTATGACATTGGGCCTACACAGAGTCTATTGTATTTAGAAGACATGAGCACTGCTTGCTGGTTGGCTTCCCTTAGGTGGGATGCCTGCTAGATGTTCTTGGTTTCCAAACTCATAATCTTTTTGATGGATTGATCTCTTCGGTCCTGATGCTTTTGAGACTTACTCTGTGCTAGGTTTTGATGAGTATCCCATCATTCCTGAATAGTAATTTCATTTGATTGCTACATTTGGGTAATGACGTTTTAGGATGTCATTTCCAATGAGGTTTGTTGGATGGGATGTGGGGTGAACTTCATATATTCATGTTCTCTACATCCCCAAATATGAACTCCAGTCTAGGCGTCACCAATGAGGTGACACAACTTGTTCAGTGCATGGAGGAAATCTAGTTCAAGGTTTTTCATTCTTCTTTCAGATCACGGTTGTCATGAGAACAGGAGGGATTTAAAGTGGATTAGTCAGAAAATCTCCCCTAACATGTTCACATGGTTTGCATACCCTTTGTAGGGAATGGATTTTTCTTTTATTTGGCGAATGTTCTTCCATATATTGAGGTGAATGTCAGGCATACAATTCCAAGAAAACCCTCCCGGTATGTCGAAGTGAGAAGTGGCTATATACCAATACATAAAAGATGTTTTATCCTTATCTAGTTGTCTTCTCACCAGCAACATATCATTTTGTTGTTCTTCCGGGGGATTCTCTAGATGGCATGACCAGATTGACTACCTCTTAATAATTTTGTTCCACAAAAACGGATGGTTGGAGCCTCATTGATATCTGAACAGTGCGAGGGTGGCTCAGAAGATGAGTGTGGCCCCAGGACATCCTCTGGTTGAGAAAGGATATCATTCATTATAGTCTGAGTGTCTGATATGTCTGACCCCATCTTTATAGGATCCATTTTCTAGGAGGGATTTCTCGCATTTTTCCCATAAATGGGAGGACCTTATTGCCGGTATGACTTTTGGTTATGGGGAAGAACATCCCAATTGGTGCTACAATGTCAAGGGATACTATTTCAACTTGATGCCCGAACATGGGAAATTTCATTAGGGAGTATACCCTTGGGAGGAACTTTATGGTGGGTTATAGTTTGGGGAGTACCTTATTATTGCTTTATTTCAATTACAGGAGGACATTCTCAATGACTGTAATGATGGTGAGGACTACTATCACAACGTGATACAATGATGCAGTGAGAATTTTAGCAGTGCGCATCTTGGGGAGGGCCTTCAGGATGTACTACAATGAGGTGGGGACCTTCATTTTTCTTGATGATAATATGGGGAGTACCTTCACAACATATTACTTTGTTGAGAGGCCCTTCACAAAGACTGTCATCATGGTAATGACTACCATCATGACTTGATGTACGACTGTAGGGAGAAGCATATCTACAGCGTATAATCTAGGGAGGACCATCTGGGTGGAAGACCATAAGGGGAGGAACTTCTTATTTTTTGATATTTAGGTCAAGGGGAGGTCTACCCTGACACACATCAGGAGATTTTCTCCCATGATCAATCATTCTTGGCCAACGGAGTGAGCCCCCATGGGTGATCTAGGGAGTACCTTCAAAGCTACTGGTAGTGATATTGTGGTGAGGGAATTCAAAACTACTAATACCACTTCCATAATTTTTTAATGGACATATAGGGTCTTGAGCCTTTATAGATATATGTTTGAGGGCATCAAGAACCCCATCTTCCAATAGATCAGGATTATGTATGTGATCTTCATTTTTTGGTTTCTGTTGGCACAATTTATTTTTGATTGCTCTATTGCGGGTAACTGGGGCTTCATTATATTCATAATAGCCTTAATCTATAGTTACCTATCTTGTTAGATCCCATGATTTCCTTGGGATATGCTAACAGACATCTTGAGTTTCATCAGGGATATATGCTTTCCCTAGAGCAGCCACCACGTTGGACTGGCGTCCCCCAGTTAGAACAGGTATTTGTTCCCAATCTGGGTGTCTGTGTATCGCGGGATGTTTCCATCAATCCACCTAGACTGGAGTAGGGATCCATGAGCACTCTAGTGTGATAGACCCATTTTTCGAGTAAATCATCTCATTCGACGAAACCATTTCATGGGCATGGTTTCTCACCTTTTCTGCCAATGCAATAATATATTGGCATGTTTGGATAATATGGTCTGGGATCGACCTTTTATCTTCCATCATTGCTATGATGTACTGAGATACATTGTTGACTGGAATTGATATAAAGGCCCATTCTGATATCAGAGCAGGAGTTTGTGCCTGCTCCAGTCCTCCATGAGTTTCCAGTAGATACTGGCAGTTCTCCTGTGTCGTGACAGAGGAACGAGTCTACCGCTGGTTTTCTTCTCCCGTTTCCACCGTATATGATTGGGGGGATTATCTTCATGAGTAGAGATTTTCATATTCTCTCTTTCCGCTGTATTTTTCTCAGGGGCTTTGTATGCAACCACATGAATTTGAGTCTCCTTATATTTGTTTCTGTCCTATTTGGATGGCGGGCTTGATATGCATCAGTAGGTATTTGTGTTTGAATATATCCGGTTTCCATCTTATTTGGTTGACAAGATTGATATGCGTCAACAGGTATTTGTCCATGTCTGTAGTTTTTCGCTCTGTTTTCACAGCAGGACCAGAGAGCACTAGAAGAAATGTGCATGTGATCGTATTGTGCCAACCTATTTATGTGGTGGTCATGATTGGAGGGGGAAGGGTTGTACATCTTTCTGTTGAGTGCCTCCAAGTTTGTATGGTGGAGTTTCTCCTCATGAAACATGGTAATAGCATGTTCTTCATTATATATTTTCCACCCTTGGCAGGCAGCCCGAGTAGCCTTGGTCTACTGGACTTCAGCAGGTTCCCTTGGCATAAGGTCCACTTCAGCGTGAGGAGGATTGGTATTCTTGTGTCGGCGGTGACGATCTCTATCAAGGTCCCATGAATAAGACCCATGTGCAGTTGAGATGAAGATGTCTGCGTTGAAAACATTGACCTCCCTAAGACTAGGGAGTTATTCATTATCGCGTTCTCGGACAGGCTCCAAAAACACTGGGTAGGTGAGGGGGTCCTACTTGTTGTTGGGGCCCCAACCGCCTGTGGGATCATTAATGTGTGTGTATTAATTGGTCGTTGGGATGTCATTTGGATTTAAGGTTGCTCTGTGGGAACCTAAAATACACATATATGACATAAATCTCACAAAACCCCATCAATGTAGCATTATTTTAGACATATGCGTATTTGACAATTTTTCTGGGCATCCTCCATCTTGTTTTCTAATTGTGAGGCCAAGGGTCTCGAGCAGGGTAAGATCTCCACATTGGTTTAGAATTCACGTCAAGTTTAACATTTTTGTTTCATCCCGAGGTTGTGTGTTCAGGGCAATAATGAAATGGTCCGATAAGAATCCTCACCCATCTCTTTTTCTAGGGACAATTTAACATCAAATTCACCATTTCTTCTGTTTTGACATGTTATGCATCATTATACCCTATATAATAGTTTTATTTACCCTGTGGAAACTTGGTAATTTACCCCTTCTATACTGGGTAGGAGATTCCACGGTCATATGGTCCCAACGAGAGATTTCATGGGGTCAAGTACTTGTGAAATCGATCCTCCTAGGATATCACTTCCTCAAAAGGTCACCAATGGGTTTATTCGTGGAGGTAGAAACACCCAAAGGCCCTATTATCTGAGATTCATGGACTTTCTTTCCAACAGAAATCACTCATTGGACATTGATTTGGCCAGACACTTAAGGACTCCTTTGGCCAAGAGGATGAGAATCGGGCTCACTTTACCTCTTTTGGGGAATTATTACCTATTTTGGGACTCTCTAATAGATTTATGTCATTCTCATATGTTCCTGAATCCTTGTTTCATTCCCAAATAACATTTCCATGGGATACCCCTTTTTTTAGTATCGTCATATGCATACATGGATTTGATTCTATGGAGGCAACACTGGCATAAGCCATACAATAAAGAATTGTAGAATTTATCATCATCCTGGGGGGATCGATGGTGACCTGATGTAGGGATCAGACTCATAATATGGGTTTCTTATGTATCCTCTGGATAGTAATATGAACCCACATAGTTTGGATGATATGTGTCTTACACATGGAAGCTTTCTATTTGGGGGTGGACATTGTTGGGTGAGCCCTTTAGGAAGGGCAACCATTTGAGCTCAGGCCTTCAAGCAGGCATCCTACATATCCTAGTTTTAGCAAGAATAAGAGATCTCGTAGTTCATAATTGACATGTATTCGGCATAAAAGATTCCTATTTGAGATGTCATGTTTGGGTTAACCCTTTTTTAAAGGCACACTTTTGATCTTGGGCCTTCAAGAAGGAATCCTACGTATCCTGGATTGAAAAGAAATCAGAGTTCCTGTAGTTCATAGTTGTGTGGATGTTGGAATCGTCACAATCCTTTAATCCCACTCAAGCCATGCTCGGAGTGAGAACCAATAGTATGTTATAGATCCAATCAACCACACATATTCTCTCTTGTTAATGAGAGAGGGCGAGCCTATGGTGGACGAGGCTAGGTAAACTGTGGGCGATGGTTCAGAGTGATGAACCTCTTAATGTGAAATGACATTAATATTCATGCATCTCGGTCTTCAGAAGATTGTGGACATACCTCAATGGGAGTTCCTCAGAATGCATTCTGGGAAGGGGAGGAGCGTCTTCCTCATCACAAGTGGAATCAAACACAACCCCTTTGACTGATGCATATTCCTCATCAAATGGAACAAAATGTGATGACCCTTAATCCCTAGAATGGGGAGGTTAATGTTAGTATCTCAATGTTAGACTCTGGGTTACCATGGGAATGTAGACTCACATACATCCCTAGAGTCCAAACAATTGTGGGGAGATCCTTCTTTACTCCACTTACCATGGGTATGTAGACTCAAGGGGGTATGCTGATGCACCCGATGGTCTGATCATACGGGTCCAGTGCCTTTGGGGGAGGCTTTGGCCTAATGACGGGGGACTGGTTTGCAGAGGGATTATGGAGGACTGGATGGTAATGGAGGTTTTATATTGGAACTAGATGAAATAATACCCAAAACACCCCATTACATGCAATGTTTTTCGTATACGGGATGGGGGAAACTCCGCATACCATAGTGGTATGTAGGAAGAGGGTTTGTCTGCGTACCGATGTAGTACGCAGGCATGGGTATGGACCACCGTGCACCATAGTGGTATTAGGTCCTAGATACGGTCTGTCATGCCGCATTGGGTTCCATCCGCATACTGATTCAGTACGTGGTGCTGATTTGAATCTGCATAGCAATACGCTATGCGTAACACCATATCGATGGAGGGTCCTGAGAACTATCATTCGCGGGAAGTTCATCCACATGGAATTTATGGTTTACAATTCAACCAATTATATTTTTTTTTCTCTTATTATTATATAATTCCTTCATTTTATGGTTCTAGAAAGGTTATACCTGAGGAATATGTTGTTCACAATTCGGGTTTCACTGATGTTTCATGGCTCAAGCCGGAATCTTCTCTGAATTCATTCTTCCAACCTCTGAGGACCCCTTCAAGATTTCTTCTCCCACAATTTCTCAATTAATTATTTCCCCCTTTTATAGAGCATTGGGTGAAATCATATATATGGGAATGAGACATCTCTTGTGGAGGCCCATGAAGAGATATCCTGACTTACGGAAGACTCGGTCAACCCGGGTTTGCGGAGGCTGCGATTTGCAATCATGGTTCGCGAAACCCTACCGATTTTCTTTGTTCATGAACTGATGACTTTGTGAGATGATATATGGATGTACTTCGTGTGCATGAGTCCTTTGAAAACATGGTTCACAGTCCACTGGGTTCACTAACCATCGCTCTACGGGCCTGTGCCTCAGGGGTCATTCCGCGTACCAGTGGTTCACCATCCAGGTAGTCCGCGAACCCTTCCCTGTGTTGGTATGTGGGCCACTTAAAATCATTTTAAAACATAAATTCATTCATGTTTCATTATAGGTTTGTATCTTAATTTTATTTTATTCACCTTTTTAGACTTGTAAGAACACTTTCTTCCTTTAGTAAAGTGATTGCGGGAGTATTTTCTTCCCTTGGTGAAATTTTCAGGACCCTACACACACAAACGATTATCAGAAAGTAGGAGGTGCCTACCACCATCCTACATGAATTCTTGGTTAGCATGAAATTTTTTTAGTTAAAATATCTATTTGGTAAAGCTTTTTTTTATTTAGAGAGTTTTTGTTCAAATAGATAACCATGAGATTGGAAAATGAATTGATCAATAAATTACTAATGTTATTTCAGAATATATTCTATAATTTATGAATCTTATATGATTAAGGTAAATATAATATTATGAGGAATAAAGGTTGGATTTTATTTTTGATTCAAATATTATTTCTTATGGAAATATAGTGATTAAGTTAATTAATGGAAATAGTTATCATGCCTTAGAGATTATGTGATTTAGGCAGTTAAGTTTTTGGTATGAGATATTAAGAATGATTGATGTTATTTGGATCAATATATGATCAAATACTTCTGATTTTTGGGAATCAACCTTAGTCTATAATATTTTTTGGAAGGATAGTTATTTTCTGAATGATCTATGTTGATCTTTGGTTATTAGTGTTAAATTATAGAGATTAATGTTGTTTTCCCTCATAAAAAGGTTTATTATTTTTTTGGAATTATCATACCTTAGTTTAAAAATTTTGGTTTTGGTTAATGTAAAATGATATGAGGAATAGATAGTTATATATTTTTTGAAGATTGGGACCCAAATAATTTGATTCCAATTCATAAAGAATGAAAAATGTATCTTAAATACTCATCATTTGAAGAAAAAGATGAATTGAGGTGGAAATTGATTAAAGGATTAAACTGAAAATTTCAAGTAATTATGTTACATTATTTTCTTATTATAGTAATCAAATTAATTACATAACATTAGGAAAATTATTTTCAAACAAAATGGATATCTGTTTAATTTTATCAATGGTATTTTAACCCATCTCATATTTATGGTTTTGTGATGGTTAAATTTCCCATGATCATGTTCTATATCAATATCTATTACTTTTTTAGAGTTATTTTTCTCTTCAATTTCTATATATTCCTATGTGGATGTTACTATGTGTTATCTCAAGTGACCCTCTTATTTTTCTTTCGTTAGTTTTAGTGAAAGTTTCATTAATACTTTTTCCGATGTGGGTTTGCATGAAATGTATTTGAAAATTCAAACCTCAGTTACTGATCCTGAATTCAAAAATTGTGAGGAAATAATTGATTTAATGAGTGTGGAATGTGGAACCCCAATATTTTATGGAATTACTCATTTTAATTTTAATATTTTAAAAAGCATATGTTGCATGCAACACCCAACTTAAACAAACAATGAAATATTATTATAACCTAGACGTTAAATATGTATGAATGATTAGTATTAACCAAAATATGAATATTATATATTATATGTTAAATATAATTATTTACATTCATCTTTTTTATTTTGCAGATATGAAATAAAAATAAATCCACTTTTATGAAGAAAAATCTATATTTTTATTAAGGCATTTTTGTTTCCTTTTGATGGTGCACTTTTTTTAGAAATAAATTAGGCAGTTTTATAGAGTATATTTAAAAAAATAAACATCATTTTTTAAATACAAGTATCAAAAATAACTTTGGATTATTTTTTGGTATTTTTCTAGTATGTTTCATTTATCAATGAATAGTAAAACATGTCACATTTTAATTAAAACCCGACTTTTCATCTAAATTATTTATGGTGTTAATTATATTTTAAATTGGTTTTAATGTAAAATTATATAAACAATAAATATATTAATATAATTATTTTCATTGTAATATATTTTAAATTGAATTTTGATATAAAAACATTTAATCTTTTTCATGTTTTCAGTTAAAAAACACGTTTTCTCACCCCATATATGGACATAATTTCAAATTTATTTTAACCATTTATTATTTTTTAATTTTTAAATATGGATTAAATATTTGGAATTTGATTTTAGAAATTAGTTTAATTGGTCCCTTTTAGTTTTGGCCAATATGAATTATATCACAGTCATTTTAATTACCACGGTTAAGGGTAAATCTGCTAATTAAGGGTAAAAATAATATTACAAATAACATAAAATTACGCTAACACATATATTAATAATATTTTATCGGTTATTATCGACCAAAATTATACTTTTGGAAATTTGATGGGATCTTGGAGCAACTTATTTGACTTTAAACAATTTATAGTATTTTATTTTAACAAAAAGTAAATGATGTCATACTTTTTTTATGACAAGTGAAATATTTTAATATGGGGTTCAATATGGAATATATTTAATTTTAAATAGTATTCTGAGATATAGAATATTTATATTATTCATGGTAATTTATTTTTAATTTTTAAGAAATAAATAATTAACATAATGGCTTGCATAATGAGGATGTAGTAATTGTTTAATTAATGGAAATATAAAATAAATGATATTAAAAATACTAAAATTAATATAGTTTGACAAAATAAATTTCATCCATGAATTTTATAGATAACTTTCACATGTTGTTTATGTTTTAATTTTTTTTTAATATATAATGTTTTATTGGATTTTGTAAAAGTCAAAGTAATCAATAGTGTCAAAATCGACTATAATGTTATATGGAAAAATTAAAATTCTATTAAATGGTATAAAATTTATAAAAATATATAATTAGTCCTATTGATTTATATAAGTTTTAAAATAGCCTAAATGATTAATTTATGTTTCTTTTGTCAATTTATAGTAAAAATATTGACCTTTAAAGAGTAAAATCCATGTTGTCATGATAAGAGTTCATTAAGTTAAATAAGGGTTACAACCAAAAGCTAAGTGTATGAATGGGACCTAAAATTGACTAAAAACTATGGTATAATGATGATTCTAAAACTAACAACTTATTATATAGGTTTAGTTGTTTAATGGACACATTACCATGAAAATAACTTATAAATTATTTAATGTAAATATTGTTACTAAACGTCACTCCCTTCATATTTACTATATTTCATGTGTTTACATAGTGAAAAATCAATATATGAATGACCATAAATATATATTTTATATAAATGAAATTATTTTCATTATATAAATTCATTTTTAATTTTTAGAAAGTATATAATTATTTTAAACTCTTCATCAATGATAAAACAATATTTATCTAATTAACAGAAAAATAGATTATTTTATTTAAGAAATATTAATATTGGAAACTTTTGGATGATTTAATGTGTCTAAATGATTTTATAGATAAATAAGATATATTATTTTTTTAAAAAAAAATCATTATATTATAAATCAAATTTTTTCTTGATGTATTTAATGTCAAATTAAATGAATAGTATCAAATTTGACAATAATGTTATTTTATTTAATTAATATGTTATTAAATTACATTAAAACCAAAATAATGTTAAATAATCACATATGGGATAATATATGGTCAATTGGTCCGCCCCTATTCATTTATAGGACATTGGGAAGTCATTTTATCTAGAATATAATTCTTATATTATATTATTTTGAAAATTTCCAAATGTGCCTCTCATCTCATTTATAAAAGGGCATCTCTTCTATCACTTCCCCACAACAATTTGAGACATATAGATAAACCAAAACCTATCCATTTATCTTCTACACAAACTTATTTATGTTATATATGTTATCTTCTTTTCAAAAGATCAAACCTTTACCCCTTAGAAAGAGTATAATAGAAGTCCACCATAGAAGAGATAATCATCTTTATCAACTATTTCAAGTTTGTTTCCTCTTAGAC
Organism: Viscum album; assembly: GCA_963277665.1. Lineage (NCBI taxonomy): Eukaryota > Viridiplantae > Streptophyta > Magnoliopsida > Santalales > Viscaceae > Viscum > Viscum album. The sequence continues at coordinate 84,126 of CAUJRU010000677.1, read as the reverse complement.
TTCCTATTCATGTGTTATTTACATTATAATGTAATAAATTAATTATCACATATATTTATAGATTTTATAATTATTATCATATTACCATATTCCATTTTTTATCCATCCTATAAAAAACAAAATCACCATGTGTGTACACGTACGACTTACAATCTCCATGCAAAGTTGTAATTTATTTTTCATCGCCACTTTATTCAGATTTGTATAGTGATAGAAATAATGGATAAATATAATAATTATGACAGGATTTTTATTTTGTAAAAATTAATATGCCATATTTTTGTTATCCTTTCATCATTAAGGGAATGATACCTTCACTAGTGTGTGTATGACCTACCGTCTCCATGATGCAATGAAATTCATTTTCAATGTTCAAAATTTGATATTGATTATAAAACATTATATAATGAATTAATATGATATATATTACTTTAATATTGTTCTAGATGTCATGTAATTATATCCTATGAAAACAACCATGACTTGCATAAGCAATCATGCATAAGAAAATAAAGCAGTTAACTCCCGAAGCATTGATTGTAATGACACATTATTAAAAAAAAGAGTAATAAAATGATATAATTCGATCATATAAGATATAATAAATTTGAATATAGTTATTTTATAAATTAATAACATTATTAAATCATTATAAATGATGTTAAAACACGTTCAATTAATTGAAATCACTAGGAAATGTTTTTCTCATCTCACTTTTATTTTTGTGATATATGACTTATTCAACACATATTTTTTTGAGGTGTATGACCTAAAACATCCTTGAAGTCAGTCAAAGTATATAATTTATAATCCTACTATTTACTGTATATGTGGCAAGCAGGGTCGAACCCGCAGGGAAGGGAATTTTGACCACTATTCTTCTAAAAACCTTTTAAAACACCACTGTGGTATGCAGTGGAGTGGATACTCTATTTTCTTTTTCTATTTATAAAGAAGTAAAGTGACAGAATATTGAAAACATAAATCTACACTAAATTGAATCTAGAGACAGTTGAAAACAAAGATACAAAGAGATATAGTACACTGTTAAAAGAACAATCTATTAAAACACTCAGGAAAAAATCTCCATTCTACTGGTTTTAAAGGTATTCTGATTCAATTAAAGGTTTTTGAAGGGTCTCACTTTAAAGAGTATGACTCACCTCCCTCTCCATGAGTTAATACATACAATCCAACCAATTTAAGAGTTCGCCACTCCAAAATTAATCAACTTTGAACTATTTGAAAATTAACAGCAGGACAAACTCTCCATAAGCCTTGAAGTCTTTGAAATCTATTATCTTTTGAAAAGTGTTTCCAAATTAAATCTCACCAACTAAATGTGAAATCTTGATATTATGTTCTTGTGGTACGAGCAGTTTTATAAACTCAGTATCGATCTCACTGATCAATACGAAAATCATCAAAATGATTAAGTTTAAGAGATTTAAAGGATAACCAATAGAACTCCAAATTATCCCTGAACTTTATGATTTAGCTAGAAAACATGTTTAATATCACAACAGTAATTGAAAACATGATAAGAATAGTGTAATAATTCAAACACAATGGAAGTCAGACTCCCAGAAAGATACTCTATTACTATGCTCCTCTAGCTCCCGGAAGTGGTTCCAGAGTCGCCCTCTGGTTACCTCTCCTCGACACTGGCTCCTTGAATTTGTTTTCTTCTTGAATGAATCACCCCCACACAATCTACAACTTGCTCTATATTAAGTAGCCACTGTCAAAAGCTGCTTGTCATAGATCATTTTCCACCGACTTCACAGGCTCTTCCCATGTGCACCGCACACGTGCGTTTTTTCACGACTAGCATGTCGTGCTAGTTTTCCTCACGCAACTAACTCCGGATGAGTTAGTTATGTGTACTTGGACGATTTCCTATTTCATGAATGAACCTTGGTAAGAAAAACAAACAAAACAATTAAAACTATAAGGAAATAAAGAATTATAGTTTATGAAATTAGATTATTAAAAAGTATTTTCAAAAGAATTAATAAACTTTTAAATAATGTTTATAATTAAATTATTTTATTTCTATTACTAATAACTAGTAATTATATTTTAATTACTTATAATGAAATGAAATTTATTATTAAATAGTTATTATTTAATTATAAAAGATAAATTATGGTAATTTACATATTATACGTCGATCAAAGTTGTTAATAAAAGAGTTTTTTATTATTATTAAGAAGTTCTACTAATTATTAATTTTGATGCTAAGTTGTTCATAAGTTATAATTAATTTAAATTATTATAGTAAATTATAAACATTAAGTCTATTATTTTTTTGAATGTTTACATTATTAAAATTTTAAGTTTACTAGTTCAGTTTAGCTATAAATTAATTTATAACTTCTTATTAGTATTTAATTTTTTAAAATTTTATTATTAAATAATTATTAATACAAATTATTAAATTATAATTAATAATTTTTTAATAATCTATTCTAATTTTATTTTAGAAAAATATATCAGTTAATTAAATAAAATTTTATTTATGTTGAATTTTTTTTATTAAATATCTTATGTAAATTAGTTATTTATAATTATTGATGTTTATTATTTTTCATTTTAAGTTTTTATATTTTAACTTTGTTTTAGTTCATTAGTTTTTTTTTTACCCCCCCCCCCAATCGGTGCAATAGGGGGGTTGGGTTCTGCTTCTCCAGCAAAACCCACGACGGCTCGGTTCCCTCAACTCCAGCAGTAACAGCGACATCCTCCTTCTCCCTCCATCCATAGTGGTGCAGCTCATAAGTGGAAGGGCTACCCTCGCCATCGCTTCATACTCCCATAGTAGGAGGAACTCGTCCTCGCCGGGCCTAGACTCCTCCTCCACAGCAATCAGTGGATATGCCAACTAGATTGGCTCCAGCGGTACAGACGACAACCTTCTGTTCAGCTTCGGTGGCAAGCTCTTCTACTGCGGCAGTTGAAGGTATGCATCCCAGACGACGGCCTGGAAATCTCTCAACAGCATCAAGCGGCGCCGGCTCGGTCTTACTCTTGATCTCGGCTCTGGTAGGGCCCTGCTCCGTATTTATCTAGCGGCAGTGAGGTCTCCATCAACGGGAAGATTTTTATTTTGTGAATAGAACTGATTTGGATTCGAAACAATTTAGGGTTGCTTGATTTCTGGGTGTTAGATATGATATATTAGTTTAATTTTAAATTTATTGTATGATTCTGGTCCGGTATTGCGACGATGAACGATGAAATGTAAAGATAATAGGGGTTAGCTCTGATTCAGTGCCTTGTGGTTACGATGATACTGTGAAGAACCGGTAAGTAAGGTGGTACCTTCATTCACCAATGCACTAAGTATTAAGGTCACCGGTAGGCATCAAAACAAGGTTACCGATATACTTAAATAAAGAGGTTACCGATAAAAAAAATGCAAGGTCACTGATAGACATAAAATAAAGAAAAGAGGAGCAGCGGCGCAAGGGTCACCGTTAGAAAGACAAAATAAAAAAAAGTCACCAAGAAATGAAGAGGTTCACTAATAGAATTAAAATGAAGATCTCTGGTAGTTAAAAAAACAGAGTAGCAGCACAGGGGTGTCACCGTTAGTTATAAAAAAAAATAAAAGCTCACTGTTGCACGAAAATAAAAGGGTCACCGATGGAAAAATAACGGTGACCTTTTAAAAAAACACAAATTGAACTTAAAAATTAAAACTTAAGTTATTTAAAACAAATATTTAAAATACTTAATTACAAGAAAGATAAAAACCATAAATTAAAAACATAATTTTTATTAAACATTTAATATAAAAAAAAATTATTAATTGATACCACTTAAATTAAGAAATAAATAATTGTTAAACTAAATTAATAAAAGACTTCATTTTAATATACTATACAAATAATTTCAGGGTAGCAGTGAATAAAAATGAATAGAATCAGTGACCCTTAAGGTTACCGATAGCTCTTGTCTACCTCACCGGTAGACAAAAAACAAAATTTAATGAATGAATAATAAAACTGCATACAAAAGATTAAATATTTAATGTTTTTAAACTCTTAATTAATTAATTAATCAACTAAGTGAAAACATAAAATTAAAAGCAAACTAATTTATTTAGTTTGACATAAAATTCATAACGTAAGTAATTAGAAGGAAGACTGGACAAATTATTTAACATTGTTAACCTATTCTAATTAAACTAAATTAAAAGATAAGATATTAAAATAAAAACTAATTTAATTAAATAGAATTACGATGATTAAAAAATTTTATATAAAAATGTTAGTTTATTAAAAAGTCTAGAAGATTTAATTTGACCAAACTAATTAAGAGATAATTAAATTTAAAAAGTAATGTAAGAATAAAATTATTACTTTAATGACTAAAAATTCATAATTAATTATAATAATTTTTTAATTAAAAAATTAATTAAAAAATACAAAAGTACAATTAATTAGTAAAAAGTGCTTAAATAATTAATTAAATCAGTAAAAATTAATTAAAAAGATGTGGCAAAACTATGTAAAAATAGAGCCACATAAAATTCCCTCGCACTTAAGCAGTGTTAGTCCTCAAACAATCCCATGTTTTATTATCTTTGAAAAACAGTGATGTGTTTATTATTTTTCTCAAAATGTAGCATGTCCAGCACTCAAAAACAGAGGACTAAACATAACAGTTGGATTTTAGAAAATGAATTGCTCATATGAATCTTTCCTATAACAAATACTCAAGGGTAATTAAGAAAGCAAAGACCATCCATCAAAGAAGATGTTGTGCCTCATATGTGATACAACTTAATGACTCACTTCAATCCAAGCTCGGGTTCTAATTTCAAGAGTCACATGAGGTAAAACATCAATGGAATTAAGGACTTAACCAAGACACATTGTACTTTGACAGAATCCTTGGTTCCAAAGATAATAAATTTAATTTTTTTGAATCACCTTATCGATAAAACCAAAATGATTTCCATATAAACATATTGACACCTTCTTCATCTGGCATTCATCATTCCCCTCACATTAATGAACTTATTTTTTACCCTAGACACTTTATTTATTTTTTTCCAAGACATGTATCATGTACTAAGAACTGTGCAATGCACTTATTCAAGTTGTACAAGGGCTTAAAGAAAATATAAAAGCACCCAACATCTAGGGTCTCTGAGACTCACCCTGGGATCCCAGATGCCCATACGACTCCGGTTTCAAAAGGTTTATATTAAAAATAATTTATATTGTCTCATTAAGTTGATAAATATTTATAAACAAAAGATGAATGAGGTCCCTAGAATCTGAATCAATCTTCCATCTCCATGGTTTATGATCATAACTCCACAAACATGTAACCCAAATAACATTCAAAAGTAGTTTCTAAGCAAGATTTCCATGAAACCACTAAGCAAGACCACTCAGCAATCATCCAACCTCATTAATTTCAGATTCAGAGCAGTTTATAACTACCAATCAAAGCACTATTCAAAGGCAAGACCCAATTGAGTACAGTGTCCAACATAGAAATAAAATAGAATTTTGAAAAAAATTATCCATTTTTTAAAAAAATAATTAAGTTAAATGGGAATTGATAGGCTTACATTAAATCACAGTTTAGCATAGTCAAGAATTGACCCCCTAATTCCCACACACTTTAAACCCAACTTTGTCCCCAAAGCTGACATCCAAATATGGAGAAGTTAAATTAAACATTAACGGTTCAAAACACTTTTTCAATAGAGTAGATTAATAACATGTATAAAGGGTATCTTTGAAATTCAATAATGTTTCTTGCCACAATGAATAAATAATCAGAAGGTTCATATCCAGATACACAAATTAATATTTAAGTCTAATGACAATGATTTTCAATAAAACTCAAAAGTAAATGTGAAGTGTAAGTGCACTATGAATTTAGGATAAATCAAGTTTAGATGAATTAATTCAGTTGGGTGATCAACACAACAGACAAAGTTCAAGATAAAACCCCAACCCAAAGAAGATTCAAAAGACCAGATACATGTACCCCCCCCCCCCAACACACTTAATTTCATAAAGTGAAACATTATTTCAATATTTATCAATGAATTCAAATTTAAGCAAGAGGCGCAGGAAGAATTTTTCAATTCAACTTAGTGACATGCATCAAAAGATTTTTGTAGGCAAGATATGCAGTCAATTTTTGAAAGTTGTAAGGAGAAGAAAAATGAAATAGAAACTAATGAATATAATACTTCCATGAATAGGTTTATCATTATTACTCGGCTTGGGAATTCCACCCCCTTAATGACACAAGCAGCAGCATCCAGAGACAGAACCATGAGACAATAAACAAGAAGTAACTGGTATTTCACAACAACAAAGCATAGAAGCAGCACTTTATTCAAGGTTAAAAAGAAACAACATAAATAAAAAAACAACCATGGGTTGCCTCCCATGCAATGCTTTGTTTTAAAGTCTTCATCCAGACTTTATTTAATTACAGTTTTCAAGCACAGTGAAGGTTGCCAATCCCTTCGGTTGTCCCTCAAAATAATGTTTCAACCTCTGCCCATTAACTAAAATTGGTTTATTTTCTTCGCCTACAATTCCAACAGCTCCATTCATATGCACACTCACAATTGTAAAAGGACCAGACCACTTGGACTTCATCTTTCCAGTAAAGAGTTTAAGTCTAGAGTTAAAGAGAAGGACCTTTTGTATAGGTTTGAATTCATTGTTTTGAATGATAGAATCATGAAATATTTTAGTCCTCTCTTTATAAATCCTTGAATTATCATAAATCTCTCTCCTAATATCATCATGTTCGCTCAGCTCAAGTAATCTCCTCTCACCAGCACTCATAAAATCAATGTTAAGAGCATTAACTGCCCAATATGACATATGTTGCAACTCCACAGGTAAATGACAACATTTCCCAAACAACATCCTCTAAAGAGACATACTTATAGGGGTCTTGAAATTAGTTCTATATGCCTATAATGCTTCATCCAATTTAACAGCCCAGCCTTTCCTAGAGGTAGACACAGTTTTCTCAAGTATCTATTTCAGTTCCCTATTAGAAATTTCCAACTGTCTAATGGACTGTGGATGATAAGGGGTACCATTTTTATAAACACAACCATATTTCTCCATCAAAGATTTAAAATTATAGTTCTTAAAGTGTGTTCCATTATTAGTGATAAAAGATCTTGGGACTCCAAATTGTGCAAAGATGTTCTTTTTCACAAATTTTATTACGGAATTGGCCTAATTTTTGGGTAGTGCCACTACCTCAACCCATTTTGAAACATAGTCTACAGAAACAAGAATATACTCATTCCCATGAGATGATGAAAATAGAACCATGAAATCTAAACCCCAGACATAAAAAATTTCAGCTTCCAGAATTCATTTTTGGGGTAACTCTATCTTTCTACCAACATTACCTAGCCTCTGACATCTATCACAGCCAACCACAAAGCTTCTAGCATCCTTAAAAAGAGTAGGCCAATAGAAACCCAATTGTAGAGATTTATGAGCAGTTCATTCACCACCATGGTGACCTCCCCAAGGTGAAGAGTTATAATTTTCTAAGAAAGGAAACATATCTTCCTTAGAAAAACACATCCTAAGGATACGGTTAGCACATCTCCTAAACAACAAGGAATCATCACAAATATAATATTTAAGTTTAGAAATGAATTTATTTCATTGATTATTGGACACATTCTTGGGGAAAACTCCTACAGCAAGGAAGTTGGAAAAATATGCAAACCAAGCAGATTTCCTGATTGACACAGTGAGTAGCTTCTCATCAGGAAAGTAATAGTTTATCTACTTAGGTTCTTCAGATTGAGAATGAGTAAGAGGAAGCCAAGATAAGTGGCCAACAACTAACTTATCAGATCCCTTATTATCCCTAATCTCAAAATCAAATTCTTGTAACAATAGAATCCATCTAATCATCCTGGGTTTAGTTTCATTTTTAGACAGAAAATTATTTAAAGCAGAATGATCAGTGATAATGATGACTTTTGAATCTAATAAGTAATGTCTAAACCTCTCAAGAGAATACAAAATAGCTAACAATTATTTTTCAGTAGTGGTATAATTATTTTGAGCATCATCTAATAGTCTTCTAGCATAATACACCACATGCAGTTTCCGATATTTCCTCTATCCAAAGACAACACATACAGCCATATCACTAGCATCACAAATAAGCTCAAAAGTTAGTTTCAATTTAGGTGATGTAATAACAGGTGAGGTAGTGAGTTTCTCTTTAATAAAATTAATTTATTTAAAATAGTTTTGATCAAAATTGAAATGTGAATCCTTGACCAGCAAAGAACATAAGGGCTTAGTTATTTTTAAAAATTCATTCATGAATCTCCGGTAGAAACCGACATGCCCTATGAAACATCAAATACCATTAACATTAATAAGATATGGAAGTTTTTGAATAACATCAATCTTAGCAGTATCAACTTCTAGGCCTCTCTAGGACACTTTATAAACAAGCACTATACCTTCTGTAACCATGAATTGAAATTTCTCCCAATTAAGATCAAGGATGGTCTCAATGAATCTTTCCAAGACTAACTCAAGATTTCTTAGACAAGTGTCAAAAGTACTACCCACAATAGAGAAATAATCCATGAAAACTTTAATGATTCTTTCAATCATATCCAAAAAGATATCCATCATACACCTTTGAAAGGTGGATAGATCTCCACACAACCCAAAGGGCATCCGCCTATAGGAAAATGTCCTAAAGGGGCATGTGAAAGTTGTCTTTTACTGATCCTCTAGAGAAACAGAAATCTAGTTGTAACCAAAATACCCATCTAGGAAATAGAAAAACTCATTTTGAGTAAGCCTCTCAAGCATTTGGTCCAAAAAGGACATTGGAAAATGGTCCTTCCTAGTGGCTCTGTTAAGCTTCCTATAATCTATACAAACTCTCCATTTTTTGGCTTTCCTAACCTCAACTTCTTTCTTTTTTTTCATTCATAATTACAGTAAAAACTCCCTTCTTGGGAACATCCTGGACAGGGCTAACCCAAGAACTATCAGAAATGGGATATATCATTCCATTATCTAGTAGTTTGATCACTTCTTCTCTCACGACTTACTTCATGTTTGAATTCATTCTTCTTTGACACTCTACCCTAGGCTTATGGCCGGGTTCCATAAGTATTTTATGCAAACAAAATGAGGGACTAATACCATTGATATCATCTATTGTCCAGCCTATGGCATATTTAAACTTCTTTAACACACTCACCGATCTTTCCCCTTGATTTCCATTGTGTTCAGCAGAAATTATTACAGGAAAAGTGGACTTCTCACCCAGAATTGAATATTTAAGATGGGCAGGGATAGGCTTCAGTTCAAGAGTGGGAGGTTCTACACACGAAGGAAGAATCCTAGGACTAGGAGGTCCATTATCTTCAATATATCTCTTGTAAGTAATATTTAAATATGAATGATTTTCAATTTCATTCACATATTTAGTAGTAACAGTGGTATTGTCCAGTGTGGGTAGTACACTGTCCTAATTTTCCATATCAGAATTCAACAAATTTATCAGATCAGAATCAGCTAATTGTCTAAAAAGTTATCCTTCAACATCATCAAAGTGTTCAAAAAGGTTGGTGTAAATAGAGACACACTAAAATTCACTCAAAAGCTCCTATGTTCAGAAATAGTGGACTCTTCCATAGCAGATATTGGACAGTTGTCCAGTTCTGGAATGTTCTCTAGATTTGGTGTTTGAGTAGAATTTTCAATTTCTAAGACAGATTAACCGGGATTTTCAACTTCTAAAACGAATTCAAAAATTTTATAAACATCACAATTATTACCTTTTGAGAATTTATTTTTAGACTCATCAGAGTTTCCAATAGATTTCTCATCTTCTAAAGACTCTAGCATTGAAAAGTTATCAGAAAAAGATGGTCCTTTAACAATTTTAAACACATTGAAATATTCTTGTTTTTATCCAATTTTGAATATTAATTGAACCTTAGAGAAATCCATAACAGCACCACCTGTGGACAAGACGAGACTACCCAAGATAATGGGAACATCTTGATCGCACTCCATATCTAAGACTAAAAAGTCTGCAGGCAAAAACAGCTTCCCAACCCCAACTAGAAAATCATCTACTCTACATACAGGATGACTGAACGATCTATCGGCTAACTGTAATATGACTATGGTGGGTTAATGATCACCCACACTCAACTGTTGAAACAGTGAGTATAGAAGCATAATAATTCTATCACCTAAATCACACAAACATTTTAGCTAATAAGAGATTCCTAATGTGCAAGGTATGAAAAAACTACCTGGGACTTTCAGTTTAGGTGGGATTTTATTTTAGAGTAATTCATTACACTCTTCAGTGAGGCTGTATGTAGCAAATTATTCCAATGTTTTTTTTGAACCAATTTTCTTCAAAGATTTCAAGTAATATGGGATTTGAATTAAGGATTGAATGAATAGAATGATTAACCGATGTTTAGAAAGGAGACCATGGAACTGAAGAAGTTCAGCCCTAGTGTTTCTTTGAGGATTCAATTTCATAGGGAAAGGGATGGTTGGGGCAAACTTTTCCAGGATAATAGGTATATCCCTCACATCTTCATCAACTTTTTATTTTCCTTTATTCTTTTGATTTTTAGATGAATTTTCATCCTGTATTTAATGTGATAAAGATTTAGATCATTTTCATTACTTTTCTGTGAATTCCCATCATGTGTGTAAAGAAGTTTTTGATTTCCAGATTGAATATGATTTCATTTTGGGAATTTTCAAGGGCTTTTTCAGTAAAAACATGAGTATTAAGCCCACTTCTAGTGACAACAGCCATGGCATTCTCTAAAGGGTTAAGTTCAGTGGTACATGGAAGTCTTCCTTTTTCCCTAAAAGAAAAATCCCAAGAAAGTTCTCTAAGTTGTGTTTCCATGTTTTACATTCTAACATCAGTTTTCATTTTATCAGACTCATATTGATTTTTATGTTTGGTATTCTAATTCATGTATCATTCTTATTGAGAGTTTAATTTTTTCAAAATTAGATCAATCTTAGAAGACATGTTCCTGTCATTGTTTCCTTTTACATTTGAAGACTCACCCCTTTGTTCGTTTTGAATGTTTGGTCTTGGTTGATTAGAGTAATTAGGGGCAGTGGATTGTTTGATTAATCCTCGATCTTTCTAGGACAGATTTGGGTGGTTCCTATAGCCTTGGTTGTAATTGTTTGAAAATTGATCTTTATTAGGAGGAATTCTAGGACCATAGTTAATTTTTTTTTATTTTTCCTATTATTGGGCCGACATATCAAAATTAGGACAGAATTTTTCAGTATACCCAGACATACCACACTGGACACATTGTTCCCTTAAGGATTGGTTGGTGTTTTGATAGCCAAGTTGGTTAATAGTTTGTTTAGAATTCTGGTTCATAAAGGATTGATGTTGGTTGGTGATTTCAGCTAGATGAGCTTGAGTTCCATTCATTGAACCAGTTTCTGAATTAACATTTCTATTTACTATTTTCCTTCTTGAATTTTTATGTTGTGAATTCAATGCAAGATTATTAAGAAAAATTATATGTTCTTCATTTGTTTTATCATTGTAATTACCCCTGCATCTTGGTCAACTAGGTTCTGTCTAAAGGAGTACATCACTTCATAGAAAGTTTCCATTAGAAGGTGTGATGGGAGTTGACGATGGGTACACTTCTTAAGAAGATCCCTGAATCGATCCCAAGCTTCCTGAAAATCTTCTCCATCCTCTTGATAGAAACTAGTTATTTTAGTTCTATGTTCACCTTTCAGCCTTTGAGGATAAAATTTCATAACGAAAGAGTTATACACTTGATTCCAGTTTTCGAAAATGTTCTCATATAGACTAAAAACTAGTTCCTAACTTTCCTATTAAGGGAAAAGGGATATAATCTCATTCTAAGTTCATTTTTTGTGAGTCCTATAAGAAGTAACTGTTGCACAATGTTAAATAAGTATCTAATGAAGAAAATTGAGTCCTCATTAGAGAGTCCATTAAAAGTAGGCAACATAGAAATATGTGATTATTTCAATACATAATTTCTGGACCAAGGAGATAACCTAATGGATGATGGATTTCTTGAAACTTGAGGGAGTTCAAATTCCCTCATCCTTGGCCTTTAAATGTCCTCTATGTGTTCTGGATGGTTTTGAAAATTGTTATTAGGAACTCTGTAATATAAGTTTTCTATTTCATTTTTGTTCTTCTTTCTTAGAGCAGTGAGATTTTTTTCCATTTCTCAGTTTAGTGGCTCTTGACTAGCACCAAAAGTTCTTGTGCTCAAGAAAACAATAATATATAGTACTCAACAGTAATTATTCAAAATGATAAGTAACAGATTTTTTTACAGATCTCAAATTCTCTAATTATTTTTTGATTTTTATAGATTTGATTTTTTTTAGTTTTTTTAGAGTAATGGATCGTGCCTTCCATGAAAACAGTGCCAAAAATATGACCTAAACTATCGTTGAAGTCGGTAAAAGTTTAAAATTTATAATCCTACTAACTACTGTATATGTGGAAAGCAGGGTCAAACCCACAAGGAAAGCAATTTTGACCACTATTCTTCTAAAAACCTTCTAAACCCACACTATTGTCTACAATGGAGAGGATAATATATTTTATTTTTCTTTTTATAAAGTAGTAAAGTGAAAGAATATTGAAAACATAAATCTACACTAAATTGAAACTAGGCACAGCTAAAAATAAAGAGACACATAAATATAGAACACTGTTAAAAAAAACTATAAAAACGCTCGGGTAAAAATATCTATTATACTGGTTTTAAAGGTATTCTGATTCACTTAAAGGATGTTGCAGAGTTCCAATTTAAAGATTATGACTCACCTCCCTCACTAGGAGTTATGTCACACAAGACAAACAATTTAATATTTCTCCACTCCAAAATTAATCAACTGTTATCTATTTGAAAATTAACAGCAAGATAAACTAACCCTAAGTATTGAAGTCTTTTGAATCTATTATCTTTTGAAAACTGTTTCCATAATAATTCTCGCTAACTAAATGTGAAATCATGATATTATGTTCTAGTGGTATGAGTAGTTGGATAAACTCAGTATCAATCTCGCTGATCAATTCTGAAATCATCAAAATGATTAAGTGAAAGAGATTTAACGGATAACCAATAGAACTCCAAATTATCCCCGAACATTATGACTTATCTAGAAAACATGTTTAATATCATAACAGTAATTGAAAACATGTTAAGCTGAGTTTATGAATTCAAACACAATGGAAGTAAGACTCTTCGTAAGGTACTCTACTCCTATTCTCCTTCAGCTCCAGGAAGTGGTTCCAGAGTCGCCCTCTGGTGTCTTATCCTCAACACTGGCTCCTTGAATGTGTTTTTTTCTCAAATGAATCACCCTCACACAATCTACTGCATGATCTGTCTTATGTAGCCACTGTCAAAAGCTACTTGTCACCGAACATTTTCCATCGACTTCAAAGGCTCTTCACATGTGCACTGCACACGTGCATTTTTTTCCAACTAGCATGTCATGCTAGTTTTCCCGACGTAACTAACTCCGGATGAGTTAGTTAAGTGTACTTGGGAGATTTCCCATTTCTTGAATGATCCTGCATAAGAAAAAAAAACAAAACAATTAAAATGATAAGGATATAAAGAATTATAGATTACGAAATTAGATTATTAAAAAGCGTTTTTAAAAGAATTATTAAACTTTTAAATAATTTTATTAAGTAAATTATTTTATTACTATTACTAATAACTAGTAATTATATATTAATTAATTATAATGAATTAAAAATTTATTATTAAATAGATATTATTTAATTATAATAGATAAATTATGAAAATTTACGTATTATAAGTTGATCGAACTTGTTAATAAAAGACTTATTATTAAAATTAAGAATTTCTACTAATTATTAATTTTGATGATAAGTTGTTCATAAGTTATAATTAATTGAAATTTTTAATGTAAATTATAAACATTAAGTCTATTATTATTTTGAAAGATTATATTATTAAAATTTTATCTTAACTAGTTTAGTTTAACTATAATTTAATTTTTATCTTGTTATTAGTATTTAATTTTATTAACTTGTATTATTAAATAATTTTTAATACGTATTATTAAATTATAATTAATAATCTTTTTAATAATATATTCTAATTTGATATTAGAAAAAACTATCAGTTAATTAAATAAAATTTTATTTATGTTTATAAATTATGTTTTATTAAATATCTTATGTGAATTACTTATTTATAATTACTAATGTTTACTATTTTTCAGTTTATGTTTTTCTATTTTAACTTTGTTTTAGATCATTAGTTTTTTTAGATTTTTTTAACTTCTCCCCCCCCCCAAATCGCCGCAGGGGGGGGGGGGGGTTCTACTTCTCCAGCATAACCCACGGCGGTCTGGTTCCCCTCGGCTCCATCAGTACCAGCGACATCCTCATTCTCCCTCCATCCATGGCGGTGCAACTCATCTATGGAAGAACTTCCCTCAGCATCTCCTCATACTACCATAGTAGGAGGAACTCGTCCTCCCTTGTCCTAGAATCCTCCTCGCATAGTAATCAGCGTCAAGGCCAACTAGATCAGCTCCAGTGGTACTGGCGGAATCCTCCTGTTCGGCTTCGGTGGCGAGCTCTTCTCCTGTGGCGGTTGAAGGTATACATCCTGGATCGTGGCCTGGGAATCTCTCAACAGCATCAAGTAGCGCCAGCTCTGTCTTACTCCTGAACTCGGCTCTGGCACGACCCTGCACCGTCTTTATCCAGCGGCAGTGAGGTGTCCATCATTGGGAATATTTTTATTTTTTAAATAGAACTGATTTGGAATCGAAACAGTTTATGGTTGCTTGATTTCTGGGTTTTAGATAAGATATTTCAGTTTATTTTTGAATTTATGGTATTATTCTGGTCTGGTATTTCGATGATGAATGGTGCAGTGTAAAGATAACAGAGGATAGATTTGATTCAGTGCCCTATGGTTACAGTGAGACTGTGAAGAACCGGTAACTAAGGTGGTACTGACAGTGATGGTGAGAAGTAGGAGTGTCACCAGTAGCACTTGTAGTGTAAAATAAGTGGAAGAGGAAAGGTGATGAAATAGAAAAGCTGTATAGAAGAACAGGGAAGGCCATCGGTTTGGCACAAGACACTAATGACGACACACTGCATCAGTAGGCTATGTGTGAAAGGCTAACGGTGAGGTACAGAAGGTCATTGTTAGCTAAAATGAAGGTTACCGGTGCAATGAAAATAGAGTTCACTGTTAGGCTTATATTAAAGGTTCATCGATATGCGAAGTAAAATGGTTACCGTTCGATCAAAGGGACACCAGTATAAAAATTATAGAGGTTATCAGTGATGATTAAATAAAAGGGTCACCAACAGATAAAATTAAAATACTCACCATTGCGTCAAAAAGAAAAGGGTCACCGATGCAATAAACATTAAGGTTACCGGTAGGCATAAAAATAAGGTTACCGATATACTTAAATAAAGAGGTTACCGGTAAAATAAATGCAAGGACATTGTTAGACATAAAATAAACAAAAGAGGAGCAGTAGCATGTGGGTCACCGTTAGAATGAAAAAATAAAAATAATAGTCACCGGTGCATAAATAGGGTCACCGATAGAATTAAAATGAAGGTCACAGTTATTTAAAAAATAGAGGAGCATCCGCATGGGGGTTTCACCGTTAGTTATAAAAAAACTCACTGTTGCGTTAAAATAAAAGGGTCACCAATAGAAAACTAAAAGTGAACTCTAAAAAAACACAAATTGAACTTAAAAATAAAAATTTAAGTTATTTAAAAAAATATTGGAAATAATTAATTACAAGAAAGCTAGAAACCATAAATCAAAAATAGAATTTTTATTAAACTTTTAACATTATAAAAAATAAAAAAATTATTAATAGATAAGACATAAATTAAGAACTAAATAATTGTTAAACTAAATTAATAAAAGTATTAAATTTAAAATACTATATAAATAATTTCATGGTAGCAGCTAATAAAAATGAATAGCATCAGTGACCCTTAAGGTTACCCATAGCTCTTGTCTACCTCACCAGTAGAAAAAAAATAAAATTTATTGAATGAATAATAAAATTGCATACAAAATATTAAATATTTAATGTTTTAAAACTCTTAACTAACTAATTAAACAACAAAGTAAAAGCATTAAATTAAAATAAAACCAATTTATTTAGTTTGAACTAAAATTCTTAACTTAAGTAATTGGAAGGATGATTAGACAAATTATTTATCATTATTAACCTATTCTAATGAAACTAAATTAAAAGATAAAATTTTAAAATAAAGACTAAGTTAATAAAATATGATTACATTGATTAAATTATTGTTTATAAAAATGATAGTATATTAAAAAGTCTAGCAGATTTAAATTGACCAAACTAATTAAGAGATAATTAAATTAGAAAAGTAATGTAAGAATAAAATTATTAATTTAAAGACTAAAAATTCATAATTAATTATAAAAATTGATTAGTTAACAAAAATAATTATAAAAATTCAAAAGTGAAATTAATTAGTAAAATGTGATTAAATAATTAATTAAATAATTAAAAATTAAGTAAAATGATGGGGTAAAACAATGTAAAAATAGAGCCACATAAGTGTAAATACCCTTTGATATATCATATCACTAATCAATTCAAATTCACTATATTCAATGATTAATTTTATAGGTATTTTCCTTTTGGATATTGTGATTCAAATATTTTAATGTTGTATAAGCCACTTTTATTTAAAAATATATTTTTAAATAAATTATTTGATATATGAAGAATGATTTGGACAGACGAGACATATATTAGGGACTATTCATGAAAGAACCTATATTCTTCAATAGTGCCTTAAGATAATTTTTTTTTGAGAAAATCCCTTGAGGTTTATTTCCAAGAAGAACCAGAAGGGTTTCAACCCACATACATAAATTAGAATGTTAATTGATCTTGATAGTAACTATCTAGAGGATATATCCTGACAGTTCTGACATCCAACATTATGCCTTTCCTTCATTTAAAGTATTACTATCCATATGATTTTCACTATGAAAAAATATATGGATGCATTTTCATTTTATGATTATTGATTAAATGTAATGTGTGTTTATTTATTCACCTATCTATGTGGATAATGATCATTGACTCAAGTTATCTTCCACTGTACATTACCCTTACTGGGCATTTTATCTCACTATTTTCTAATATTTTATTTTCCCCAATTTTGAAATAAATTTATTATCACTAATATGTAGGGTTAACCGTGGAGAATAATAGTGTTCTCAAATAAAATACATTTTTTTATTTCATGTATAAAATGTAATTTAAATTTCAAATATGAATATAGTTTACAATGAATACTAAAATATTTGGTCATTTGGGATGGTATTTCTTGTATCTTATGCAAATGAAATAAAGTAAGAAACTGACTCTAGACTACTGGGGTTGGGGCCTTTACCCTATATACCTAATATTACATGTGTTTTTACATGGATTAATGTTGTTTATTTATAATGAAATGTTTTATTGTTTTAATTGGATTCATCACTACTGGTATCAAAGCTATTATTTAAAGAATGTTTTGCTATAAATATAAGTGTATGGGTCTAGGGTGTATCCGTCAGAAGCAGATCAGTGTTTAAATAGCATTATAGGTTAGAAATTTTTTTGGGTATAATTTAGTAAATTTATATACCACAATAGTATTTTATTTTAATTTTTTTCATAATTTTAAAGTCATTGACACCCTTTTGAGGTTGTATGTGATGGGATTCTAAGACTATTAATGATAATTTTGTAGATGATAATTGGGTTTTAGGAAAAGTACCGGATTAAGGATTTGATAAAAAATTTGTATGGTATCTTATCTAGGTTTGAGTTAATTATACCTAAATAGGACACATGATTATCTAATTTTGGAATATATGGCGAGATAACCTTGGGGATTGAAAATTAATTTAATATCAGGAAAATTCAGGGTATATTTTAGAATAAATTAATATTTTGTTTTAGTATATATGATTAATGGGTAAAAAGTTATTGGTTGATGATTAATATTTTTTTGGTGATAAAGGCTAAGTGGAATTTAGGGAGAATATATTTTCAGGATTTTTTATTTTATGGTATAGTTAGAGGTTACATGATATGTTTGGGTTATTTATTTTTGAGATTAATTATTTTTTGGACTAAAAAATTTAACTAAAAGAGTTATTGTTTGTCAATTTCATAAATATTTTTTTCAATAGTAATTTTTTGATTACATGATCATGAAAATTAATCCATGAAAGCCATGTCTGTATAAACTCAAAAGTCTTATCACCAAGTAAAGAATTATATTCTTGTGACATAATAATATTAATTAGTAAAGATGAGTTTTTTTCATACCAGTGATAGTGTGGTTGATATATCCTTAGAAATTATATCATGAGTCAGGATTATATTAAGAACACCATCATAATTTTTCATCGAGGGGAGAAATTAAAATTGAGATGTTGAAATTTATTTAAGGGCTATATGAAACTTCTCATTATTTTATTATATATATTCCATTAAATTAATAGTATGATTATTATCTTTTATCACACACAACCCCAATCTAAAACCAACAACCCTATGAAATCTATGGTTAAATGAGAAGCAATGATATCTAACAGTGAGAGTCTTCTTTATGAGGATCATTTTTTCAAGCATATAAATAAAGTAACATCACTTGGGTTTTACCTATAACAATACTAATTTGAGATTTAAAATGTGTGAATTGTGTGGAATTATCTATTAGAGATGTTCAATCTCTTAGAAATCACATTGAGATCCATGATGACTGAATCACTATTCAAGTAGTCAACCATTTAATATCTTACCCATAGATTATATGGAGAGTTCAAGAGGAGTTTTATAATAATACGTTAGAATGATATAAAAACAAATTATATATTCCCATCATTTTTGAATTTTTATTAAATTTAATATTAAAATAAGTATAAAATATTATCTTCCATACAAATCTATTGATTAAATCCTTGGAAATATGTATTCAATTTTAAAGATTTAATCTAAAACCATTTGATGTTTAAAAGATATATTTTTCCAAGAAATATATTTTTCTATATTTATTTATTAATAAATTGAATTTAATGATTTTAAATGATTATTATAATAAAATTTTAAATAAGGCTAATATTATTTCATCAGTAATTTAATTGGTAATTGATATAAAATAAGATTAATAAATATTTAATTTCAAAATGATATTTTCTATAATAGAAATAATTTTTTTACATTATACATTTTAAAAATAAAATAAAAATTCAATTTTTTTAATATTATAATAAGTGAATTATTTCTTGATTCAACATGTGAAAATTAGACTTGAATGAATTTGTGGGATTTTTATTTAAAAAGGTGATTTTTAGTGAATAGTAAAATATTTTTATTATTATTTAAATGTAAGTTAATTTTTATCAAATTTAAAATTTTAATAAAAATATGAGTTTCATATTTGGAATCTTTATTTATAGTTTATTTAATAATTTCAATTTCAATTTTTTTCCATAAAAATAATAAACTTAATATAGAAGTTAGTCACCATTTTAATGGCTAAAGAAGGTAAATGGGTTAAATTTTGGGGATAATCCTATAAAACAATATCACTAATGGTGGGATGATGGATTTATCAATGAATTCTCATCTTAAACTCTCTTTATATTTATTTTGGATCAATAATACATGAACAAGAAAACTGTTTTAAATAAAAAAATTAATATTTGCAAAAATTATACTCCTCTATATTATAAATGGATTCCTTCACCATAACATTTCTCCTTACACCATAATCCTTTTATATAATCCATTATATTTAAAAAATACTCCCCAAAACCCTTAATATCTCTTTATAGTCTTTGGTCTCATCAAAATACCACCATTTCAGGGCATAATCCCTTTATTAATGGAATCATCCCAAGACGTAAGGTGAGAACTTCTAATTACTTTTTCCATTTTTGCGTTTATTATTCTAAGAAGTACATATATATTCTTAACATACTAACATAATTACATCAGTATAATTTTTATTCTAAAATTTTTCATTGTTAATGTAATAATAATTTCCTACCTTTCTAACATCCATTCCAAAGGTGAAAATGGTGCATATTTTATGTGAAGACTACCACCTTCCTGGAGAAAATTTTTTATTTTTCATAATTGAATAACATTGTTTGTTTTATAAATGTATTTAATAATTTTTTGTAGTATTTATGAAATTATTATGATTTTTGAAAAAAATATCCTTTATAATAATCATATTAATAATAAATGATCATAGTGATTTTAACAACCTAAAACGAGCAGACCGTGACATATTCCTAATTTGAATCAAGTTTTGAAATTCTTTTGAGATGTATTACACTGTTATAATAGAATGAAAAATATTATATAAATATATAATTGTACATATGATAAATTCATTTAAATTGAGTGATTACTAAAATCATTACACTAAAATTGAGAACAAATATCAAACTACTAAGAAATGATGATCAAGATTAATAGAAAACAATTTATAATTGTGAAATAAATAAACATGAAATATTAATATAAAATGTGATGAGCATTAATAAGATTATAAAATAAATGATTAATTAATTTTAATTTTTTATCCAAGATGATAAATTCTTTCCGAGAAAGTAGGGATTAATGGTAAGGGTTTCTATGTCTCAATTACAATTCCATGAGAACTATTTTAGGTTATGAATCTATAATTTTTTTGACATAGTGTACATAAAACATTTTGATTTCATATATATTAAATAATTTTTTATAATATATAATTTAACATACAATAAGTTTTTCCATTTCATTGGCTTTCTATTCATATATTTTCTCAGTCTTAAGGTTTCTTGTCTCATAATTTCATTATTTGAGAAATGTTTTTATGAACATATTATATTTTATATAGTATATATAATGACTCCATGATAATTTATACCATGGTTTTTACATTATTAATGGTTTATAATTATCTCATTCACACTCTCTCTCTTTCATGGGGTTTTACTTTAAATGTTAAAAAAATATATAATTAGGGTTTCATTTAGCTATTTACATTAATTTTTTTTAATTTTTTACACGTCTCATTCTCTTCCATGTCAATATTATTTATTTGTAATAAAAAGTGTTCATTTAAATACATTATATAGTACATAAGGTAATTATCAACTAACTTTTACTTCATTTATAGTGGTTTAAAATGAATATTCTTAACATTATTCGTAATGGTCATATATTTCATTCTTTTTAAAATGGGTGAAAAGAATATTTTTAAGGGATTAAATAAACGTTTTACATTCCACTTATATATTTATCTTCAACTATATTTTTTTAATATTTATCTTTATTTCATTCCTTGTTTTTATAATAATTTAAAATTATGGCTATAATATTTTTTTAAAAACTATAGGGATAAATATAAATATAGGAAATCAACTGAATATTTTGTAATGGAAAGTGTGGGTGGCATCTCATTAATAACATCCACATCTGTATATAAACAAGTGGATGAATGATTTTTCTCAGATGCACCTAGGAGTGATACACCTGAATAATTTTGTGTTGGAATTACATAAACCTTAACTATGTTCACAATTAATTACAACAACTATTGAACTAATTTATTAGTCATAGGGTGTTTGATTTGGATATTTTACATACCAATTTATGAATCATGGAAACTGTTGTATTAAATGATCTAAATTTTGATTTCTTGTTATATGATTCCATTAGAATGTATTTAGAACCATATCATTTGAAGAAGTCGTGTTTAAATTATTTTAAAAAAATTAATTTTAATCATAATCCATGGTCTTATTTATGTACGGAGTGATGGATATGAAAAATTTATAAGTAAAATGACCAATCACTACCTTTTTATTTTCTAATTATCCACCATACTTAAACATAAATTTTCTTCGAATGAATTTCCTTGATTAATACCCAATATTTCATTCTTTTTATTAAAGTATTTTAACCATGATAAATATACATTTATTTAATAGTAAATATTGAATCTTTTTTTACTTGTTAATATAATAAAAATGTTTATTTATTACAAATACCATTGAATTATTTAATGTCCATTTATTCCCATTAAATGATTAATTCATTTGAATGATTTAGTAATGGGTGGGGCCTATAATTATATATCCTTTTGATGCATGAGTATGTATCATGAGGAAAAATGGCTTAGGTATATAGAGTATTCATTAACTATATATGATTGAGATCATGGAATACAACCTAGATGGAAAGATTATGATGTGAGAAATTATGTATTACATCACTATGATACTAATTAGTGTTGTTCATGCGATTATTTACATTGTTATTTAATACATGGATTTATTTTATTCAAATATTACGAGTTACGGGTAATTAGTTTTTCATTATTTATTCCAAACATATTATTCATGCCCCATTTATTTTATGATAGATTCTATTATGCGCTACTAGTTATAGAGCATTTGAGTTCCCTCCTTTATTTTTTAATTAATTTTACTAGGTCATGAAGAATTGAATTATGTTTTTATTCATAGATTGAAATAATGTATGTGAATTGTTTTGGGAAACATTGAAGAAATAATTTTAAATAATAAGTTATTGATATCGTGAAAAATGTTAAATGGGAGAGAAAGACATGGGTTTTGATAGTTAATTGTTTTTCCTAATTTTTTATAACTCTAAAAATAAAAGGACTTATGTATGTATGATAATGAATGTTGGTTGTTTATAATGAAATTACAGATTTTTAATTTTGGTTTCATATATGTTGGCATCAAAACCAATGTCAAAAGAATATTTTTGTATCACTAGATCTGGGAGTATGGGTTTAGGGAGTCTCAAAGACTCAACTTCTTAGACCTATAAAAAATTATGCATGTATTATATATCATAAATACTCTATAAAAAACACTATAATAATCACAATATAGGTTATAATAAATATATAACTTATTTATGGTGAAACATAGTGTATACTCAATCCCCAAATTCATCTCCTAGAAGTTTCTCAAAAAAGAATAAAACATCTCAAACATCTACCCAATCTGAATTAAGGATTTCATTAGTACTTCAAATCTAGAAAAGTATTTATTGAATCTCCTAAATTAGACACGTAATCCCATTAATCTATTTATGTTTAAAATATTCCATGGATATTCTCAAGAAATTATAACATCAACATTCTTTGGATACACTGATATACCAACCTCTAATATCACGTGCCTTAATAAATGAACCTTCTTCATCGAGAAATAAAAAATTTATATCATAGAATATAACTGATGTACTATTTTTTGATATACACAATATATATATATATATATTGATAATTATACCCCCATAATTGGGAGTATTATAGTATATCATTGATATTGAAAACTAAAAATAAATCTATATATGAATAGAAGAATCGATTCATCAGGGCTATAAAGGTTGTTAACATGTTCATCAATCCAAATGGTGTAATGAGAAAATCAAACATTTAATACCCACTCCTAATATTAGTATGGTGAATAAAAATAAAAACTAAAAAAATTTATGATTTATAGATCCTAGTTCCATATTTTAGAACAACATGATTCCCCTCATATAAAAATCCAAATCATTTATATGAGGAACATGATATATGTTCTTTATCATAACCTGGGTAACCCTTCGATAAACCATACTTAAGAGTAATGATAAATCTACCTTATTATAGAATAAAATAGAATCAAACCAAGGGTACATAATTTATTGAATAAATTATTTTACCCCAATGGCCTAAAGATAATAATTTATCTCTATAAACATTGAATAACCCATCATGTATGTAGAAATGGTAATAGGATCTATATTATGAATCAAAATAATTGTGAACTCTAATTCCTTATTTGGGGGAAATTACAAGAAGTTATGAATAATGGAATCATGAAATTGATCAGGAAAATGAGTAAAGACTTCCTATCACATCTACTTATATCTCAAATTAATGAAAGAAATCTATTTAGAAATCATCCCTAGATTCCATGAGTCTATTCCCAAACAACCACCCTATAAATACCACATTCATAAAAGATACTCTTTGATGATGGAGGGATTTATGAGATAAATATAATTTAAATCAATCTATACGAAGTATCACATCAATAATTTGTATCTTCATTGCAATGCCATCCAAGAGGGTCCTATATCAACAGTTCCTGATAGTACGATATAAAAACCCATAAATACAATTAGATAATGTTGTTAGGGGTGTATTAGTGAGAATAACTAAAGTTAAATTCCCTTTATTCATCCAAAATTTATAATAAAATAGAGGATATATGATTTTGTGTGATGAATTCATTTTAAAAAACAAATTCTAGGGTTGATTCCACAAGAATCAGACATTGTACCATTAACAGCATGTTGCCATTATCAATAAGATTCATATTTATAACATGTAACTAGCTTGATCCTTGAACCTAGGACCCAATATCCTACCTATTTAATGTGGTGAAGCCTCAATTAAACTATTTTCCCTACCCTTGGGAACCACATCATCCTCTATATCCAAAAAATTGTTAAAAAAACCCCAGTTGAAAATCTATTGTGGAACTCATATCCCAACTCCAGAGCCCTGTGTCTACATCTAACATCTACCAATACCTAACAATTAATTAATCATATAAAAACCATATAATTTTCCATGAAACAATATAATTTATACTACTTAGATAATGTGATACACTATAATCACACATGTCTAGGCATTTCGAAATGGAAATACTCAACAAAAAATAATCCCTAAGGTTGAAGAAACGAAACACCACTCTTTCTACTCTAAATATTGGCACATTGTAATGAACCATCAAACCTATACTTCTTTTTTTGAATACTCACTACCAACCCACACCGAAGGTGGAAATTTCCTTGAATCACTACCCACATTTCGGTTCTTCTCTATGATAAGAGTATGATTCACAACCATTGAAAACTATTTTAGGTGGAAGAGATACACTTGAACTCAAATTTAGTATCTAAACCCATACTCAAAGTTACTATCCATGGATTCCACATCCCTATTCGGCATCAATGAATATGAAATAATATCCCAAAAATTCACTACATAATAATTATTTGATATCCCTTTTTGGGTGAGATGTAAAAATTCCAAGGCTTTATCTACCCTTAAAGTCTCAAGAATGAAATACATATAGATATTGACATGGAAATACATCCACAACATCCTAACATGATACTAAACCTACACAAATACATCCCACTACTGCTTATAAAGTCATCATAACATCTCAATCACAAGAATATCTCACCACTCTAAGGGTGTCTAAATAATGTTAAACGTCACCTAAATTTACTCTCACTAGAACTCATAGCCAAATAAGTAACCTCATTGAGAGTGGGGTGATAGATCTAGAAATATCATGTGAAATCATACATATAATCATTTATTCATGTATATACCTGGTCATTAGTCGTCACCAATGATAGAAGAAACTCTAAGATATTCTCATCAATGATTATCACTAGTGTAATATAGGGGTTTTGACTAAAATTACTGGTGGGAATGCCCATATATTCCTTTTTAGAGCTATAATGGATTCTTCTATTGTAGAATATCACTAAAATTCAAATCACATGGCTAGAAAAATTATATTAATGTTATTTAAATTATTTCTTATGTTAATTAGTTTCAAAAGTCACATCCCACTACCATATACACACACCATAAAAAATAAAGCTGTTTGTAACAGGGTTACTCACTCATGACTGGTATTTACAGTCTCAAGGGGTTGAATAATAGACATAAGATCTACATCATCAAAAATAAAACAATAAAAAGATAATTAAGAACATAAATAATTCAAGTAGAATCAAACCATAACGTTATATATGGAAATTTAATAAAAAATACCATTGATAACATAAATAACCAAATAATATACAAAAACCAATTACTGAATAAAAAATAAGAACCCAAATTTCAGGTGAATCATAATTTATAAATATTATTCATGAACAAACACCTATTTCTACCTGAGAAAAAGTTCAAAAAAATAAAATAAAATGTAAATCACACATCATATTCCTTGAAAATATCATAAACAAAAAACTTGAAAACTAGGAAAAAAACAGTGCATCGAAACATGAACAATATGTATATATTAGTAAAATAATCCTAGGAATAAGTCATTTTACACATTTTGGGAGCATCATACGTCTAATAATTATGCCCTAATAATAAGAATATAATAAATATAGATCTTTTATAGAAATTTTTAATGCACCCTGTCTAGATTGCCTATATAATAATTGAACTAAGTATTCAATATGAAAATAATCATGCCTCACCATATAAAATTTGCAACCAAATAGCAGTGAGGGTATATCAACAATGAGGGAGACTATACCCCATAGATTACATAACCATAATAACAATGAATTCAATAACGATAGATCATTAAAATATTACAATCCTACAATATTTACAATAAAAATATAATCTGACTATAATTAAAATAACATACAACATATTATATAAAAATGAGATAAAGTAATTTCATATTATTCATACATAAATAATTATTAATTCTTGTGGGTTGACTATATACTTCATGGTTTAATGGATACAAAACTACAGAGGCATCTAAAAAAATTGACATGATTCCCCACCCAATCTCATCTCATTAAAATAACCATGCTACTCCACATCAACCATCCAATGCATGTCAATTTCCCATACATATGTCGTAGACCATTAAATTTTAATTTGAACCAAGATATATTCCTCAAACAATGGTTTCCCAAACAAAATATATAGTATATAATTGTGAGATGAATTTAAAAGAAATAAAATCATCAATAATAAAACCTCATCATCTCCTCATATCTTGCATAGCACCTAAGTTCTACCATACTTTCTCTAGCTAGTGGAGGATTTGAATTTGAAATATTCATATAAGTATTTCTAGGTTTAAAATTAAATACTATAAAAATAAACACATATTCATATAGTAATTTATCGCATCCATCCTTTTATTACATAAATGTTTCATTTACATGATGAAAATAGAGGATCTTATAATGTTAAATTTGTTCGAAGAAGGAACATAATACATGAAAAATTAAAACATTAATATAATATATATGAAATTATTATTAAAAGGATCATCTGATATACATTTACATCATCTAAAAAGACATGTGTATATTACATCAAAATAAAGGGTGAGTATAAGGCATAGTAACGGAAAGTATGGGAAACAGTTTACTTGTGATCATGAGAAATACCAATAGGAACAAGACTAAGGATGATAATTCAAGATAAAAGGCATATCATACCAATAATAACATAAATAATAACAGTTAAATGTTTCTACAACATTTTAATGAGATATTAATAAGAATATCTACATGGTTTGTCACCGAGGTGGCATAAAAATTTCCAAGTCTATTCATCAAGGTATTGTAAAACATGTCACATATAAAGATTAAATTATTTACCCAATGAATTGGAGTGATATAATTGCACACTATTCATATATATTAATTAATATGATCCATATAGATCATACTAAAAAAAATCATAAATAACTCTGGGAAAATAAAAGAAACATGTTTCATATTAAAAAACATGGAATTTTAAAAAGTGCTTATAGACAAAATCATTATGTTATTTTTAACACACAAAAGGGAATTTGGGTTTTATATATGTCAATAAAACAATAAAATGAATATTTTTTAGATCTTGGTGAATACCCTTGGAAAATAAAGTTTATTGGGTATTCGCGCAAAGTAAATAAAATGGAATTTCATAAGGAGAAGAGAGAAATTTCAAGAAGTAAAATCTACAGCATAACAAGTATAAAACATGGTTTCAGAAAAGGGTAAAAAAAGATGGGATATGGGTCTACCATTGATAAAAAATTAAAAATGATAATTAATCAAAATGAAATAGGACAGAGTAACCATAACATTTAGAATACATATACAAAAAGTGGTTCATGAAACAAAGAGAAAAGACTGATATTTCCCTTACCATGATGAGTTTTACCTAAAACATGAGGATTGGGACCTTGGGGGCTTGATAAATACTTATGAGTACCCCTTGGGAGGTAAATATAATAGAGACATGTGGAGTATGGATTGAGATTAAATGTAAATAGAAAATGGGTGGATATTTATGTAAAAAGTGGAGGATTTGTATATTAAATTCTGAATGTAGGCCTTAGAAATGTAGGTTGTGGAAAATGAAACACCATGGTCTTTCTAAAGGTGTTTTCACATGGAATTGGACACTTGGGTCATATTATATATGTTTTATAATCCACAATATTTGACCAGAATTTATATTAATTCATTTGACATTGAATGTTAATGTATCCATTTTATACTTTTGAAAGTAAATTATTTGTTTATAAATTTATTAAAATATTTTAAAATTCTCAATATTAATAAAATAAAAAAAATTGAGCTATTGACTATGGTTATTTAATTATTACATTATTTCAATATAATTCAGAATTCATTGAACAAACAGAAAACCCCAAACCGTATATTTACTTTTCATTGAAGAACAAATATTTTAGAAAATTCATATAAATCGAACCTAACCCAATTTCAATTTTTTTAATTTAAAATTGATGTTTATTTTATAATAATAATTCACTAAATATTATATTTTTATCTCTCAAATATAGAAACAAACTCATTTATTAAAAATAATAGCGGATTGATAATGCATTTTAAAATTTTGGATACTTAAAAAAATGAAATTATATTATCACATATATTTAAATAATAGTGTTTTTATAAAACTATTTAATCAAAATAATTATTATTAAAACTATATTAGAAAATATTAATAAATATATCATTTTTTTAATGTACCCTTTTTACCAAAAAATCAATTTATCAAATTCCACCTCAATTTGATTAAGAATGAATACTCATTAAAAGGAATTGATAGATTTCAAATTTTATTTATACAGTGGAATTAGACATTATGTAACTAAGGGTTCCACACATAACCCCTTAATACACTGGAATAAGACCAATGGGTAAGGTGTGTGGTGGTGAATGATTCATGGGGGGGGGGGTGGGATCAGCTAACATTTCTAAAATGGTAATTTCCACTAACTTGAACTTCTCCCATATGAGATTTTATTCAATAATCACTTGTTAAAGCTTGGATTGAACTTGGTCAATGGAGGACCACAGTGATGCCACCTCCCTCACAGGTTCTGACAGATGGGATTTAAAAGGACCAAACCTAATTTTTCTTGCCCTCATTTATCTTTTCTACATTAATTGTTCTTTATAATTTATACTTATAAACAAAAATTATTATGCTAAAATTATTATCAAGAGTAATGTTTCCAATAGTCATATTTAAAAATGATAATATAATGGTCGAACCTCGATGGTCAAATTTCAATATATAATCTCTTTATTATCAGTGGGATATGGTTTTGTTGTGTATGGTATAAGACAATATGACACACATTTCCCTAGAAAATATATCATTTAAAAAGTTATGGGAGTTACATTCTTCCCCACTTAAGATATTTCATCCTTGAAATTTCAACTCATTCTTTTAGTTAAAGATATTTTTGGGTACATCTGACTCATTGTTTCCTCTTAATCCCATGTTTCTTATTTATATTTATCATTCCTCAACAAAACATTGATGTGGTGGGTTGTCTTGTTTTATAGAACCTTGTCCCGGTGTTCCACGATATCCACCAGATGCTCCTCATAAAAGGTGTCATGTTCTAGTTGCACCACTTTTGTATTTAGTACATGTTAAGGGTTAGGTATTTACCTTCTCTAGAGTGGTATGTGGAATATATCATTAATTTGAGATAAATTCAGAGGATTTTGAAGCCAATATTCCACTACTCCTATGGGACCAAGAATTTCATAGGGGATAATGTACATAAGGATAATATTCCCTTTCTTCCTAAACCATATGAATCTATTACAAGGTAAAATTGGAAGTAATACATTGTCAGAAACATAAAAATACAAGTCATTTGGAAGGTTTTTGACATATCTCTTCTTCCATCTTTGAGAAACCCATTTATGTTATTCAATGGAAAGAACCTTTTCTGTCATCTCTTTCAGAAGACCATGCCCAAGATGATTTCTCTCACCAACGTCATCCCAATAGGTATGTTTTCAACATCATTTCCTATATATAGCTTCATATGGTTCTATTTTAATACTCGAATAGAAAATGTTGTTGTTTGAAAACTCAATTAAAGAGAGATATTGATCACGTCCACCATTAAATTCCATTGTGTATGTTCTCAAAATTTATTAAAGAGTATGAATAGTCCCCTTAGATTGGACATCAATTAAAGTTTGATAGCCTATACTGAAACTCAATTCACTATTCAGATCATGTTGAAGACTTATCAATAATTTTCTTGTGAACCTTGGATCACGATTAGAAATGAAAGAAAGTGGTGTTTCATTCATCCTCACAAATTCCTTTACGGAGTTATTGGTATGTTGGTCAATAGATAAATCTTTTTGAATAGCGATGAAATGAGCAGTCCTGGTGAGATAATATACTATAGTCTAAAGCACATTTTTTCCTTTGAATATTATCGGGAGACCAGTGAAAAAGTACAGAGTTATATTTTCCCACTTCCATTTTGGTATGGGTAGTGGTTGTAATACCCCTTTAGTAAGTATTCACTCCACCTTCACTTGTTGACAGACCAGACATTATATAGAGTAGTTGGTAATTTCCCTTTTCATGTTATCCCATCAACTAAGATCATGAAGGTTCCTATATATTTTAGTTCTTTCAAGATGTATAGATAATTTAGAGCTTTGATATTCATCCATCATATAATTTTTTATTTCCTTAATAGATGGAACAAATATCCTAGTATGAAATTTCTATACACCTTCTTGATCAATATTGAACTACAGAAACTTCCCATTTTCATAGCCTATATCTTCTTCTAAAAAAAGGTCTTTTAAATTTTATTTATTTATCATCCCATTTATTTATGGTTGAGAAATTATATAGGATTTAGTAGATGATGTCCCTTCCCTGATGATTACCATATCAATCTTTACTAGGTCATTGATTAGCGGATCTCATTGAATCCCCATAATTTCCAAAACAATAGTGTATTTCCAACTTAATTCATCAACAACATGGTTTTCTCTTTTGGGTGATAATGAATTGAGTAGTAATAGTATTAATGAAGTTAAAACCACCAATTTTGTATCATGTTAAATTCCTTTGGTGCGAAAATATTCTTAAAACATTGGTGGTATGGGTAAATATCCCATTTATCCCCATAAATATAGTTCCTCTATATCTTCATAGAAAAAATAACCACAGCTAGCTAATGTTCAAGTGTGGGATAATTCTTATCATGAGGGTTTAACTATATAGATGTACAAGAAATCACCTAGTCATTTTCTATGAGGACGCACCAAATGCTTTCAGAGATGCATTGCTAAAAATAATTAATCCTTATCTTATAGAGGTTTGTGTTAACATGGGAGAAGTAATAAATCTATAATGAACTTCTTCGAAATCATCTTCACACTCCATTTTCTTGATGAAATTAGACCCTTTTAGAGTAAACATGGATAGTGTAATAGAAATTTTGGAATATTTTTTCACAAAGTTCCTATAATATTCTACTAAACCAAGGAAAATATGAATCTTAGATACTATTATAGGATGATTCCACTAATCCCCAAAATTTTTCTTCAACTGAAATTCCTTCATTGGTTACATTGTGAAGAAGAAATAATTTTATTGACCAGAATTCACATTTTCTAAACATTTCAAATGGCCTCTCCTTTCTCAGGATTTTCAATATAACTCTTATATTATCTTTATTATCCTCAGATAATTTTTAATAAATTTTAATATCATTAATAAAAACAACCAAACATTTATCAACGTAGTCCATAATTATTCTATTAATAAAAACCATAATTAAAGAGGGTAATTTAGTCAAACCAAAGGGAATAACAAAAAAATTATAATTCAAATACCTTGATCAAAAGTCATTCTTTTGAAAATATTCATTTTCTATACTCAATTGATTATAAACAGATGAAATATCAATGTTTGAGAAGAATTTTCCCCATGAATATGGTAAAATAAATCATCAATCCTTGGAAGAGGGTACTTTTTCTTCATTGTGATAACATTATGTTCTCTATAATGAATGCATGGGGAGGTCTAGGTAACTCCATAGAAAATATTTTAATGTATTATAGAATGATGGGGACATTTTCTATTTATATAATTTCATTTCATTATTCATATTCAACGAAAATTTCCATAAAAAGTTCTATGGGAGGTGGTCCTAGACAAATCTCTGGTCGGGATATATCTTCTTCAAAAACAAATGTATGTTTTACATTCAAGGATAATAATATTTCTTTTCTTATGTTGTTTATCTCAATATTATACATTGAGAGCAATTCCATCCCTAGTATAGAGTTAAATTCTAGCATGGAATATAATAATAGATTTATGATGAGATTTTTCTCTCCAATGTGAATACTGTAGTTTCTATACACTATTGATTCTTGGATAATTATTCAAGGTGTTTTGAATGATAACTCTACTTATTAATGATTTTAAAATGATTTTATATTCATTGAAATCTTGGAAGAAATAAAGGAAGTGTAGAACCAGAATAAAAAAGTAAATTCTAACTTTGGGAGGACAATGAGATTACCTTACACCACATCATTTAGAGCCTAAAATTCATCCATCATGATGGAAAAGACCTTCCTTTATCTTTTGAACTATGACAAGGTTAATAGTGATTCCCCTCCAATTTATACAGATTATAAATATAAATGTAAAAGTAAACAATATTTCCACACAAATATATCTAGACTTTAGGCTGAGCCTACACCATCTTCCCTTTGTCATTCGTGTTGAGAAGTTGAGGCATCACCACACTATGATAGTTTTGATAAATATGGAAATATCTTCCAAAATTGTAACATTTTACACTCCTGAGAAATTATTTCCTCGAATTATTCTTCCTATAATTGTCTCATGTGGGATGTTTCACTTCTTTTCTTCATCTTATATAATCAAATTTCCTCCCTAGGTTTGGCTTCAAATATCTATTCTTTTCATTTTATTTGTGAGACCACTATGTCTCACCAAACATGGGTTCAACCTTCATAGTACTGCATAGTATCTCATCACGTCTGTGATATTCTTGATTGGATAGATTTTATCATATAAGGGGTTATAGTCCACTGATGAATTTTTCAACCTTTCCATTAGGGTACATCAAAAAACATATAGTTTTAATTTAAATTTATTGTAATATTATTCTCATAGCTTCCCATAGATTCATTTCACTTCCACATCAAGCCTAGTAATTCCTTCTCCATTTTTGTTGATATCGAATGGGGGGTGTGTAGTTTTTGAAAAACGTTCCCATAAACTCCACCCACCCCATATCTTTAATCTTCCATAATGGATTTGTGTTTTTTATCAGTGTCCACCATTAATCAGCTACTCCCTATAAGTGGTACATAGATAGGATGACTTTCTCTTTTATGAAAAATGGAAAAACAAAATACATTTTCAATAGAGCATATCCATTTTTCAATAATCTATAGGTATGAATACCTACTCGAATAAGGTGTCCATTGATTAATAAAGGACTCAAAATATTGTTTTTACCTTTGAGGTGAATCTAATCTATCATCATGATTAATGTTATTGCTCATAAAATTGGGTTAGTTGTTTCACCATTCTTATGATGTTTTCCATTGAGACATACATCATAGGGTCATCAGTTCATGGTCTCTTGTGCTCACCATTTATGTAGTTCCTCATATTTCCTTCCATTTTATAATAGAAGAAAACATTAGTGATAAACAAGTTTATTTTATTAATATTACTACTATAAATTAATTCTATGTCTTAAAAACCATGTTTAAATATTTTATTCTTAATAATAAATACATTTTCTATATATCTTTCATAACGGTTCATAAAGAGGTTTCTATTAAATAAACATATCCCTAGGTAGTGTCAAACCATGTGTACTGTAAGGCCCATTGTGATGCACTAGTTACAGTTTGATTCTAGATCAAAGAGGTGTTTTTAGGTTTTACACCTAGATACATCTATTCCATATCCATATCCACTAATTCATATGTAGACATGGATTTATTTTCTTACAATCCTATTTCATAACAATTAAAAAAAATAAAAAAATTCCAATATTTATGCTTTTCTCTAGGTTTGTACCTAAAGTTGTGAAAACCTAATTTCCACAAATAACTAAAAAATACTTTTATAAAAACTATGGCATCCCACCTTTTATTACCTAAACATTTCATTTACATGGTACAAACAGAGGATTTTTTAAAGATCAATTTCTTGAATGAAAAGGTAAATAATACATGAAAACCTATAAAATTATTCTTATAAACTTGTAATTGTTCATAAAAGTCTCATCCTAATTTCATTTACTAGATATGAAAACCTAGAGACATATATCAAAGAAAAGGTTAATAATAAGGACTAGTAAGGTAAAGTAAGGGAAATCCTTTACATATGATCTTCAGGAATATAAATAAGAACATGATTCATTATGATAAGGCACGAGGAAGAGGAATATAATAATAATAAGAACATGAATCATAACAAGGAAATGTGACTAGAACATTTAAATAAGATATTCATAAGCATATCAATAAAGTTTTTCACCGATGTGTCATAAAAGTTATCAAGGTTATTCACCAATGTAACATAAAACCTGTCATAACTAGAGATAAAATTCCTTAACTAATGCACAGAGCACTGTAAGTGAACACACCTTAGATGTATTAATTAATATTATACATAGAGATCAAAAAAATTAAACATGACCTATGTAAAATAAATGAAAATTTATTCATATTTAAAATCATGGGGTTTTAAAAAGTTCTTAATGACAATATCATTATGTTAATTTTAACCCAAAAAATAGAAATTTTGGATTCAGGGATGTCAATACCAGAATAAAATAAATTATTTTTACATCTTGGTGAATAAACATAGAAAATACAGAGGTTTCATTATTCAAAAAATAAATAAAAGGTATTTCTTTAGGGGAAGAGAGAAATTTTGAGAAGTAATATTAAAATCATAACAGGTATAAAATATGGATTTAAAAAAGGGTAAAAAAGAGAGCATAAAAGGATATATCACTGATAAAAAATTATTTTTTGTATGGGAATGAATAAAAATGAAATAATAGAGAGAGAAAATAAGTTTCTAAATACATTTACAAAATAGGTTCTTGAAACAAAGATGAAAGAATGATATTTCCCTTACCTTAATGAGTTTTTACTAGAAACCGAGGATTGAGAACTTATTTCATTTAGGACACCATGGGAAGAATATTTGGGAGGTAAAACTATAATAGATTAATGGATGATGGACTGTGAGAGAATGGAAATGGAGAAAAAGTTAGTATTTTTTGAAAAAATAGAGCATTTGTTTATTAATTTCCAAATATAGGCATTGGAAACCTAGGTTGTTGAAAATAAAAAACCATGGGCTTTCCCATGGAATTTTTCCATTTAAGTGGAATTTTTTTTCAATTACTATTTTATTTTAAAAAAATATTTGAACAGAATTTTATATTACTTCTTTTGTCATAGAAAGGTAATGTTTCCACAAAAAGAATGTTTTAACGTTAATAATTACATTTTAAACTTTGGAATGTAAAATATAGGTTTATAAATTTATTAAAATATGTTATAATAAATTATATTAATAAAAAAAATTATTTTTGGATTGCATTTAAATAATTATTACATAATTATCACATAATTATGAAGTCATTAACCATAATGAAATCTGAGAACTTTATTTTTACTATTAACCAAAGAATAGAATATTTTAGAAAATTTTCTTAAATTATCATTAACCTAATTTTGAAATTTTGATTTTAAAAATGATGTTTATTTTATCATAATAATTATCTAAAAATTATAATTTTAACTTTTAAATATAATAATCCTTATTTTTTACAAATAATAGCATATTGAAAATGCATTGTAAAATTTTTTGCGCTTTAAAAAATAAAATTATTTTGTCATTTATATTTAAATAAGTGTATTTTTATCATACTTTTTCATTAAAATAAGTATTATTCACAATATATTATTTTATTATGAATATTTAAATATTTTTTAGAAAGTAAAATTTCTATCTGAAAAATCATGTTATCAAGTTAAATCTCGATTTTATTAAGGAAAACTATTAATAAAACAGAATTGATGGAAAAAAATTTTATTTATAAAATGGAATTATAGTGCAAGTATCTATGTCCTTGAAAACTAACCCTTATAAAAGCCATGTATGACCTAAGGGTATGGTGTGAGATAGTGATAGATTCATTGGGTGGCTTGGCTAACATCACCAGAGTGGTAATTTCCACTAACATGAACTTATTCCATAGGTGATTTCATTCATGCTTCACTTGATGAAGCTCAGAATGGTCTTGGTCAAGGGAGAACCCCAGTGATTCCACATCCTTTCCAAGTTCTAATAGATGTGATCCATATAACAAGACTCTACTGTTTGAGGCTATATTTTTCTTTTCTTCATTAATTATTCTTTATCATTTAAACTTATAAATATAAATTATAACATTAAAATTACTA
Source organism: Viscum album (assembly GCA_963277665.1). Lineage (NCBI taxonomy): Eukaryota > Viridiplantae > Streptophyta > Magnoliopsida > Santalales > Viscaceae > Viscum > Viscum album. The sequence continues at coordinate 47,335 of CAUJRU010000677.1, read as the reverse complement.
TCAAGATGATTGTTTCTAATAGTCATATTGACCAGTAGTCATATTCTGTCAGCCATCATTTAATGGTTGAAGCATGATGGTCACATTTCAATTCATACTCACATAATTTTTAATGATATGTGGACTTATTTTGTATGGTAAAAAATAATATAAAACACATTTTATTATGAAAATAATATCATTTATTAAGTTTGTGGAATTATAAAACATTTTATGCACCCCAATCTTGAACAATTCTATTGATGGAATCATACCCAACCATTGTAATAAGAGTGACCACAGTTGGTAGTAAACCCATCCCACACGATAACCACAATCCACACTGAAAATACACCAAGATTCATCTGCAAAAATACCTATGGTTTGAGTTAAACAAGATCATATCCCAATCAACAACCACATATGGTATTACAACCAACTCGAACTCACAAAAATACCCTATAATGGCAATGTTTTCATTACACAAAACCACATTCTAAATGATACCCTAGGTTTTCATTACACCCACCTATAACCCAATAATGGTCCATGTTGGAAATAAACCCAAATATATCATAAAAACTACACCAAGATGGTATTACACCCAACCACATAACCAATAATACCCCATGATAACATTACACCCAATCGTATACCAGAAAACACCACTTGTTGGCATTACGACCAACCACAACGTAATGTCTCATGATGACATAAAAACCCACACATAACAACCAAATTGAAAAAATATACTATTAATATCTTGATAGATAATATGAAATTACATGAAAATAAAAATAATCAATAAGGATCAATATGGGATATCAATTTATCTCACTTGGTTTCAGACATTACCTTCAGGTATATTATTCACACTCATTAATATTAAAAACTTCTATTCCCATTTAATGATATCCTCATGATATTCATAATGTTTTATGTTTCTCATCATCTAGATGTAAACTATGTCACCTTTCAAGGTCAATTATGAAACATCCTTGAGAAACCCTATTAGTATCCCATCCCCATTTCCATAACCAAAAGTTAAGAACATTTTCATCAATGACAATAAGGAAAAGAAGATCCTGAAAAAACCCCTTATAATCCAAACTATTGTCATTTCATTTAATAGATACTATGAAACCTTATGTGATTTCATACCAGAAAATTCAGTTATTCTTGAAAGTCCACACACACCAAAAAACTATGGAAAACCCATATAAACCATTTTGAATATTTAGAGACAGAATACGTCATCTTATAAGGAAACTAATCATTAAACATCATAAGTTAAGATCACCTATTGTAGAATAAATTGAAATAATTTGTGTAAACCAAAAAATAAAGGATTTTCAAATGAAGAATGTTGTAAAATGGACATAAATAATCATTTTTTTAAATATGATAGTTTCCCTTACCCGCAATTATCCATTCAAAAATATGAGACTTTTATCTAGACATGAATAAAGGAGAACCACCCTTGGAGAGAGTAAAAATGAGAGATAAGAGGGAGGGGATTTGTAACTATGATATATGAAAAATGAGAGACTATAATTTAAAACATTCAAAACATATTAATGAGATTAATTAATAATTCAATGTAAGAAATTAGGGACCTACTATGCTCTCAGCCCCTTGATGCTAGTATTTATTTGTCAGAGTAGATGACTCAACAATGGGGTGAATTGAGTATCTATAAAAATTTCTGTTTAAAAAGGTTCTTTGAAAAATTGTATCCCCTTATGAAAATAAGCACAAAGTCAGTTTTTAGTGAATTTATAAAAGTCTTGAATGTTCAATTTGGTTCTCAGAAGATTGATTAGTTATCAGCTTTACCAATCTAAATATTAGTAAAACTTTTGAAACAAACCTATTGATTCAAAACATATGTAAACACTTTCTAAACTAACTATCAAAGACCAGTTTATCTTAAGGCCAGAAATACATAAGAGATAGAAAATATAAGTTAAACAACACAGTGGATAAAATAATTGGTTCAGTCTCAAGAAAAGACTTATTCCTCTCAACTTGGTGATCACCTTCCCCCAAGTTGTTTATATTAATAAACATTTGATCCACACCCTGAATCGGGGTTCATAACAGCTCACAGGCTGTCCAGGTCAAACATAACCTCTACCACAATTATTCTTGGGAGAAACTAACAAACAGATCACACAGGATCTCTTACACAATTCTACATTGTATAGAAGAGTAAAAAGATATTGAGAGTGATGATATTTTCATATCCTCCAGTTATGTTCAGGAGACAACGTGTGTGATTCAAACAGATATACAAACTACTCAAATGGTAACTACAAGAACACAATAGAGTTATTAAGGAGAATAAGGTTTATAAATCTTTGTGTGTTATGCAATGAAGCTCTGGACTCTAAGAATATAGAGAAGATGAAATACGAGTCCGCTTCTGAATGTTGGTTTCAGAAAAGAGTGTCGCAGTATGTGTAATCCATCTTCCAGGTGTGAAATGGTTCTTCTCTTATTTTTAAGGATGTTCAGAAAGCATAATTAGGATGTTTATTGAAACTACTTCTTGCCAGCTCAAGCTTCGAGTTCCTCTATTTTTTTGAGTTTCTCATTAACTCAATATATGTGTTTCAGTGTGTTCTTAGAGCTCTCTTTTCAAGTTGAGGTTGATGTGATTTTATACTTCAAGTTCCATTAGGCATCAAGATCTACTCACGTGCATGTACCTTATACTTTCTACAGATAGTCCTACATGCAACATTAAATAATGTCAGAAACATTAATTTGTCTAAATATGACCGTTAGAATTAAATTTGAATTAATAAATTAGAAACAAAAATATATGACTATCGGTGAGTCATTTGCATCGGTCTATCATCTTCGGTGTGTCGACTTCGATCTGCATCTTCGGTGTGTCGACTTCATTATGTCATCTTCAGTGTGCCGACTTCGTTGTTTCATCTTCGGTGTGTTGACTTCGGTTTGTCATCTTCAATCTGTCAGCTTTGGTATGTCATCTTCAGTGTGACGACTTCGGTGTGTCGAACATTGGTGTGTCGAACATCGGTGTGTCGAACATACCATATGTGTCAAGGAATCTAAAAAATAATATGAAGTGTCTGTCTTACACATAACATTTCGCGACTAAGTGTTATCCAAAAATACATGTATAAATACACTTGTAAACATATTTATTCATGAATATAGTTTATTTACTTATATAAGTATATTTTAAAATGTATTTACTTAGAGAAACTAAAATGGCATGAAAGAGTAGAATCTGTATATTGACAGTATTTGTGATTATGAAAACTACAAGATCATAGTGGGTCATACAATCTCCCCCTTTTTGATAATCACAAATTATGGCATACATGCAAATATATAAAATTAAGATAGCTTGACATAGCATACAACACTGAATGTACTTATCTGATATAACTAAAGTCTGTCCTTGCTTGAATGTTAAAAACAAATCTCCCCCTCAATAAATGGATTAAGGTGAGTACATTCCATGGGTTATATAAAATAAATTCTCCCCCTGAGATAAAAAATGGATTCCTTATTTTCTCCCCCTGTTGGTATTAGAAAAAAAAGAATGCAGGAAGGAGAAAGAACACAAAAGAAAAACATGTTAGAGATTTCCATTAAGAGTAATTAAAGAACAATCCAAACAAAAGATCAAATCCATATCAAAAAATACAATCCATTACTAAGGGTTTATCTTCTGAGGGGATTTTCCTTTATTTGAAGGATCCAAAGGATGAGGATAAGGTTTGGCAGTGGCATAGGGTAGAGGTGGTTAGAAGACAATGAAAGGAAAAGAAACACTAGTAGGGCCATTTGCTGCAAGGCTAGGACTTCTTCCTGGCAACACACGACTTGGAGTTTTCTCGATGATGACTGGTCGACTCTGAGACAGGGCCTAAGAGATAGTCATTGGAGAAGAAGGGAAAGAGGGAGCCCCAATGGAAGCAACAAGAGGTATCACAATTGCTTTATCCTAAACATGCAGATAATGCTTAAGGAGATTGATGAAACCAGTAATGATTTCACCACCATATTGCACAACCTTCTCGAAGTCATCCTTATTTTTCGATAAATATGTTTAACAAAGGGGTAAACTCCTTTAATTGAGCAACTTGCTTCTTGAACGCTTCTATGACAGGAGGAATTCTAATATTTTTTACTACAAACTTGAATCTATTGACCAGATCATGTTTTGTATAAATCATAGTGAAGTACTTATCCACCTTTTCTCGAATCTCTTTCTAAGCAGTAGAGGCTTCATTTATGCACGACCTGACCATATTGTATACAAGATCTATATTTTCATGCACCTTTTCCTGATTTTCATTGTCTGAACCACTATGAAGATTTTGGAGTTCCTCTCTCATCACAACCTTGAGAGACTCCAAATCAGCAGCAGCACTTTTTCCACTCCTAGAAGAGGATGGTCCAGTCAAAATTTTAATAAGACCCTCTTTCAACTTTTTCTGATCAACACTGAGTAGATGAGTCACCATGTTCATAAGAACTTTCAGAACACCACTAAAAGAGGTCTTCAAGTTAGAGGTTAAAGAATTTAACTCATTTCTCATCTTTCTCACTTCTTCTCTAAACAATGTATTGTGCCAAGTAATGGTTTCTAATGTTGTAATGAGATTTTGTTGAATCTTTTGGATCACTATTCTTGCAATCTTCACTGAATCATCATCTGATATACCTGTGGAGGTGGAGGCTTCACTTCTGGATCCAACTGAGGCTATCACAGACTCACGTATATCAATTTTGAAATGTAATAAATCATCCTTAGTGACATAGTCACTGGGCATTGTGGGATCTACTGGTTCTACTTCCAGAGGTACAACTGGTGGAACAAGTGAAATTGGATCTGTTTCATCTCAGGCTTGTGGATAATGAGGAGGAGGCACCCTCTCCTCATCCGAGTCATACTACTATCCAAAAAGAATGTATCCAGGATCATTATTCCATTCACTAGTACATGTCCAATCTCTTCGCTCAATAGTATCAATTCTGATTCTTCTTCCCGGAGGATTAGGAACAACACCAGCTTCTTCAATTTAATCATCCTGGTCTCTAGCCATAACAACTTGTCTTGGAATAGGAACCAATCGAACTTCAGGTTCAACAAAAGCTCCAGCCACTTCAACTTCTCCAGGAACTTTTTCAATTTTAGAGAGTGGATCCTCAGCCTATTCCTCATGGTCACCAGCCATAAGTTCATTCAATTCCTGAATGATGTCTTGATTTTATGAATTAGGATGGGGTGATCTGTCACCATGATCAACATCTTCATGGTCAATAGCATGTTGCTCATCATGCTCAATACCATCACCGGCCCCATGAACAGATTCCTCACTAGATTTTTCCACCACTTGTTGTACCACTTTTAAAGAATCACATATGTGCTCGTCATTTCCTTCTTTATCATCATCATCATTATAATCCTCATTTGATTTAGTTAAATAGACTTCATCTCTAGTAACCTCATTTTCTTCCTCATCTTCATCACCTAAAATATGTTCTCTTGAGGGTATGTCTAAAGGTGGACTAGAAGGTACATAGGACATATCTTTTGGAATTACCTCAATATCTATATCACTCCTATCATGAAATGTATATCCTTCTTCCCTTGAGACTTCTGGTTCAGAATACTCATCAGAATAACCTCGAACCTCTCCTGGTTTGAGTCCTGGATCAACTTAATCCTTTGGTATAGTAGGGTGATCGACTAGATTGAAATCCTCATACACCCTTTCCTCATCTCTTACCCAAAATCTATTCCATGGGTTCAAGAATATTTTCATCCTTTTAAAAATGTCTTTTTTAAGTCAAAAACCACTACCGAAACTTATCACCTTATCTCTATCTTCCACACAAACTACCTTTTTCAACATGGAAAAAATCATCCTCAGATAGTATAAACAGGTTTCCTTCTTGGATGGATTAATAAAATCTGAAATATACACCATTAGATACCTACAAAGGTTCACTTTTATCCCATGTTTCAAAAAATAAAACAAGAAAACATCCTGATATTTAACAGGAGAGAAATATCCCTTCTTTGGGATGATTTGATGTAGAATAAACTTAAAAGGAAGACTTATTTCTCCTTCAAATTCATTTGTAATAGTCCTCATAGATTCTCCATTTCTAGTCAGCTCCTTCAGATCTTCTACATAAGATAAAAAATTTGATTAAGGTGGAATATTACCCAGATAGTCAGCATAGATACCTTCATGAGGTAATTCTATGCATTCAACCCATTCCATAGATGAAAAAAAATTCTTCATTCCCTTTACCACAGACTTCATCTTTGCTACCTCAGCTTCGTCTAGGGAAATCTTCAAATGTTAATAGAACTCATGCACTAACTAGGGATAATACAGTTTTTCATTGTTGGTGAACCAACTGATCCATCATTGAGATTTCAGCACTTTTAACAAAATGAATTTTCTTGATAGAAACCACTCACCAGACACCTATTTTTTAGCTGTAACCACTTGGCTTACCAAGCTTGGTTTCGCAGTCCCACTGGACACACCATTCTGACACTTAGTAGAAGGAGATTTTTTAGGTTTTTCCATTGGGTGATTGGTCCTTTCCATGACAAGGCATTTGATTCCAACAGTGTTGATAGGTCGAGAGTCGAGAGAGAGAGAGAGAGTGAAAATGAGTAGAAAGAATTAAGGTAGTGGAAAGGTGAATAGTCGGGATGTATTGAACTAAATATATGATTTATGGATTTTAAATCATAAAATTTAAACGTGGAAAAATAAAAGAGCCAAAACATAATCATTTTAATTGAAATAGAAAATGTTACAAAAGAAAACTTAATGACATCAGTGTCAATAAATCAGTTTCAGGGATCAGTTGCATGAGATTAGTTTCATGAGATTGGTTTCAGGAGATCGGTTTCAAGGAGATTGGTTTCATGAGATCGGTTTCAAGGATCAGTTTCAGGGAATCAGTTTCAATAAGTCGGTTTTATCAGATCAGTTTCAAGGATCTGTTTCAAGGATCGGTTTCATGGAATCCATTTCAAGAAATCAGTTTCATGAGATAGGTTTCAAGGATCCAACTGATTTATCTTTCCTAGTTCAGGTCTGATGTAATTTATTCTCTCAAAATTTAAGGGTTTAGTGAATATATCTGCCAGGTTATGTTCAGTCCTAATAAAATCAAGAGTTATATCACCTTTTTGTTATTGATCTATCAAAAAGTGATGTCTTAAATCAATATGAATTTCTCTAGAATGATAATTTGGATTCATAGAAATGTTAATAGCACTTTTGTTGTCACAATTTATAGGGATATGTCATAATTGAAATACATAGTCTAATAAAGTGTGTTTCATCCACAAAATTTGTTCACAACAACTACCAGCAAAAATGTATTCTTCTTCAGCAGTTGATAATGCAACTGAATTTTTCTATTTACTACACCATTATATTAGATATTTTCCCAAAAAGTGACATGTTCTAGAGTTACTCTTTCTATATAACATACATCTACTAAAGTCATCATCAAAATATATAACTAAATCAAAAGGTCTCCCTTTAGGATAGAACAATCCTAAATTAAGTGTATATTTGAGGTATTTGAAAATTCTTTTAACATCATTTAAATATGTCTCTTTTGGGTTTTCTTGAAGTCTAGCACACATACACACACTAAACATAATATCTGGAATATTAACCGTTATGTACCGCAAACTCCCAATCATTCCTCTATAAGTAGTCTGATCAACTGATTTTCCACTTTTATCAAGATACAACTTACATGTAGAACACATAGAGTTTTCACTACCCTTAATGCTATCAAATCTATAACTTTTCAAAATATATTTGGTGTAGTTACATTGATTTAGAATAATAACTTCTTTATTTTGAAATATTTGAAACACAAGAAAATATTTATGTTCACCCATTAAACTCATTTCAAACTCCCTTTGCATTATATTTGAAAAATCATTACATAATGAGTTTCTAAAAGATCCAAAAATAATAACATCTACATATATTTGTGCTATTAAAACTTCTTTTGAAATTATTTTTATAAATAAAGTAGGATCTTCTTGTCCTTTCGAAAAACCTTTAGAAATAAAAAATTACTCATCCTTTCATACCAAGATTTTGGAGCTTGTTTCAAACCATATAATGCTTTTGATAATTTGAACACATGATTTGGAAAATGTGGATTTGTAAAACTTGGGGGTTGTTCAACAAAATTATCCTCAATTATATAACCACTTAATAATGGACTTTTTACATTCATTTGATATTGTTTAAAATTCAAGTGTGCGAAATAGGCTTTAGAGATCCTAATTTCCTCTATTCTTGATAATGTTGCAAAGGTCTCTTCATAATCAATTCCCTCTTCTTTATTATATTCATGTGCAACTAGTCTATCTTTATTTATAATTATATTTCTAGGTTCATCTACTTTGTTTTTGAACACCCATTTGGTTCCTATGGTCAATGTATCCTTCGGTCTATCTACTAGTTTACAAACATTATTTCTTTCAAAATAATTAGGTTCTTCATGCATGGAAATTACCCAAAATTCATCATTGATCGCATTTTTAATATTTTTGGGTTCATGTTGTGACAAGAAAGCTTGATGTTCAACCTGGTTTCTCATAGAAGCACCAATTTGTGTTCCTTTATCTAATCTCCAACAACAGCATCTAGGGGAGGATTCTTAAGGGTCCTAGATGGTCTAGAGAAGGTAGGAATTGATATTTCAGGTTGATCAGGTTGGTTTGGTTCACTGGGATCTGGAGAATTTCCAAAACTGGGCGTTTTCCCAGATTCCTTCACATGATGATCTGAGGTTTTCTCATTAATGTCCATATTTGACATATCCTCTTCAATATTTTCTAGTGAGATCTTGGAATCATGTGGATATGATTCCTCAAACTTGATGTGTACAGATTCCTCCACACATTTGGTTGTCTTATTAAAGTCTCTATATGATTTAATTGATGTAGAATATCTAAGAAAAATTCCTTCATCACCTTTAGGGGAAAATTTATCTAAATTATCTTTAGTGTTCAAAATATAAACATTACATCCAAACACTTTTAAATAAACTACTTTTGGTTTCCTATTATTCCACAACTCATAAATAGTTTTCATCAGAATGTTTCAAAATAAGACATTAATTATTATGTAACCAGCTGTATTAATAGATTCAGCCCAGAAATAAATGGGTAGATCATATTCATTAAGGATAGTCCTAGAAATTTCTTGTAAGGTTCTATTTATTATTTCTACCATACCACAGTGTTGAGGTGTCCTAGGAGCAGAGAAATTATGATTATAGCCATTCTATGAGCACAATGCTTCAAAATCTTGATTCTCAAACTCACATCCATGATCACTTATTAAGGATCTAATCTTAAGTCCACTAAGATTTTATACAGTCCTAGAATATTTGGTAATGTGTGAACATGCTTCACTTTTAGGATCCAGGAAAAAGGTCCAGGTGTCCCTAGAGAAATCATCTACAAGAACATAAACATAGTGCATCCCATTGAGACTCAAAACACTATATGGTCTAAAAAAATCCATGTGAACCAACTCGAGAGGTTGAGAATTAGTTACTTCTTTCTTTGTATTGAAAGAGACATTATATCCCTTTCCACTTTTACTAGGATTACATACTTCATGGTCTGGAAACTCTAACTTGGATAAGTCTCTAACTAATCCTTTTCTAGTTGACTTCCTAAGAGAGTGAATGTTACAATGTCCTAGTAATATATACTAGATCCAAGACTCTTTGTGAAAGGCATTTAGACAAGAGACATTCTGTGAGGCAAGTGTGTCTAGTTTTATACCATATACATTATCATTTCTAAAAGCAGAAAATTCTAAATTATTCTTGGCCTAAAAAACATGGCACAAATCATATTTGAATTTAACATTAAATCCATCAACACATAATTGAGATATGCTGAGTAGGTTATATTTTATCCATCAACATATAAAACTTTAGAAATTGAAATAGTGTTAGAGTTTCCTATCTGGCCTAGGCCAATGATTTTTCCTTTACCATTGTCACCAAAAGTGACATGTCCTCCATAAATCCTGATAAGACTTTTAGAGCATGAAAAATCCCCTCTCATGTGTCTTGAACACCCACTATCCAAGTACCATAGCTTTTTATAGGATATCTTTAGTATGTTGACATACAAAATAGTTTAACCAAGAAACAACTTTTGTAACCATATTTTTTTGGGTCCACATAAATTAGTAATATAAGCTTTAAGAACCCACAACTTTTTAATGGGTTTCCTATATGGAGAATTTAGAGTATTTGAAAAATAAACTCTATTTGGTCCTGAAGAGTTTGATACAATAATAGAATTTGTAGAATTGGAACACACAGTACAATTCTGGTTTTTTAAAAAGGTAGCATATTTTCTATATTTGGATAAAAATTTGATTTGGATAAATTTCTTTGACCTGGTTGATATCCTATACCATAAGTATACTTAGGAGATATTTTTTATAAATAATTTGAGTAAGAGTATTCGTTAAATTAGTAAACTTTTCTAAGTCTTTCTTCAATGGTTCATTTTTCATTTTTAACTCATTGTTCTCCTTGGGAAATTTAGAATTTTTCTCTCTTTTAGTTCCAAGTTCAGATTTAGTAGTCACAGTAAGAGCATGCTGTTTTTTAAGGATTTATACCTATATTTCAACTCATTATATGTTTCTTTCAATATATTGCAGTATTAGAATAATTCATCATTTATCATATTCTCATACTCACTTTTAGAACAATAAGAGTTATGTACATGAGAGTCTACGGTTACCTCGGTTGTGTTTTCCATGAAACACATATTAGCCATACCATCTTTTCATTTTGAGAAGAGCCAGATTCACTTGAGCTATCCTTCGAAGTACTCCAGGTGTCCTTCATTGCTTTATTATACCCTCTATCCTTGTTTTCATACATTTTCATGTATTTTAGATTTCATCAGTCATCCTTGACATGTCATTTATTTTACATTCATATCAAATGATCTCTTCTGACTTCTTATTTTTCTTCCAATCCTTTTTCTAATTTCCCTTATTATCACACTTTCCTTTGTAATTGAGATTTTTGAAAAACATCCTTTTCCTATAAAATTTCTTAAATTTTCTAGCCAATTGGGCCCTTTCTTCATCACCTTCTATAGAAAATTCACCACTGCTTGAGATTTCAATAGAATCTTGAACTTTCTCCATGTCTTTACTTTTAGTAGCCATTGTATTGAAAGAAAAAAACATTCATTTTGGTTCATCCTCCTCTTGATTTACCTTTAATTATTATTCATAAATCATTATCATCCCAATCAATTCTTTCACTAACATTTTAACGATATCGCATGATTTTCTAATAGTCACAGACGTTCCACACCATCTTTCCGGTAAGCATCGCAGAATCCACGTAATCTTCTCTTTGGTTGTTACTTATCTTCCTACGAAAATAATGGTATTCACAATTCCATTGATCCTAAGATACATATTATAAGTTTACTCATTATTCATCATTCTAAAGTTATCATATTTGATAGTATAAGTATTCAATCACATTTCCTAAACATTAGTTGTTCTTTCGTGATAAGTAGATAAAGTGTCACAAATTTCATGTGCAGTCTTAAAAGTAGATATAAAATTAAACTCTTCATCTCCTAGTGCACAGTACATAACATTCATTACATTAAATTTATTATTATAGGCAGTCTTAGTAGGTTCATCCCAAGTGTTTCTATTAGTTTCAGGAATAGTATATTTACTTTCAATAGCCATTCAGATTTCAAATCCCATACATTCTAGATGTATTTTAATTTTATGCTTCCACTGATCATATTTTGTTCCATTAAAGAATGGTGGTCTATTAGTAGAAGCCCCTTCTAGTCTATTTTCCATGATACAGATTGTACCATGATTTCAGAGAGTTGAATATTTAGAAATAACAAATTTTTTGAGATCTTTGAAACAAAACTATAATCACCGTTGAAAAGATTTGACAAACTAACAAAAAAATTAAAAAAAATATGATTCCAAATGTTGTTCGGAGTATAGTAATCAAGAGGGGGTGAATTGAGTATCTATAAAAATTTATATTTAAAAAGGTTCTTTACAAAATAGTACCCCCTATGAAAATAAGCACAATGTCAGTTTTTAGTGAATTTATAAATTCCTTGAAGGTTTAATTTGGTTCTCAAAAGATTGGTTAGTTAAAAGATTTACCAATCTAATGATTAGTAAAACATTCAAAACTAACCTTCTAATTCAAAACAAATGTAAAAACTTGTTAAACTAACTATCAAAGATCAATTTATCTTAATTCTGTAAATACGCAACAGATAGAAAATATAAGATAAACAACACAGCGGATAAAACAAGAGGTTCAATCTCAAGCATAGACTTATTCCTCTCCACTTGGTGATCACCTACAACCAAGTACATTATATTAATTAACTTTTGATCCACACCCTAAATCGGGGTTCACAAGAGCTCATGGGATGTCTATGTCATGCTTGACTGCTACCATTGTTATTCTTGGGAGAAACTAACTAACAGATCACACATGATCTCTTCCACAGTTCTACGTTGGATTCAAGAGTAAAAAGATATTGGCAGTGAGGATATTTTGATATCCTCCAGTTATGTTTAGTAGACAGTGTGTCTGATACAAACATATATACACACTACTCAAATGGTAACTACAAGAACACAATAGAGTTATTAAGGAGAATAAGGTTTAAAAATCTATGTGAGTTATGTGGTAAAGCTCTGGACTTTAAGAATTAAGAGAAAATGAAATCTGAGTCCTCTTCTGAAAGTTTTCTTCAGAAAAGAGTGTCATAGTATGTACAATTCAGCATCCATATGTGAAATGGTTCAGCTCTTCTTTGTATGGATGTTCAACATGCCTCAATAGGTTTTTTATTGAAACAACTTCTTCTGTATAGACCCAAACATGACATACATGGACATAACATTAACTTTTCTTAATATCTAATACATAAAAAAACAGACACCAAAGAACTATAACAGTTTAATGTCTTTGTAAAATCAGAATATAATCTTATAATCTTTATGAAAGATCATCAACATCTCCCATAAAGATCTTCCCCTTTTGTTTTCATACCTGAAACCTTTCTTTATATCCTGGGGAAAAGAAAACATATAAAGGGTGAGCTCAAATGCTCAGTAAGGGTAATCATGGAGAAAATAAAACAAACCATATACATTTGAACATAAAAACATGAACGTAATGTTTAAACATCAAAATATTGATCAATGACATAAAACATGGCAAAACATAAGGCATAGATCATAATAGAACATCAATCATGATAAAATTGCAAGGGAATAAAATAATTAATTATGGGAAACCATTAAGCACGTGATATGATTTCCATAGTAGCCAAGGCATTCTGTCCAAGACCATCTTACGGGACAAAGTCCCTTTCTGAATCGAGTTTACTCCTCGTTCCAGTCTTGTAACACTGAACCAGATTAACTTACCGTTCCAGCCATGTCTATCTCATGAGATATAAATATTTACCCAATACATTGGAGGGAGATATAGGTCCCACCCATCTCATAATGAAACCATTCATATGTGTTCCACAACATAAATATAAATCATTCATCATAACACAAAGAATAAAATCGGTTTCATAAACATCATACCATCATAACATAATCCATATAAAATAAATGGATATCATTTCATCATAAGAGAAGTGAAAACATGTAAATCATAGAGAGATTATACTTGAAACAAACACATATGAAATAATGTCATCTTAGATGGAATTTTTTTTTGATAAAACACTTGAAATAAATTCTTGAGGAAAATATCCTTTATTATTAAAAATCATTTTATTTTCAAAAAATGCCATGAAATTTTAAAATAATAGGACTTTGTTGAAAATATTCATGAAATCTTGTAGAGTAAGCTTCATGAAAATAAGGTGTTATGAGACCGTAAAAATCCGTTCATTCCATATAATTTAAAAAAATATTCTCCTTGTACTTTTTTCGGAAAAGTCAAAGAGCTCCTCGTTTGGTAAAAAAAAGAAATATTCCATTCATAACATGTGGTAAAAGTCAAAAATGGATAAAAAGGACATTAAAAATACATAAAAACACTTTTAGAAAACATGGACATTGATGATAACAATAACCCCCGTAAATACTTATGAATAAACAATCACGCATAGGAACAAGATTGGAAAGGTTATCCCTTACCTTAGGTCTGATATGCTTCGTACATATCCGAACCTCCTGTATAATGATTTAAATAATGTCATTGACTTATTAATGAATAATATTCATTGTTATGATATCATATATGGTTCACTTATGACTTTATATTACCCGTTCTTTTGTAAATTCCATGTTAAAACAGCGTTTTGGGTAAATTCGTTTTATTTATCATACGTGTTTGGACTTGTTGTTCTTGATATTATTATTACTTATATCAGGATTTAATTACTTCCATAATGTAAATCATGATTTATATATCATATATATTCATTATATATATATAATAGATAGATAAATGAAATGAAATACACCGTTCAAGGAGACGGTAGGTAGTACGTATGCATGAACGATGTTTTCTTTTACTTATTGAGTTGAATGGAAGTAAGTAGATGACATATATATATATATACATAAATAAAGTAGCTTTATCATGTCATATATTTCATTATTATTCATTATATATACTTTATAATCATTCTTCAGTGATTAACATGGAGAATGAATCTCATCGCGTCGTGGAGACGGTAATCCGTACGTACGCACGAGCGATGATATCGTTCGCATAATTATTGAATAGAATTGGAGTGGATGATATAATATCTCAGAATAATTATGATGTTATAATAACTATATATAGTTATTCTTTACACCATTATACCCATCCGATTAAGGTGGTGGTGGAGAAACAGATTATACCAAGGCGTGGAGACGGTATTCCGTACGTACGCACGCGCAGTGATTTTGTTTTTTGTAGGATGGATAGAAGGTGAAATAGGGTTGTTTAATATTTATAATGACATATCAGTATATGAGTGATAATTATGTTATAAATTTATGATGAAAAAAATAATGAAGAAGAATTTTATGTAGAAAGAAACTTGAAATAATCGGTAGAAGAGATTACCTTTTTTCTACGCGGCTCCTCTTATCCGCCTATTAGGGAACTATAGTTGGTATTTAAAGAAGACAAAGACCTCTAGTAGGTTTCTATTGAAGTGTAGAAGTGAAATGGGTAGGGTTTTTTAGAGCATGAAGGCTCTAAATTGTGTAAAGAGAAGAGGGAGGAGGTGCCCATTTATAAGGGAGGAGAGGGGCACCTTAGGAAAAACTTAAAAATATTAAATATTAATAAATGAAAACCCACATAAAAACCTCCAAAAATGACTAAATTAAAAAATGAGATGAGATAGGGTAGTATTATAATCAAACAATAAAATTTAGACATGTTTTAAGTTTATTTTAAACCTTATCAACTTGATTTATCATTATTTAATCTATTTAATTTCATTTGTGGTAATAAAATTGTAAATTTTAAACTGTTATAAATACATACTTAAATATTTTCAATTTCTCATAATTGGAAAATTTATAACCTTTTCGACCATATAATTTCCAATTTTTTGTTTTTAAATATATTTGGGATTTTTAAATAATTTAATAATATGTTATTTTTATAAAATATCAATAGGGTCAATTTTGAAACTATTCATTGTTTGAATTTAAATAAAACCCACAGAGAAGATATGTTAGAACCAAAAGATATAATAGATTCCTAGCATGTCATATTCATCAAAAAAATGATGGGGAACATTAATTTGTTCATTAAGTATTTATTTTAATATTTTTAAAACCATTTATTTGGTATATCTCTTATAAAATAATTACTACAACATTTTTGTATAATTATTTAATATACATATTTTTTGCATAAAATTTAAAAAGAAAATACTATGATGAAGATAAATATAATACCTTTCTTAATAATATTTATACTCAAATTTATAATCTTAAAATCAAAACATTTAAATTGTTATATTTATTATATTATGAAGGTGACATCATTGACATCAATTAAAATAAAATAATATAAATGTTATAACCAGTTTTATTAGGATCAAAATGGTCCACAAATTGACCCTTTGATGCCTAGGGTATACATATACTCGACCAATAATGTTGGGTAAAATTTATGGTCTTTTTGATAGGTATTGATATTTTAATAAAAACAATATTATTGATTTTTCACTAAATATATAATTTCTTCATCATTAATGTATAAGCTATTAAGATAATTAAATATTTCTTAAAAATTACAAATAAATTACCATGATAAATAAAAACATTTTAGATTTCAAATTATTATTTATAATATAATTTATATTCTTTATAAACTTATATTAAAAATAATCTAATTATTAATTTTTGAGTGAGACATTTCACATTCCTTAAAATAAAATATATAAAAGGAGTTAAATCAAATAAAAGTGGTTTCCATTAGATTCCATTTCAACCAAATTATGATACAGGGTAACATATAATCATCCAATTATATTAGGAAAAGTGTTAGGATAATTTTATAATATTATATTTACCCTTAATTACCCGATTTACCTTTAACTATGGTAAATAAAATTTACCACAGTTACTATTCATAATGACTAAAAATAAAAAGTAGATTATTAACAGAATTTGGACCCACTGATTATAAATGTGGAATCCATTTTTCCAAATTCAAATCACAGAAGTTGCAAAAAATAATTTAAAATTAATCTCGTTGTTAAGAAAACGAGTTTTAAAAATTAAAAACATTGCAAAAGATTGAAATGATTTTACCTATGAATTCAATGTAAAATCAATGATAATTACATAAATTATATTAAATGGTAAAATTATATTATATTTATATTTTAAAACCATTAAATATTATAATTTAACCATATAAATTATCTGGATGAAAAAAGTTGTTTTTATTTAAAAATTAGCGTATTTTTACTATTCATCAAAATAAGAAACTTATCAGAAAAATATCAAAAATTTATCCAATGTAAATTTTTATATCCTGATTCAAAAGAAGAAATTTATTTTGTCAAATTGATCTTATAAACATGTCAAAAACTAGATTTAATATGGGTGCGCCATCAAAAGGCGGCAAAACTGCACTTTTTGAAAAATACTTATTTTACTCGAAAAAATTATTTTTTTCTCATACCATATTCTATACAATGTGTAAGATTAATTATAATGTCAAAAAATTCAGAATTTAACTACTACTATTAATAACGGATAGTTTATAACAATATTATAACCATATATCTTTGTTTAGCGAAACTCGAAATTGCGTACAACACACGCTATCAAGGAAGGTCGCGATTGCGTGTAATGCAAGCCAAGTCAGGGTTGTGTATATTGCAAGCTAATACGGTGTTTCATATAGTGCAATATAATCTTGGTGTAGCATACAACAGAAGATATGAAAGAAATTAAAAAGAATATATCTCATAAAATCTCGGGGTGTTACATTCTACCCCACTTAAAATGAATTTCACCCTCGAAATTCATCGGGGTTATAAATCGTTCGCTACCTGGAAGTTTCGTTCGTAAAAACCTACATCGTAAAAGGAATACTAAAACATAATTTTAAAAAGTAAAGTATGAAATGTAACGGTTACCCAGATTAACTAATCACTGGTTTTCCACATAGGAGAACATAAGTCAAAATATGGATATGGAAGAAAAAACTAACCATCATGTTCTGATGGGGAGTGGTAGAGGACATGGCTATGAAAAATCCAACAATCAAAAAGCCATAAATTTTTGATGATTTAAGGTACCATCTGATTCATCGGATATAAGTACACTAGGAAAAAAAATTTCGTTTTCAAGATCATTTCCCTAATGTTGAAAAATTGTTTAATTAAAAGAAATAATTACTTGATTTTGAGACAATATTATTGTTGTTTGTGTCTTGAACAATTTCCACTTCATATCTTAAAGAAATGAAGTTGATTTTTTCTTCCGTGAAGTATTAACAGATCATGCAATATAATGATAGGTCATTCCATCTGTCTCAAACAAAAGGATAACAAAAGTTATTAAATATACATAAGTCCATATATAGTGAGATTAATCATATATGGTTCCTAAAATGGACTTATACTTCATATATCATACCGCTTAATATAATAAAACTAGTTTCTACTATTAGGGACTTCCTGTAGGCCAGTAGTATGAGATAAATTCCTATCACACATTGGATGTGGGTTCGATTCCTGCAACCTTGTCCAACGCGACGGGTTTTCGGCCATCCTGCAGGTTGCCCTTTTTCTAAAACTACAATATTATAACATTCCATCAATAATATAAAAAAAATTATAGACTTGAACAATACTAACTTATGTCCAACATAATCCATTCAAATCTTTAGGCTTATCCAAAATACTTCTGTCCAAACTCATAGAATAAAGAAAACAATTACTTGAAATGTCATCTTCTGAGCATGTGAATACCATCATTTATCCCCCACATATCATACAATATATCTTTTTTGGTCAAATTACAAACATTTGAATACCATAATCATGTATTCTCTTGAAAAATGAATACCCATTGAACCTTAGTGAAAACATGAATGCTGTTAAAATTTAACACTTTCCAATACCAAAATCCCTAAATTTCTATATACTCAAACCATGATATAACATTGTCCTTATATCAGTCATGATCTCATTTCATTTTTTTCTTTACCTCTTCATTATGCGCATATCATCTTCTTTCCAAAAATATTTCAATCACTTTTCATGGTTACCGTTACAATATAATTATTGAAATCCAATACATAGATATTCCAAAATTCCACGATACCATAAATGAGATTCCATGATAATATTTTGAAATCCCATTACATAAACACTTAATCATTACAAAACTTCATTTTCATACTCAACATCACAAATAGTTATCGCATCTTACTTCCCTTTATCCTTTGCCTTAAGAGGTTTCTCACGTTGATCATCATTAACCTTTGGATTAGGGAATTGATTAGCATAATTCCCCATTTCCTTGCACTTGATGCATCAAAGTGTTGGTGGTGCGTTCTCTACAGTCTTTTCTTTATTCACATCATTAGAAACCCTTTTTCCATTACTTCAACACTCAGCTGCTCGATGACCTTCTTTTCCACACTTAAAACATTTTCTAGTCCCTTTATGACGATCTCCACCATGTTTCTTGCCACACTTTGAGCATAAAGAAACATTCATCTTCTTTTCACCATTATTCTTAGATTTCTCCTTGAACTCCATCTTTCATTTATTGTCAAAACCATGAGATGGATATGTAACACCAACTTCCATTTCTACCTTGATTGCACAACACACAGTTTCCTCATAGATACTAAAGTTTCTTATAGTTAATGCCCTTCGAAGACTTGGTTTTAATCCACTGAAGAATCGATCAACTTTACTTTCAGGTTGGATGATAAAGCTAGATGAATACCTTGAAAGTCTTGTAAAATTCGCTTCGTCTATACCAAAAGATTCATCATCCTTTTTCTTAAGCTCAAGGAAATCCGTTTCCATATTTGTTTGAAGAATATGAGGGAAGTACTTATTGAAAAATAAGTTCTTGAACTCATCCCATTCCCTGGATTCAATTTCATCTTGGGGCCTCGTATTCTTAATTGGAGTCCACCATTGATCTGCTTCACCTTCTAAACGGTAAATAGCAAGAATGACTTTTTCATGTTCCAAACATCGAAGTATAGAAAATATCTTTTCAATGGTACTGATCCATTGTTCAGCAACAAGTGGATCAGAAGACCCACTGAAAGAAGGTGGGCATTGCCTCATGAAGGACTCAATAGAATATTGTTCCCTTCTCTGCTCATTTGGAACTCCAGAATCATTCATAGCTTGTGTAAGTATAGTAGAAAGATTTCGCACTCCATCTCCCATAACATTGGTTTGTTCAAGAGGACAATCATTTCATTGTCCGTTACATTGATCAACACGGTTCCTTTGGGTTCCATCCATGGTCTAAAACCCGAAATGAATAGTGTGAGAGGAAAAAATCATGCTTGGGAAAACAACATAATAAAGGGGGAGTACCTTCAATATATAACATCTTGGGGTAAATTCAAATATTGTTACCATTATTTGGGACTATAACCTATACTTATACTTAACCTTATGGACATCTTTAGATATACCTTAGAATTATCTCTAGGGATCTCACTAAAGATTTCGCATCCTAGTTTCCAAAGGTTAACTAAACCTTTACAGTGATACCAACTGTAGAGACCACAAACATTACATAAATGGACATAAAATTACTTTTGCAGAATATCTAATACATAACAAAAATAGAAACCAATTGACCGTAATAGTTTAGTGTCTTTGGAAACTCGGAATATAATCTTCTAATCTTGGTGAAATTTCTTCAACATCTCCCATAAAGATCTTCCCCTTTTGTTTTCTTACCTATAATCTTTATTTATATCCTAGGGAAAATAAAACATATAAATGGTGAGCTCAAATGCTCAGTAAGGGTATGTATAGATAAAATAAAATAAACCATATACATTTCAACTTAAAAACATGAACAAAATTTTTAAACATCAAAATATTGAGAAATGACATAAAACATGGCACTACGTACAACATAGATCATAATAGAACATAAATCATGATAAAATATCTTGGGAATAAAAAATTTAATAGTTAAAAATCATTAATCACATGATATTATTTCCATAGTAGCCAAGGCATTGCTGCCAAGACCATCTTAGTGGACAAAGTCCCTTTCTGAATCGAGTTCACTCCTCGTTCCAGCCCTGTAACACTGAACCGGATTAACTTACCATTCTAGCCATGTCTATCTCATGAGATATACATATTTAACCAATACATTGGAGGGAGATATAGGTCCCACCCATATCATAATGAAATCATTCTTACATGTGCCGCAACATAAACATAAATCATTCATCGTAACCCAAAGAATAAAATGGGTTTCATAAACATCATCCCATCATAACATAATCCATATAAATTAAATGGATATCATTTCATCATAAGAGAAGTGAAACCATGTAAATCATAGAGACATTATACATGAAACATACACATATGAAATAATGTCATCTTAGATGGAAAATTGTTTTAATAAAACACTGGAAATAAATTCTTGAGGAAAATATCCTTTTTTATTAAAAATCATTTTCTTTTCACAAAATTCCATGCAATTTTAAAATAAGGGGATTTTGTTGATAATATTCATGAAATATTTTAGAGTAATATTCATGAAAATAATGTGTTATGAAACCATAAAAATTTGTTCTTGTCGTATAAGTTAAGAAAACATTTTCCTCGTACATTTGTCGGAAAAGTCAAAAAGTTCCTCGTATGGTAAACAAAAGAAATATTCATTTCATAACATGCGGTAAAAGTCAAAAATGGGTAAAAAGGAAATTAAAAATACATAAAAACACATTTAGAAAACATGGACATGGATGATAACAATAACCCCATTAAAATACTTACGAATAAATAATCTCGGATAAGAACGAGATTGGAAAAGTTATCCCTTACCTTAGGTCTGATATGCTTCATACATATCCAAAACTCCTATATAATGATTTAAATAATGTCATTGACTTATTATAGAATCATATTCATTGTTATGATATCATATACGGTTCACTTATGAATTTATATTACCCGTTCTTTTGTAAATTCCATGTTAAAGCAGCATTTTGGGAAAAATCGTTTTATTTATCGTACGTGTTTGGACTTGTTGTTATTGATATTTTTATTACATATATCATGATTTAATTACTTCCAGAATGTAAATCATGATTTATATGTCATATATATTCAGTATATAGATATATAATATATAGATAAATGAAATGAAATACACCGTTCATGGAGACGGTAGGCCATACGTTCACATGAACACAGTTTTCTTTTCCTTATTGCCTTGAATGGAAGTAAGTAGATGAAATATATATATATACATAAATCCAGTAGCTTTATAATTTCATATATTTCATTATTATTCATTAAATATACTTTATAATCATTCTTGAGTGGTTAACATGGAGAATAAATCTCATCGCTTAGTGGAGACGGTAATCCGTACGTACGCACGAGCGATGATATTATTCCCATAATTATTGAATTGAATTGGAGTGGATGATATAATATCTCATAATTAGAATGATATTATAATAACTATATATAGTTATTCTTTACACCATTATACCCATCAAAGTAAGGTGGTGGTGGAAAAATAGATTATACCACGACGTGGAGACGGTATTTCGTACGTATGCACGCACGGTGATTTCGTTTTTCGTAGGATGGATAGAAGGTGAAATATATTTGTTTCATATTTATAATAACATATAATAATATGAGTGATACTTATTTTATTAATTTATGTTGAAACAAATAAAGAAGAATAAGTTGATGAAGAAAGAAACTTGAAAGAATCGGTAGAAGAGATTACCTCTTCTTCGACACAGCTCCTCTTATCCTCCTCTTAGGGCACTATAGTCAGTCTTTAAAGAATAACAGGACCTCTAGTAGTTTTCTATAGAAGTGGAAAGTTAAATGGTCAGGTTTTGTCCGAGCTTGAAGGCTCAAAATTGTGTAAAGGGAAGAGGAAGGAGGTTCCCTTTTATAAGGGAGGAGAGGGGCACCTTAGAAAAAACTTAAAAATATTAAATAATAATAAAATGAAACCCCACCTAAAAACCTCCATAAATTACTCAATTAGAATATGAGATGAGATAGGGTATTAAAATCATCAACCAATAACATTTAGACATGTTTTAAGTTTATTTTAAACCTTATCAACTTGATTTATCATTATTTAATATATTTAATTTTATTTGTGGTAATAAAATTATAATTTTTAAATTGTTATAAATGCATTCTTAAATGTTTTAAATTTACCATAATTGGATAATTTATAACCTTTTAGACCATATAATTTCCAATTTGTAGTTTTTAAATAATTTTGTGATTTTTAATGAATTTAATAATATGTTATTTTTATAAAATATCAATAGTGTCAATTTTAAAAATATTAATTATTTGAATTTAAATAAAAACCACATAGAAGATATGTTCAAACCAAAATATAAAATAGATTCATAAAATGTCATATTATTCAATAAAAATCATGGGGCACATTACTTTGTTCATATAGTATTTATTTTAATATTTTTAAAACCATTTATTTGGTATATCTCTTAATAAAATAATTACTACAACATATTTTTATAATTATTTAATAAAGTTATTTGTTGCATAAAAATTAAAAATAAAATCCTATGATGAAGATAAATATAATACCTTTAATAATAATATTTTTACTCGAATTTATCATCTTAAAATAATAACATTTAAATTGTTATATTTATTAAATTATGAAGGTGACATCATTTATATCATTTAAAATAAAATAATATAAATGTCCTAATCAGTTTTATAAGGATCCAAATGGTCCAAAACTCTACCCTTGGATGCATAGGGTATATATATACTCGATCAATAATGTTTGGTCAAGTTTATGGTATTTTTATTTTAATAAAAACTATATTATTGATTTTTCACTAAATAAATAATTTCATCATCATTAATGTATAATCTATTAAGGTAATTAAATATTTCTTAAAAATTACAAATAAATTACCATGATAAATAAGAACATTATAGCTTTAAAATGAGTATTTATAATTGAATTTATATTTTGTATAACCTTATATTAATAATAATCTAATTATTAAAGTTTGAGTGAGACATTTCACTTTCTTTAAATAAAATAAATAGAAGGACTTAAATCAAATACCAGTGGGTTCCATTAGATTCCATTTATACACAAGTATAATGTCGGGTAAAATATAATCATCCAATTATATTAGGACAAGTGTTAGGGAAATTTTATAATATTATATTTACCCTTAATTACCAGATTTACCTTTAACTATGGTAAATAAAATTTATCGTAGTTACTATTCATAATGACTAAGTATAAAAAGTAGCTTACTTACATACTTTTGATCTACTGATTCCAAATATGGAATCCATTTTTTCATATTCAAATCAAATAAGTTGCAGAAATTAATTTGAAATTAATCACATTGTTAAGAAAACGAGTTTTAAAAGTTAAAACATTGCAAAAGATTGAAATGATTTTACCTATGAATTCAATGTAAAATCAATGATAATGACATAAATTATATTAAATGGTAAAAATATAATCTATTTATACTTTAAAACCATTAAATATTATAATTTATCCATATAAATTATCTCGATGAAACAAGTTGTTTTTAGTTAAAATTTAGCGTATTTTTACTATTCATCAAAATAAGAAACTTATCAGAAATATATCAAAAATTTATCCAATGTAAATTTTTATATCCTGATTCAAAATAAGAATTTTTGTTTTCAAATTTAACTTATAAACATGTCAAAAACTAGATTTAATGTGGGTGCTCCATCAAAAGGCGGCAAAACTGCATTGTTTGAAAAATACTTATTTTACTCGAAAATTTTATTTTGTTCTCATTTGATGTTCTATAAAATGTGTAAGATGAATTATAATGTCATAATACTCAAAATTTAATTATTAATTTTCAAAATGGATAGTTTATAATAATATTATAACCATATATCATTGATTAGTGAAACCCGGTATTGCGTACAACACATGCTATTGAGAAAGGTCATGATTGCGTATAATGCAAGCCATGTCATGGTTGCGTATACTGCAAGCTAATAAGGTATTGCGTATAGTGAAAGATAATATTGGTGTAGCGTACAATAGAAGATATGAAAGAAATTAAGAAGAATATATCTCATAAAATCTCTGTGTGTTACATCTTGTCAGCTCAAGCTTCGAGTTTCTCTGTTTTTTTGAGTTGCGCATTCCCTGAGTCTGTTTTTTAGCGTGTTCTTAGAGCTCTTTTTTTATGTTGAGGTTGAAGTGATTTTATACTTCAAGGTCCATTTGACATGAAGATCTCCGAACATGCATATACCTCATACTGTCTACGAATAGTCCTAAAGACAACATTAAATAATGTTAGAAACATCAATTTGTCTAAATATGACTGTTAGAATTAAATTTGAATTAATATATTCGAAACAACTATTTATGACTATTGGTGAGTCATTTTCATCGGTATGTCATCTTCAGTGTGTCAAATTCGCTCTGTCATCTTCGGTGTGTTGACTTTGGTATGTCATCTTCGGTGTGTCGACTTCAGCATGTCATCTTCGGTGTGTCGACTTTGGTTTGTTGACTTCGTTCTGTCATCTTCAGTCTGTCAACTTCGGTATGTCATATTATGTGTGTTGACTTCAGTGTGTCGAACATCGGTGTGTCAAACATCAGTGTGATGAACATACCATCTGTGTCAAGGAATCTAAAAAAGGATATGAAGTGTTTGTCTTACAAATAACATTACAAGACTAAGTGTTATCCAAAAATACATGTATAAATACACTTGTAATCATATTTATTCATGAATATAGGTTATTGACTTGTATAAGTATATTTTAAATTAGATTTACTTAGAGATATTAAAATTTCCTGAAAAAGTAGAATATGTATATTGACATTATTTGTGATTATGAAAAATACAATTTCATAGATGGTCCAATAGTATCCATATCCCACTAGGGACTTGGGGCCACTCTCAACATAGTGGACCATAGGGGGTTCTTATTCTTTTCCCATTGAAGAGAATGGTTGTGGGAGTTCTCAATTGATATGTAGTTTATGTTAAATAGGTGCAGTAGAAATTTTTATTGATGTTTTACTCTCAAGAATTTAATACTTAAAAAATAGCAAAATTATTTTTAAAATAATATAATAAAATTAAAATACTTCCAAGGATGGGGTGGTTTTAGTTTGATGGATTTTTATGAGATTAAGTGAACTCAAAAACATTTTTTTTAAATTTTTTTCATAAAATAACTTATATATTACAAAACATATCAATTAATTACTTATCGTTATAATTGAAATTATTATTTCATTTAATTAAGATCCCATAATTGTTTAACTCCAAAACCATTTGGTTTTGAACATGACTACAAATAATGAAAAAATTTAAACCCTAGGCTAACCCTGGGATGAGAAGCCACAACACCCATATTTTATTGTTTCCCCAAGGTAATCATATGGTTTATTTTCAATTAGGGAAGTGTCTAAACACTATAAATTAAAATGAGATATGTTTTTAGTCTAGATTTTAACTCTATGAATTGATCCCATTTTTTTTCTTTTACCGATTAAGATGACACTCTCCCAATTCACATACTATTCAACCTCTTATGGTATGTGATAATTGATTGATTTAAAGATCAATTGAAAACTCAAATAACTTATTAGTATATATGTAATAATATTTTTTATGTTATAGTATTAAAAATAATAAATCTCATAGAGATGAAAATAAAAATATTACTTCAAAACTAAACTTCCATAGGTGGTAAGGTAATCATAGAAAAATTTTACAAGTGAAATGGATTATAAAGGGATAACCTAATTCTATTTATGTTATTATCTTAAAACCCTAATTAATTTATGGAGATAAAGATATAAATTAAATAAAAATAATTTAAATTGAATAGAAAGAGAAAATATATAAACTATGAAAAGCACAACAAAGAAAAATAATTATAATAGAATAGTGTTATGGAGGAGGTCCTAGAATGAGAGATTCCCTAATACAATGGTCTTGGGAAATGGAATAATTAATGAACCAACACTATATGACCTGTAATTTAACTATAATTGGACTTCCATGATGCATGAAGGGTGTTCCTAATCCCCATGGGGCGGAAACTAGTTCCCATGTATTATGATTGAACACTATGGAATGGTTTTAACCTTGATAAAATAATAAACAAACAACATAATTTTATTATGATTTAAATATTACATACCAAGGTAGATTAAATATATACATATAAAATAATTATAAACAACATAACAACACATTCATACATGGAGTTTCAAAAAAAATTATCCCAAAGGAATAACTGAAAAAAATACGTATTAGAAGAAGGTGAAAATAAAAATTCCAAGATGAATGGATGATATAAAAACCCAAATGAAAGAAAAAGGGAAGTTCTCATGCCTTAAGGGTGTTCCCAATCCCCATGGGATAGAAACTAGTTCTCTTGTATTATAAATGTACACTTGGGAAAGGTTTCACCATTTATAAAATAATAAACTTACAATATATGGTTATTGATATTTGAAAATGACATATCAAGGTAGTGCTAATCCATGAATATAAAATAATAAGAAACCACATAACAACACATACAAACACTGGATAATAAAATAAACATTTATGGAAAAGAAACTACTAAAATAAATACATAGTGGTTGAAGTTGAAAATAAATATCCCAAGATTAATAGATAATAAAACAAACCAAAATAAAAGTAAAAAGGAAATCTAACATGAATATAGAAAACATAACTACTAATGACCCTTATTCAATCATAACATCCCCTACTTTTTCCATGGTACCATTAAAATTTCTGAGAATGAAATAGAATTGGGAACTCATAATTGAAACAAAAGAGCTACCTATTCACCCATGCACTATTACATATACAGTGTATAGCATCCTGTCTTTTTATAACATAACTTTTCATTTCATTACACGGAACTGAGGATCTTTAAGGTTTAGTGTCTTGGAAACAAGGAACATAAAACATGAAACAAAAAAACATTCTTCTTAAACACTTGAAAGGCTTCTCCTCATGTTCACCCTAGGCTCATTACTGCATCTCATAACCTGGGGACATACATCAAAAGGAAGGGTGAGCAGAAGGCCCAACAAGGGAAACAAGTGAAACATTTTACATATGAACTTGAGATACATCAATAAAGTCATGAAAAGAACTTTAATGCATGAAAATGAAATCATGAGGCATATCATAATAAAAATAAAACTTTTTCATAACTTGAAGATGTGGCTACATCATTTAACATAGACAATCATGAACATATCACCAAGGTCCATCCCCAAGGTGTCATTTTAAAATTACCAAGGTTATTCACCAAGGTATCGTGAAAATTGTAATCTCTAGTGGTTACATCCTTACCCAATGCATTGGAGCGCTATCAGGGCGCACCCTTAAATTTGCCTTTATTATCATGTGAGCCACATATATCATCATCAAACATTTCATAAATAACCCATATAGCATAAAATAAATGGGTTTCATTTCATAATCATAACGTTTTAAAAACTGCTTTAAAGACATGATCTTTACATTACTTTAAACCCACGGAAAGGGAAAGCGGGTATCATGTATGTAAATCCCAGAATTTAAAATAGAACATTTTTATATATATGTGAATACCTCTGTAGAAATAGGAGCTTTGAGTATTAACTTTATAACATAAAATAATTTTGAGAAAAGAGAGGCATTTTGAGACGAAAATTCTGCAGCATAACAGCTATGTTACAAGGTTTTAGAAAACATTGAAAAGAGAGGGAACATGGGTCGAGCAATCATAATTGACCCATAAAATAGTAGAGGGACAGAATAAGAATTATATATGGACATGGTGGTGCAATTTCAAGGACATACCATTTGAAATGAAAAACATGGAAGGAAGACAAAAGTTTGATTTCTCTTATGAAAGTTCGGCAGCCTAACGGCGTTACTTAAACTTCAAAATACTGAATTGAAGAGATAAAATGGGGTCTCTCATCAAATGAACATAAGATTCCAGTATGATAGGTATAGAGATCATACCCCAACATAACAAAAAGGAACTTGAAGGAATTGACATGAAAGTAGAACTTCAAAACGAGAAGGGTGAAGAACCACTTAAAAATTCGGCAGCCTAACGGCGCCACTTAAAACTTCAAAATACGGAATTGAAGAGATCAAATGGGGTCTCTCATCATATGAACATAAGAGTCCAGTATGATAGGTATAGATATCATACCCCAACATAACAAAAAGGAACTTGAAAGAATTGACATGAAAGTAGAACTTCAAAACGAGAAGGGTGAAGAACCACTTAAAAATTCGGCAGCCTAACGGCGCCACTTAAAACATCAAAATACTGAATTGAAGAGATAAAATGGGGTCTCTCATAATATGAACATAAGAGTCCATTATGATATATATAGAGATCATACCCCAATATAACAAAAAGGAACTTGAAATAATTGACATGAAAGTAGAACTTCAAAACGAGAAGGGTGAAGAACCACTTAAAAATTCGGCAGCCTAACGGCGCCACTTAAAACTTCAAAATACTGAATTGAAGCGATAAAATGGGGTCTCTCATCATATGAACATAAAATATCAGTATGATAATTTAGATATCATACCCCAACATAATAAAAAGGAACATTAAAGACTTGAATGAAAATAGAACTTGAAAACGAGGAAGGTGAAAGAATCCCTTAAAAATTCGGCAGCCCAACGGCGCCACTTAAACATTCTTAAAACGAATTGATGAGAGCAAGGGGGGGTCTCTCATCATATGAACATGAAATAGGCAGTAGGATGAATATAAAATAACATCCTACAACATAAGAACATGGAGTATAAAAGAAATGACATAAAAGAGATTACTTGAAAAGAAAGAGAGAGGTCGGATCCCTTACCTTAAAATGTAACTCTTAAACCTCAAAGGTTGGGACCTTGAGGGCTTGGGGGCACCTTGGGAGGACTCCTTGGGAGGTAATGAGACCATAAATTCGTTGGGAATGAGTGGGGAGTCGAATGGATGAGAGTAGGGCTTGGTATTTATAGGGAAAGTGAGGGGACAAGGCATTAATGGCCAAGGGACACCTCACATGTGCTTTTCTCAAACCCATGTGCTCTCCCTTGTCATTTATCATGGAGTTAGGCCACATGGGGCCCCCAAAACAATAATTCATCACCCTTGGCCGGCCAACCCTCAAAAGATCTCATGACATCATCATGACACCGTTATGATGTCATTAAACATACCGAAACCCTAAAACTGTATTTTTACTATTCACTGAAAATTCAACTTTCTCAGAAAAATCCCAAAATTTCACATTAACCCAATATCAATGCTCTGATTTCAAAAATGAAATCCATTTTATAAAAATAATTTTCTAAATATTTTTTATTTAATTTTTAAATAAAAACACTATTCATCGAAAATTCATTTTTTTCAGAAAAAACCCCAAAAATTACCATAACATAATAACGATGCTCTGAGTTCAAAAATAAAGTCATTTTTATAAAAATAATTTTCTAATTATTTTTAATTAAATTTTTAATTAAAAATCACTATTCACCCGAAAAAACTAATACTTGAATAATAATTTATGAAACCGTTATTTAACCATTTTATTGAATCACATTACTTAATCAAAGTGCCTAGCTTATTTTAATACTTTCTTTAAGTGAGATTACTAATCCATTTGGACACATTATTAATCCTAATCATAAAATCACTATTCATAATTTACTATTCATCAAAAATCATGTTGATCTTATTAGACTCTAAATTTAGTACTGAACATAATTGCAGAAGACCATTTTTTGAAAATCATTACACATTTTTAATTATTTAGGGTTTACATAAACATATTTAAAATATCCTTTTTCTAAAATTCATCAAAAATTTTCATACTATATTTATCCGGTCATTTGAAAATTCATAAAAGAAATCGAAATTTTATTTAAAACAAAGGATTACACAAGATAGTTACGGTCTCCTTACATAGCCCCTTATCACACCAGCATAGGACCTAAGTGTAAGGTGTGCTAAGGTGAGAGAATCCGAGGGAGGCTCGGCCAACATCGCACGAGTAGTAATTTCTATCAGTTTGAACTTCTCGCGAAGGCGATCCCGTTCTAGCTTTATACGATGAAGTTCAGCTTGGGTTTGGTCCAGAGCAAAGCCTAGTGGTGCTACCTCCTTCCCAAGTTCTGTTAGATGGGCTTCGATCGGTCCAAGACTACTGGGTGAGGCCATCAAATCTTCTTTCTATATTAATTAACCAAGATTGCTTGTATTTAGAGACAATAGTCAAAATGTTTAGTTTCCAGCGGTCATATTGACCAATGGTCAAATAACAGTCACAACCCAACAATCTCATTTTAATTATACTCATGTTACCAAATGAAACATTTTTGTTGAGTATAACAATAACACATAAAATTATGAAACAAAATTTATTTAAAAAAATTTCGGGTCGTTACAATCTTCCCCCCTTAAGAAATTGCGTCCTCGCAATTTTAAAATTGGGTTTTGAAATTTCATTGAATGTCCCACATCGGAAAAGGAGTCAGTAAAACTATTACTTTAAAATAAAGAAAGGGAAGTACAATGGTCACCCGAGTTAACCCACACTAGGGTCCCATGTAGGAAAACATGGACATGGAGAAAAAAACAAAGGGTCAAGTTCTGAGGGAGAGTGATAGAGAACATGATTAGGAGAAAGTTAACCATGAGAAAATCCCAAACTTATGATGTGTGTAAACGGTCTTCGATTACCTAGTAGGAAACGTAAACCAACAACATTTTTGTTTTACGTTTCTTTTCATAATTTTAGGGATTTCATTTACTACATAGAACAAAAACATAAGAAAATATACCTACCTTCAAGTAGAGTTTCATCCTTTAACAAGTCCCTACCAACACTAATCTTTTCTCCAAATGATGAGAATTCAAAAACACTTGGTCTCATAAAAGCACAAGAATCATCTTCTATAGAATCACATAATCTACAAAAGATTAACTATCTATTTCTTCTATCTTTAAACATTATCCCAAAAACAGAAAGGTTAAGGTAAAACAACTCTTCAAAAAGAAAGAATCCCATAGGAATGGAAACTACTTTTATATCATCAAATTTCCATGGTACTACCCAAAGTTCATCATAGACCATTCCATAAATAACGGTCCTTAAAATTCCTCAAAACAAACCAAACTAAGATTGAAACCCAAATACAATAAGGATTTGATAACATAGTCTTCCAAAACAACTTCATTGTTCATCTCCAGAAAACATCAACCACTCCTAACATCTTATAAACAAGTAGCTAACCTAAACATATTTTACCCAAGATAGGTTAGTCATTCCCATAAGTAACCTAAATTACTATAAGTTCACCTTAAATTCATCGATTCTTCAAAATATAAGTCAACCTTACTCCTCAATGAAAATAACGTAGTAATCTATTTACCTCGATCAAATATGGTTCCCAAAATAATGAACGTCTTCCAAAATAATAATCATATTTTAATCCCCTAATCATCATTGTCATATTAATACGAAAATCGTCGCATTTCCTATCACATTGGTTGTCGGAACATGTTCTTCCATTTCCCACCATTAACTATGAAGAGAAAGCATAATTAGGGGCTTAAGTACTTAGCTAATAATCATGAAAAGGAACTGAAAGCATATAAGGATAACTTGTATATTAAAGGTATACCCTAACTTGTGATCTCCTATGTTCCCATCTAGGTTATGAATGATCATATATTCTTATGTGAACCTTTATTTTATTTTATCTTTGTTCCTTTAACAATGGTTCATACCAAGCTTGTGAATTTACCAAAGCATATCCCCTGGGAGTGTCGTAACCAAGAGTGCAGCAAGGCCCGTTGTCGTGTACCAGTTCCCGTTCGAGTCTAGCTCAAAGAGGTGTTTTCGGGTTTTACCCCTATGTACATCTGTGCCAGAGCCACCTCTACCTGCTCGTATCCAGACAGGGATGTATTTGCTTGGCAACCCCTTACTCAATACTCACCAAAATACCAGGAAGATTTCCTATATTAAAATTTTCTATAGGGTTCTTCCTAGAGTTTTCATATCCTAATTTCCACAAATAACTAAACCATCCTTTGATACCAACTATAGCATCCCGTCTTTTTATAACATAACTTTTCATTTCATTACACGGAACTGAGGATCTTTAAGGTTTAGTGTCTTGGAAACAAGGAACATAAAACATGAAACAAAAAAACATTCTTCTTAAACACTTGAAAGGATTCTCCTCATGTTCACCCTAGGCTCATTACTGCATCTCATAACCTAGGGACATACATCAAAAGGAAGGGTGAGCAGAAGGCCCAGCAAGGGAAACAAGTGAAACATTTTACATATGAACTTGAGATACATCAATAAAGTCATGAAAAGAACTTTAATGCATGAAAATGAAATCATGAGGCATATCATAATAAAAATAAAAAATTTTCATAACATGAAGATGTGGCTACATCATTTAACATAGACAATCATTAACATATCACCAAGGTCCATCCCCAAGGTGTCATTTTAAAATTACCAAGGTTATTCACCAAGGTATCGTGAAAATTGTAATCTCTAGTGGTTACATCATTACCCAATGCATTGGAGCGCTATCAGGGCGCACCCTTAAATTTGCCTTTATTATCATGTGAGCCGCATATATCATCATCAAACATTTCATAAATTACCCATATAGCATAAAATAAATGGGTTTCATTTCATAATCATAACGTTTTAAAAACTGCTTTAAAGACATGATCTTTACATTACTTTAAACCCACGGAAAGGGAAAGCGGGTATCATGTATGTAAATCCCAGAATTTAAAATAGAACATTTTTATATATATGTGAATACCTCTGTAGAAATAGGAGCTTTGAGTATTCAATTTATAACATAAAATAATTTTGAGAAAAGAGAGGCATTTTGAGACGAAAATTCTGCAGCATAACAGCTATGTTACAAGGTTTTAGAAAACATTGAAAAGAGAGGGAACATGGGTCGAGAAATCATAATTGACCCATAAAATAGTAGAGGGAAAGAATAAGAATTATATATGGACATGGTGGTGCAATTTCAATGACATACCATTTGAAATGAAAAACATGGAAGGAAGACAAAAGTTTGATTTCTCTTATGAAAGTTCGGCAGCCTAACGGCGTTACTTAAACTTCAAAATACTGAATTGAAGAGATAAAATGGGGTCTCTCATCAAATGAACATAAGAGTCCCGTATGATAGGTATAGAGATCATACCCCAACATAACAAAAAGGAACTTGAAGGAATTGACATGAAAGTAGAACTTCAAAACGAGAAGGGTGAAGAACCACTTAAAAATTTGGCAGCCTAACGGCGCCACTTAAAACTTCAAAATACGGAATTGAAGAGATCAAATGGGGTCTCTCATCATATGAACATAAGAGTCCAGTATGATAGGTATAGATATCATACCCCAACATAACAAAAAGGAACTTGAAGGAATTGACATGAAAGTAGAACTTCAAAACGAGAAGGGTGAAGAACCACTTAAAAATTCGGCAGCCTAACGGCGCCACTTAAAACATCAAAATACTGAATTGAAGAGATCAAATGGGGTCTCTCATCATATGAACATAAGAGTCCAGTATGATATATATAGAGATCATACCCCAATATAACAAAAAGGAACTTGAAATAATTGACATGAAAGTAGAACTTCAAAACGAGAAGGGTGAAGAACCACTTAAAAATTCGGCAGCCTAACGGCGCCACTTAAAACTTCAAAATACTGAATTGAAGCGATAAAATGGGGTCTCTCATCATATGAACATAAAATATCAGTATGATAATTTAGAGATCATACCCCAACATAATAAAAAGGAACATTAAATACTTGAATGAAAATAGAACTTGAAAACGAGGAAGGTGAAAGAATCCCTTAAAAATTCGGCAGCCCAACGGCGCCACTTAAACATTCTTAAAACGAATTGATGAGAGCAAGGGGGGGTCTCTCATCATATGAACATGAAATAGGCAGTAGGATGAATATAAAAGAACATCCTCCAAGATAAGAACATGGAGTATAAAATAAATGACATAAAAGAGATTACTTGAAAAGAAAGAGAGAGGTCGGATCTCTTACCTTAAAATGTAACTCTTAAACCTCAAAGGTTGGGACCTTGAGGGCTTGGCGGCACCTTGGGAGGACTCCTTGGGAGGTAATGAGACCATAAATTCGTTGGGAATGAGTGGGGAGTCGAATGGATGAGGGGAGGGCTTGGTATTTATAGGGAAAGTGAGGGGACAAGGCATTAATGGCCAAGGGACACCTCACATGTGCTTTTCTCAAACCCATGTGCTCTCCCTTGTCATTTATCATGGAGTTAGGCCACATGGGGCCCCCAAAACAATAATTCATCACCCTTGGCCGGCCAACCCTCAAAAGATCTCATGACATCATCATGACACCGTTATGATGTCATTAAACATACCGAAACCCTAAAACTGTATTTTTACTATTCATTGAAAATTCAACTTTCTCAGAAAAATCCCAAAATTTCACATTAACCAAATATCAATGCTCTGATTTCAAAAATGAAATCCATTTTATAAAAATAATTTTCTAAATATTTTTAATTTAATTTTTAAATAAAAACACTATTCATCGAAAATTCATTTTTTTCAGAAAAAACCCCAAAAATTACCATAACATAATAACGATGCTCTGAGTTCAAAAATAAAGACATTTTTATAAAAATAATTTTCTAATTATTTTTAATTAAATTTTTAATTAAAAAACACTATTCACCCGAAAAAACTAATACTTGAATAATAATTTATGAAACCGTTATTTAACCATTTTATTGAATCACATTACTTAATCAAAGTGCCTAGCTTATTTTAATACTTTCTTTAAGTGAGATTACTAATCCATTTGGACACATTATTAATCCTAATCATAAAATCACTATTCATAATTTACTATTCATCAAAAATCAAGTTGATCTTATTAGACTCTAAATTTAGTACTGAACATAATTGCAGAAGACCATTTTTTGAAAATCATTACACATTTTTAATTATTTAGGGTTTACATAAACATATTTAAAATATCCTTTTTCTAAAATTCATCAAAAATTTGCATACTCTATTTATCCGGTCATTTGAAAATTCATAAAAGAAATCGAAATTTTATTTAAAACAAAGGATTACACAAGACAGTTACGGTCTCCTTACATAGCCCCTTATCACACCAGCATAGGACCTAAGTGTAAGGTGTGCTAAGGTGAGAGAATCCGAGGGAGGCTCGGCCAACATCGCACAAGTAGTAATTTCTATCAGTTTGAACTTCTCGCGAAGGCGATCCCTTTCTAGCTTTATACGATGAAGTTCAGCTTGGGTTTGGTCCAGAGCAAAGCCCAGTGGTGCTACCTCCTTCCCAAGTTCTGTTAGATGGGCTTCGATCGGTCCAAGACTACTGGGTGAGGCCATCAAATCTTCTTTCTATATTAATTAACCAAGATTGCTTGTATTTAGAGACAATAGTCAAAATGTTTAGTTTCCAGCGGTCATATTGACCAATGGTCAAATAACAGTCACAACCCAACAGTCTCATTTTAATTATACTCATGTTACCAAATGAAACATTTTTGTTGAGTATAACAATAACACATAAAATTATGAAACAAAATTTATTTAAAAAAATTTCGGGTCGTTACAATCTTCCCCCCTTAAGAAATTGCGTCCTCGCAATTTTAAAATTGGGTTTTGAAATTTCATTGAAAGTCCCACATCGTAAAAGGAGTCAGTAAAACTATTACTTTAAAATAAAGAAAGGGAAGTACAATGGTCACCCGAGTTAACCCACACTAGGGTCCCATGTAGGAAAACATGGACATGGAGGAAAAAACAAAGGGTCAAGTTCTGAGGGAGAGTGATAGAGAACATGATTAGGAGAAAGTTAACCATGAGAAAATCCCAAACTTATGATGTGTGTAAACGGTCTTCGATTACCTAGTAGGAAACGTAAACCAACAACATTTTTGTTTTACGTTTCTTTTCATAATTTTGAGGATTTCATTTACTACATAGAACAAAAACATAAGAAAATATACCTACCTTCAAGTAGAGTTTCATCCTTTAACAAGTCCCTACCAACACTAATCTTTTCTCCAAATGATGAGAATTCAAAAACACTTGGTCTCATAAAAGCACAAGAATCATCTTCTATAGAATCACATAATCTACAAAAGATTAACTATCTATTTCTTCTATCTTTAAACATTATCCCAAA
Source organism: Viscum album (assembly GCA_963277665.1). Classification (NCBI taxonomy): domain Eukaryota; kingdom Viridiplantae; phylum Streptophyta; class Magnoliopsida; order Santalales; family Viscaceae; genus Viscum; species Viscum album. The sequence continues at coordinate 10,220 of CAUJRU010000677.1, read as the reverse complement.
AACAGAAAGGTTAAGGTAAAACAACTCTTCAAAAAGAAAGAATCCCATAGGAATGGAAACTACTTTTATATCATCAAAGTTCCATGGTACTACCCAAAGTTCATCATAGACCATTCCATAAATAACGGTCCTTAAAATTCCTCAAAACAAACCAAACTAAGATTGAAACCCAAATACAATAAGGATTTGATAACATAGTCTTCCAGAACAACTTCATTGTTCATCTCCAGACAACATCAACCACTCCTAACATCTTATAAAAAAGTAGCTAACCTAAACATATTTTACCCAAGATAGGTTAGTCATTCCCATAAGTAACCTAAATTACTATAAGTTCACCTTAAATTCATCGATTCTTCAAAATATAAGTCAACCTTACTCCTCAATGAAAATAACGTAGTAATCTATTTACCTCGATCAAATATGGTTCCCAAAATAATGAACGTCTTCCAAAATAATAATCATATTTTAATCCCCTAATCATCATTGTCATATTAATACGAAAATCGTCGCATTTCCTATCACATTGGTTGTCGGAACATGTTCTTCCATTTCCCACCATTAACTATGAAGAGAAAGCATAATTAGGGGCTTAAGTACTTAGCTAATAATCATGAAAAGGAACTGAAAGCATATAAGGATAACTTGTATATTAAAGGTATACCCTAACTTGTGATCTCCTATGTTCCCATCTAGGTTATGAATGATCATATATTCTTATGTGAACCTTTATTTTATTTTATCTTTGTTCCTTTAACAATGGTTCATACCAAGCTTCTGAATTTACCAAAGCATATCCCCCAGGAGTGTCGTAACCAAGAGTGCAGCAATGCCCGTTGTCGTGTACCAGTTCCCGTTCGAGTCTAGCTCAAAGCGGTGTTTTCGGGTTTTACCCCTATGTACATCTGTGCCAGAGCCACCTCTACCTGCTCGTATCCAGACATGGATGTATTTGCTTGGCAACCCCTTACTCAATACTCACCAAAATACCAGGAAGATTTCCTATATTAAACTTTTCTATAGGGTTCTTCCTAGAGTTTTCATATCCTAATTTCCACAAAGAACTAAACCATCCTTTGATACCAACTATAGAATCTCGTCTTTTTATAACATAACTTTTCATTTCATTACACGGAACTGAGGATCTTTAAGGTTTAGTGTCTTGGAAACAAGGAACATAAAACATGAAACAAAAAAACATTCTTCTTAAACACTTGAAAGGCTTCTCCTCATGTTCACCCTAGGCTCATTACTGCATCTCATAACCTAGGGACATACATCAAAAGGAAGGGTGAGCAGAAGGCCCAGCAAGGGAAACAAGTGAAACATTTTACATATGAACTTGAGATACATCAATAAAGTCATGAAAAGAACTTTAATGCATGAAAACGAAACCATGAGGCATATCATAATAAAAATAAAACTTTTTCATAACTTGAAGATGTGGCTACATCATTTAACATAGACAATCGTGAACATATCACCAAGGTCCATCCCCAAGGTGTCATTTTAAAATTACCAAGGTTATTCACCAAGGTATCGTGAAAATTGTAATCTCTAGTGGTTACATCATTACCCAATGCATTGGAGCGCTATCAGGGCGCACCATTAAATTTGCCTTTATTATCATGTGAGCCACATATATCATCATCAAACATTTCATAAATAACCCATATAGCATAAAATAAATGGGTTTCATTTCATAATCATAACGTTTTAAAAACTGCTTTAAAGACATGATCTTTACATTACTTTAAACCCACGGAAAGGGAAAGCGGGTATCATGTATGTAAATCCCAGAATTTAAAATAGAACATTTTTATATATATGTGAATACCTCTGTAGAAATAGGAGCTTTGAGTATTCACTTTATAACATAAAATAATTTTGAGAAAAGAGAGGCATTTTGAGACGAAAATTCTGCAGCATAACAGCTATGTTACAAGGTTTTAGAAAAAATTGAAAATAGAGGGAACATGGGTCGAGCAATCATAATTGACCCATAAAATAGTAGAGGGAAAGAATAAGAATTATATATGGACATGGTGGTGCAATTTCAAGGACATACCATTTGAAATGAAAAACATGGAAGGAAGACAAAAGTTTGATTTCTCTTATGAAAGTTCGGCAGCCTAACGGCGTTACTTAAACTTCAAAATAATGAATTGAAGAGATAAAATGGGGTCTCTCATCAAATGAACATAAGAGTCCAGTATGATAGGTATAGAGATAATACCCCAACATAACAAAAAGGAACTTGAAGGAATTGACATGAAAGTAGAACTTCAAAACAAGAAGGGTGAAGAACCACTTAAAAATTCGGCAGCCTAACGGCGCCACTTAAAACTTCAAAATACGGAATTGAAGAGATCAAATGGGGTATCTCATCATATGAACATAAGAGTCCAGTATGATAGGTATAGAGATCATACCCCAACATAACAAAAAGGAACTTGAAGGAATTGACATGAAAGTAGAACTTCAAAACGAGAAGGGTGAAGAACCACTTAAAAATTTGGCAGCCTAACGGCGCCACTTAAAACATCAAAATACTGAATTGAAGAGATCAAATGGGGTCTCTCATCATATGAACATAAGAGTCCAGTATGATATATAAAGATATCATACCCCAATATAACAAAAAGGAACTTGAAATAATTGACATGAAAGTAGAACTTCAAAACGAGAAGGGTGAAGAACCACTTAAATATTCGGCAGCCTAACGGCGCCACTTAAAACTTCAAAATACTGAATTGAAGCGATAAAATGGGGTCTCTCATCATATGAACATAAAAGATCAGTATGATAATTTAGAGATCATACCCCAACATAATAAAAAGGAACATTAAAGACTTGAATGAAAATAGAACTTGAAAACGAGGAAGGTGAAAGAATCCCTTAAAAATTCGGCAGCCCAACGACGCCACTTAAACATTCTTAAAACGAATTGATGAGAGCAAGGGGGGGTCTCTCATCATATGAACATGAAATAGGCAGTAGGATGAATATAAAAGAACATCCTCCAACATAAGAACATGGAGTATAAAAGAAATGACATAAAAGAGATTACTTGAAAAGAAAGAGAGAGGTCGGATCCCTTACCTTAAAATGTAACTCTTAAACCTCAAAGGTTGGGACCTTGAGGGCTTGGGGGCACCTTGGGAGGACTCCTTGGGAGGTAATGAGACCATAAATTCGTTGGGAATGAGTGGGGATTCGAATGGATGAGAGGAGGGCTTGGTATTTATAGGGAAAGTGAGGGGACAAGGCATTAATGGCCAAGGGACACCTCACATGTGCTTTTCTCAAACCCATGTGCTCTCCCTTGTCATTTATCATGGAGTTAGGCCACATGGGGCCCCCAAAACAATAATTCATCACCCTTGGCCGGCCAACCCTCAAAAGATCTCATGACATCATCATGACACCGTTATGATGTCATTAAACATACTGAAACCCTAAAACTGTATTTTTACTATTCACTGAAAATTCAACTTTCTCAGAAAAATCCCAAAATTTCACATTAACCAAATATCAATGCTCTGATTTCAAAAATGAAATCCATTTTATAAAAATAATTTTCTAAATATTTTTAATTTAATTTTTAAATAAAAAAACTATTCATCGAAAATTCATTTTTTTCAGAAAAAACCCCAAAAATTACCATAACATAATAACGATGCTCTGAGTTCAAAAATAAAATTATTTTTATAAAAATAATTTTCTAATTATTTTTAATTAAATTTTTAATTAAAAAACACTATTCACCCGAAAAAACTAATACTTGAATAATAATTTATGAAACCGTTATTTAACCATTTTATTGAATCACATTACTTAATCAAAGTGCCTAGCTTATTTTAATACTTTCTTTAAGTGAGATTACTAATCCATTTGGACACATTATTAATCCTAATCATAAAATCACTATTCATAATTTACTATTCATCAAAAATCAAGTTGATCTTATTAGACTCTAAATTTAGTACTGAACATAATTGCAGAAGACCATTTTTTGAAAATCATTACACATTTTTAATTATTTAGGGTTTACATAAACATATTTAAAATATCCTTTTTCTAAAATTCATCAAAAATTTGCATACTATATTTATCCGGTCATTTGAAAATTCATAAAAGAAATCGAAATTTTATTTAAAACAAAGGATTACACAAGACAGTTACGGTCTCCTTATATAGCCCCTTATCACACCAGCATAGGACCTAAGTGTAAGGTGTGCTAAGGTGAGAGAATCTGAGGGAGGCTCGGACAACATCGCACGAGTAGTAATTTCTATCAGTTTGAACTTCTCGCGAAGGCGATCCCGTTCTAGCTTTATACGATGAAGTTCAGCTTGGGTTTGGTCCAGAGCAAAGCCCAGTGGTGCTACCTCCTTCCCAAGTTCTGTTAGATGGGCTTCGATCGGTCCAAGACTACTGGGTGAGGCCATCAAATCTTCTTTCTATATTAATTAACCAAGATTGCTTGTATTTAGAGACAATAGTCAAAATTTTTAGTTTCCAGCGGTCATATTGACCAATGGTCAAATAACAGTCACAACCCAACAGTCTCATTTTAATTATACTCTTGTTACCAAATGAAACATTTTTGTTGAGTATAACAATAACACATAAAATTATGAAACAAAATTTATTTAAAAAAATTTCGGGTCGTTACAATCTTCCCCCCTTAAGAAATTGCCTCCTCGCAATTTTAAAATTGGGTTTTTAAATTTCATTGAAAGTCCCACATCGGAAAAGGAGTCAGTAAAACTATTACTTTAAAGTAAAGAAAGGGAAGTACAATGGTCACCCGAGTTAACCCACACTAGGGTCCCATGTAGGAAAACATGGACATGGAGGAAAAAACAAAGGGTCAAGTTCTGAGGGAGAGTGATAGAGAACATGATTAGGAGAAAGTTAACCATGAGAAAATCCCAAACTTATGATGTGTGTAAACGGTCTTCGATTACCTAGTAGGAAACGTAAACCAACAACATTTTTGTTTTACGTTTCTTTTCATAATTTTGAGGATTTCATTTACTACATAGAACAAAAACATAAGAAAATATACCTACCTTCAAGTAGAGTTTCATCCTTTAACAAGTCCCTACCAACACTAATCTTTTCTCCAAATGATGAGAATTCAAAAACACTTGGTCTCATAAAAGCACAAGAATCATCTTCTATAGAATCACATAATCTACAAAAGATTAACTATCTATTTCTTCTATCTTTAAACATTATCCCATAAACAGAAAGGTTAAGGTAAAACAACTCTTCAAAAAGAAAGAATCCCATAGGAATGGAAACTACTTTTATATCATCAAAGTTCCATGGTACTACCCAAAGTTCATCATAGACCATTCCATAAATAACGGTCCTTAAAATTCCTCAAAACAAACCAAACTAAGATTGAAACCCAAATACAATAAGGATTTGATAACATAGTCTTCCAGAACAACTTTATTGTTCATCTCCAGACAACATCAACCACTCCTAACATCTTATAAAAAAGTAGCTAACCTAAACATATTTTACCCAAGATAGGTTAGTCATTCCCATAAGTAACCTAAATTACTATAAGTTCACCTTAAATTCATCGATTCTTCAAAATATAAGTCAACCTTACTCCTCAATGAAAATAACGTAGTAATCTATTTACCTCGATCAAATATGGTTCCCAAAATAATGAACGTCTTCCAAAATAATAATCATATTTTAATCCCCTAATCATCATTGTCATATTAATACGAAAATCGTCGCATTTCTTATCACATTGGTTGTCGGAACATGTTCTTCCATTTCCCACCATTAACTATGAAGAGAAAGCATAATTAGGGGCTTAAGTACTTAGCTAATAATCATGAAAAGGAACTGAAAGCATATAAGGATAACTTGTATATTAAAGGTATACCCTAACTTGTGATCTCCTATGTTCCCATCTAGGTTATGAATGATCATATATTCTTATGTGAACCTTTATTTTATTTTATCTTTGTTCCTTTAACAATGGTTGATACCAAGCTTATGAATTTACCAAAGCATATCCCCCGGGAGTGTCGTAACCAAGAGTGCAGCAAGGCCCGTTGTCGTGTACCAGTTCCCGTTCGAGTCTAGCTCAAAGCGGTGTTTTCGGGTTTTACCCCTATGTACATCTGTGCCAGAGCCACCTCTACCTGCTCGTATCCAGACATGGATGTATTTGCTTGGCAACCCCTTACTCAATACTCACCAAAATACCAGGAAGATTTCCTATATTAAACTTTTATATAGGGTTCTTCCTAGAGTTTTCATATCCTAATTTCCACAAATAACTAAACCATCCTTTGATACCAACTATAGCATCCCGTCTTTTTATAACATAACTTTTCATTTCATTACACGGAACTGAGGATCTTTAAGGTTTAGTGTCTTGGAAACAAGGAACATAAAACATGAAACAAAAAAACATTCTTCTTAAACACTTGAAAGGCTTCTCCTCATGTTCACCCTAGGCTCATTACTGCATCTCATAACCTGGGGACATACATCAAAAGGAAGGGTGAGCAGAAGGCCCAGCAAGGGAAACAAGTGAAACATTTTACATATGAACTTGAGATACATCAATAAAGTCATGAAAAGAACTTTAATGCATGAAAATGAAATCATGAGGCATATCATAATAAAAATAAAACTTTTTCATAACTTGAAGATGTGGCTACATCATTTAACATAGACAATCATGAACATATCACCAAGGTCCATCCCCAAGGTGTCATTTTAAAATTACCAAGGTTATTCACCAAGGTATCGTGAAAATTGTAATCTCTAGTGGTTACATCATTACCCAATGAATTGGAGCGCTATCAGGGCGCACCCTTAAATTTTCCTTTATTATCATGTGAGCCACATATATCATCATAAAACATTTCATAAATAACCCATATAGCATAAAATAAATGGGTTTCATTTCATAATCATAACGTTTTAAAAACTGCTTTAAAGACATGATCTTTACATTACTTTAAACCCACGGAAAGGGAAAGCGGGTATCATGTATGTAAATCCCAGAATTTAAAATAGAACATTTTTATATATATGTGAATACCTCTGTAGAAATAGGAGCTTTGAGTATTCACTTTATAACATAAAATAATTTTGAGAAAAGAGATGCATTTTGAGACGAAAATTCTGCAGCATAACAGCTATGTTACAAGGTTTTAGAAAACATTGAAAAGAGAGGGAACATGGGTCGAGCAATCATAATTGACCCATAAAATAGTAGAGGGAAAGAATAAGAATTATATATGGACATGGTGGTGCAATTTCAAGGACATACCATTTGAAATGAAAAACATGGAAGGAAGACAAAAGTTTGATTTCTCTTATGAAAGTTCGGCAGCCTAACGGCGTTACTTAAACTTCAAAATACTGAATTGAAGAGATCAAATGGGGTCTCTCATCAAATGAACATAAGAGTCCAGTATGATAGGTATAGAGATCATACCCCAACATAACAAAAAGGAACTTGAAGGAATTGACATGAAAGTAGAACTTCAAAACGAGAAGGGTGAAGAACCACTTAAAAATTCGGCAGCCTAACGGCGCCACTTAAAACTTCAAAATACAGAATTGAAGAGATCAAATGGGGTCTCTAATCATATGAACATAAGAGTCCAGTATGATAGGTATAGAGATCATACCCCAACATAACAAAAATAAACTTGAAGGAATTGACATGAAAGTAGAACTTCAAAACGAGAAGGGTGAAGAACCACTTAAAAATTCGGCAGCCTAACGGCGCCACTTAAAACATCAAAATACTGAATTGAAGAGATCAAATGGGGTCTCTCATCATATGAACATAAGAGTCCAGTATGATATATATAGAGATCATACCCCAATATAACAAAAAGGAACTTGAAATAATTGACATGAAAGTAGAACTTCAAAACGAGAAGGGTGAAGAACCACTTAAAAATTCGGCAGCCTAACGGCGCCACTTAAAACTTCAAAATACTGAATTGAAGCGATAAAATGGGGTCTCTCATCATATGAACATAAAAGATCAGTATGATAATTTATAGATCATACCCCAACATAATAAAAAGGAACATTAAAGACTTGAATGAAAATAGAACTTGAAAACGATGAAGGTGAAAGAATCCCTTAAAAATTCGGCAGCCCAACGACGCCACTTAAACATTCTTAAAACGAATTGATGAGAGCAAGGTGGGGTCTCTCATCATATGAACATGAAATAGGAAGTAGGATGAATATAAAATAACATCCTCCAACATAAGAACATGGAGTATAAAAGAAATGACATAAAAGAGATTACTTGAAAAGAAGGAGAGAGGTCGGATCCCTTACCTTAAAATGTAACTCTTAAACCTCAAAGGTTGGGACCTTGAGGGATTGGGGGCACCTTGGGAGGACTCCTTGGGAGGTAATGAGACCATAAATTCGTTGGGAATGAGTGGGGAGTCGAATGGATGAGAGGAGGGCTTGGTATTTATAGGGAAAGTGAGGGGACAAGGCATTAATGGCCAAGGGACACCTCACATGTGCTTTTCTCAAACCCATGTGCTCTCCCTTGTCATTTATCATGGAGTTAGGCCACATGGGGCCCCCCAAACAATAATTCATCACCCTTGGCCGGCCAACCCTCAAAAGATTTCATGACATCATCATGACACCGTTACGATGTCATTAAACATACCGAAACCCTAAAACTGTATTTTTACTATTCACTGAAAATTCAACTTTCTCAGAAAAATCCCAAAATTTCACATTAACCAAATATCAATGCTCTGATTTCAAAAATGAAATCCATTTTATAGAAATAATTTTATAAATATTTTTAATTTAATTTTTAAATAAAAACACTATTCATCAAAAATTCATTTTTTTCAGAAAAAACCCCAAAAATTACCATAACATAATAACGATGCTCTGAGTTCAAAAATAAAGTCATTTTTATAAAAATAATTTTCTAATTATTTTTAATTAAATTTTTAATTAAAAAACAATATTCACCCGAAAAAACTAATACTTGAATAATAATTTATGAAACCGTTATTTAACCATTTTATTGAATCACATTACTTAATCAAAGTGCCTAGCTTATTTTAATACTTTCTTTAAGTGAGATTACTAATCCATTTGGACACATTATTAATCCTAATCATAAAATAACTATTCATAATTTACTATTCATCAAAAATCAAGTTGATCTTATTAGACTCTAAATTTAGTACTGAACATAATTACAGAAGACTATTTTTTGAAAATCATTACACATTTTTAATTATTTAGGGTTTACATAAACATATATAAAATATCCTTTTTCTAAAATTCATCAAAAATTTGCATACTATATTTATCCGGTCATTTGAAAATTCATAAAAGAAATCGAAATTTTATTTAAAACAAAGGATTACACAAGACAGTTACGGTCTCCTTACATAGCCCCTTATCACACCAGCATAGGACCTAAGTGTAAGGTGTGCTAAGGTGAGAGAATCCGAGGGAGGCTCGGCCAACATCGCACGAGTAGTAATTTCTATTAGTTGGAACTTCTCGCGAAGGCGATCCCGTTCTTGCTTTATACGATGAAGTTCAGCTTGGGTTTGGTCCAGAGAAAAGCCCAGTGGTGCTACCTCCTTCCCAAGTTCTGTTAGATGGGCTTCGATCGGTCCAAGACTACTGGGTGAGGCCATCAAATCTTCTTTCTATATTAATTAACCAAGATTGCTTGTATTTAGAGACAATAGTCAAAATGTTTAGTTTCCAGCGGTCATATTGACCAATGGTCAAATAACAGTCACAACCCAACAGTCTCATTTTAATTATACTCATGTTACCAAATGAAACATTTTTGTTGAGTATAACAATAACACATAAAATTATGAAACAAAATTTATTTAAAAAATTTCGGGTCGTTACACAGTGTGTGAGATAAATGTTCCATTACGATCTCACTATGGAGTATCTATAAATAAATTCATAATATATTTAATAATATTATAGTTTTATCATAATTTACAAAAAAAATCAGATTCATCATAAAAAAGTGCATAAACATGACAATTAAATATTTTAAAAAACTAACCCTTTATTTAAATAAATAATAGATACCTAAAAATATAAATTAATATTCTTAATCAAAGAAATTAGGGCCTTTAAATACATGGAAAACAATCCAAATAACAATTTATCACTATTTACAATAATTT